>VZQC01013614.1:494052-524504 GCA_009823505.1 Rhizomys pruinosus
GACAGGGTCTCCCTTTAGTCCCAGCTGGACTGGAGCTTGCTATGTAGACCAGGCTGGCCTGGAACTCAAGAGATCCACCTGCCTCTACCTCCCAAGTGCTGGGATTAAAGGCATGAGCCACCATGCCTGGCATAAAAAAATTTTTAATGCTATAACCATGACAGGCATGGTAGTATATGCCTATACTCCCAGCACTCAAGAGGCTGAGGCAGGAAGATTGAGAATTAGAGGACAGCCTGGGCTATAAAGAAAGGTCCTTTCTTTTTTAAAATTTATTTTTATTTTCTGAGTGTTTTGCCTGCAGGTATGTAAGTACACCCATGTTGTGCCATCCCCAAATAGGTCAGAAGAGGGCATAGGAGTCCCTGGAACTGGAGTTATAGATGGCTGATTGACCAGTTAAGTGCTGGAAACCAAACCTGGATCCTCTGCAATAGCAGCTACTGCTCTTAGCCGCTGAGCCATCTCTCCAGCCCCTCAAGAACCTGTCCTAACATCAACATTCCTTCCCCAACAAAACCTCCTAAGACCAACTGGAAGGATCAGATGAAATCATTACCCAGGGGCTGGAGATGGCCTAGCGGTTAAGAGCACCGACCGCTCTTACAGAGGACCCGGGTTTGATCCCCAGCACCCACATGGCGGCCGAGAACCGTCTGTAACTCCAATTCCAGGAGAACTCCAGTTCCAGGGGAATCTGAGACCCTCTTCTAACCTCCGCGGCATTGCACAACATGGGTGCACAAACCTACATGCAGACAGTACATTCATACACATAAAAAAAAAAAAAAGAAATCATTATCCAGCCTGCTGAGGCACTAAGTTGAAAAACTTGTAAATACTGGCAGCAGGGTACCCTTGACTTAAGGTGAAAGGACTGCTGCAGTGCTGTTTCAGGTGATTAACTCAACTATTCCATCACATCTCCCAACTGATGGTCCTAGAGCTTCTGGCGACCCTTTCATAAAAAGTGAGGAGGCAAGGGTGGGAGAGATGGCTCAGTGGTTAAGTCACTTGTTGCTCTTGGAGAGGACCTGGGTTCAATTCTCAGCACCCACAAGGTAATTAACAATTGTCCGTAGCTCCAGTTCTGGGGGATCTGATACCTTCGTCTGACCTCTGCAGGCACTGCATGGCACAGATGCACTTACATACATGCAGGCAATAGACTAGTACATATAAAATAAAAATCATAAAATATTTAAAAAACAAAAATTAACACCAGGCATGGTGGAGCACACCTTTAATCCCAGCACTTGGGAGGCAGAGCCAGGGGATCTCTGTGAGTACAAGGCCAGTCTGGTCTACAAAGTGAGTTCTAGGACAGCTGGAGATTACAGGGAGACTCCGTGTCAAAAAGACAAAAAGGAAAAAAAATTAGGAGGTAGAGCTCAGCTAAGAGCCTAAGAGCATTAGCTGTTCGTGCAGAAGACTTGGGTTTGAATCCCAGCACCCACATGGCAGCTAACAACCATCTGCAACTCAAATTTCAGGGGATCCAATGCCCAGCACGGCATGGGTACACTTACATACATGCAAGCAAAACACACACATAAAATAAATAATAAATTTAAATATTTTATTTTTTTTTAATGAAGAGGCAAAGGCCAGCAAGTTGGCTCAGTGCAAAAAGCTCTTGTCAGGCTTGATAACCTGAACTCAATTCCAGGACCCACATGGTTGGAGGAGAGAACCAATTCTGCAAAGCTGTCCTTTGACCTCCACATATATGCTGTGCACACCCTGCCCCCCAATCACACAATACACAATAAACAACTTTTTTTGGTCTTTTTGAGACAGGGTCTCCCTGTAGTCCCAGCTGTCCTGGAACTCACTCTGTAGACCAGGCTAGCCTTGAACTCACAAAGATACCCCTGCCTCTGCCTCAAGTGCTAGGATTAAAGGCATGAGCCACCATGCCCTGCTTAAACAATTTTTTTTTTTTTTAATGTGAAGAGACAACAGAAGCTCCGAAGTTGTTTTATTTCTTGAAAAATCACCTGTTTCTAAGCCTCCAACTGCTGGAAAAACATCCTGGAGTCAGGAGTGGTAGTGCACACCTTCAATCCCACACTCTGGAGGCAGAGGCAGAGGCAGGTAGATGCAGGGCTGCCTGGGATGGTCTACATAGTGATTTCCAGTCCAGACCAGCTGGGGCTTGTCTCAAAACAAAATAAAACAAAACAAAACAACAAAACCATACTGGAATTTTTATTATGGAGGTGGGGAGGGGTGTAATGTCAAAGTTGTTTTTTTTGAAACATAGCCTCTCATATAGCCCAGCCTGGCCTTCAACTCCTCATCCTCCTGCCCACACCTGCTGGCATTACAGGCATGCAATACCACACCTGTCTTCAAAGGTTACTTTTATGTATTCACTCAAATTCTTTCAAGAGCCCTCAAAAGCTGAAATAAATTCATTGGAGCAACACAAATCTTTTAATTGTGAGATGGAGTCTTGCTATGTAACTCAGGGTAGCCTCCAACTCTGTGTTCTTTGCTTCGGCCTAGCAGGTAAGAGCGCCGACTGCTCTTACAGAGGACCTGGGTTCGATCCCCAGAACCCGCATGGCAGCTAACATTTGTTCATGAATTCAGTTCCTGGAGAATCCAACACCCTCTTCTGACTGCTTTGAGCAGTGCATGACAATGGGTACACTTACATACATGGGAGCCATACACTCATACATATAAAAAAAAAAAAAACAACCAAGTATGTGCTACCACACCCAGCTGGAGGGACACATAACTCCGATCGTTTTGAAGAGAGTTTCAAATCTAGAGCACACATGCTCTTAATCACGTTGGAATTAGTATTTTGGTAAGATATAGTTCCCAATCATTACACACTTCTGGTCCCAGGGCATGGAGAGACCCTCCAGCCATCCTCTGCCCTCTTCACACCCATTCTCACATGACTTGACTACTTTCTTACTATCCTTTAGTGTTATTTCCTAGAATGCCTTTCTTTGGCAGGAACTCCTACCCCCCCCCCCCAAAATTAGGACTCTGCACTGCTCATATTACTGAACTTATAATTGCCATTTACATCTGCTACTCATCCCTGAATCATGGATCTATAAAGGCATGAGTTCTGTCAGTCTTGTTAACTTCGGAATCACCCCACACCTATCCTGTTACCTGGCACGGAGTATCTAGCTATTATTTATGGAATGAATTTTGAATAGTCACCAACACAAATATGATACAGGAATATCTTAGCATGGTTAACCTTACAATGAAAATAAGATTATAAACTGGATATGGTGACTCATGCCTATAATCTCAGCACTCAGGAGGTAAAGGCGAAAGGATCAGGAGTTCAAAGTCTTGTCTGGCTATTCAGTAAGTTCCAGGCTTGCTTAAACCACAGGAGACTCTGCCTCCAAACAGCCACCACCACCACTACAAAAAAAGATTTATAGAGAAGGAATATGAAGGGTGATGATTTGAGAACTACCCACAGGAAATAAGTGGAGGGAAAAAATGCATCCATCAAGATAAAAGAATACTGAAAACATGTTAAGAGATTTCAAAAGAGTTTCAAGAAACTGTGGCTCATATGTTGAGAAGTTACACAAGTTATCATCTTAGAGCAGGGGAAGCATGATCACATGTCCCTAGTTAGGCAAAATGTTAAGAGTGTTTCTTTTGCCGGGCATGGTGGCGCACGCCTTTAATCCTAGCACTTGGGAGGCAGAGGCAGGTGGATCTTTGTGAGTTCAAGGCCAGCCTGGTCTACAGAGTGAGTTACAGGACAGCTGGGGCTACAGGGAGACCCTGTCTCGAAAAGACCCCCCCAAAAAAAGTATTTCTTTTACCAGTTGGGGATGTAGTTCAGTGGTAGAGCCCTTGCCTAGTGTTCTAGTTTCATTTCTGTTACCGTGATAAAATACCCTGACAAAAAGCAACATAGAGGAGGAAAAGGGTTTATTTGGCTTACATTCCATATTACAGTTGATTATTGCAGGGAAATCAATGCAGCACTCAGAAGCTAGTCACGTCATAGCCAGTAAGGACCAGAGGGAAATGAGCACATGCATGTTGCTTATTTGCTGCTCAGCTTGGTTTTTCTACTCATACAGTTCAGGATCTTCTGCCTGGGACTGGTACTACCCACAGTAGGCCAGGTTTTCCCACATCAATTAACAATAAGACAATTCCCCACAAACGCCCACAGGCCAACCTGCTCTAGTAATTCCTTATTAAAACTCTCTTCCCAGGTGACTCTAGGCTGTGTCAAGTTGACAGTTAAACCAACACAATCTACCCCATGACAACTTGACACACAAACATGTCACTTTAACCATCCTTTGTCCCCAAAGTCTCATGTTAATTTCATAACATAAAATACAATCCAATTCAAAAAGCCCCCAAAGTCTTCAAAAATGCCAACACTTCAAAAGTCCAAAGTCTCTTTAAAAGTCCAAAGTCTCTTAACTGTGAGATCCTGCAAAATAAAAAACAAGTTACAAACTTAAAACATTCTTATTCCAAAAGGAAGAACCAGGGCATAAAAATAACCACACCAAAGCAAAACCAAACTCCAGCTGTGTAAATCCAATCTTGTAGTTCAATGCTGACATGTGGAACTCACTCATAATGTAATCTTCTGGGCTTCAAAGGGCTTAGGTTGCCTTACTTCTCCAGCTCTGCCATCCGAAGTACACAGACATTCCCTCTTAGGTTGGCTCCATTCCATACACGAAGCTCTCTTTGGTTGACCCCCAAGAGTCCTGACATCTCCAATATCCTGGGATCTCTACTCCAACTGAGGCTTCACCAATAGCCTCTCAGGACTTCTCCACAGGGACTCGGCCCCTGCCACACAGGGCTCAGGTGTTCTCCATGACCCCTTTGTGCCTTCAAAGCCAGTATCCATGTGAGTGACTCTTAGAGGTTGAGATGTAGCCTGGCCCCCTTGAACCAGAGCTGTATTAGCTTCCATGTGCTGACCCTGAGGAAATACTTTCCTTTTGTCCCAATGAATCACAGAAGGTTTCACCTCAGTGGTGCTCATCAGTCACTGCTGCTTCTTCAGCTCTACCCTGATCAGCACACACATACATTATTAACCAAAATATCACATGAAAGGCTTCTGGCCCAATTTCTGATAAAGTCCTCGATCCCCTCTGAAAGTTCGATTCAGGCCTCCATAGTACACATTTTTCTCTGCATTTACTGTTCCCGAAAAAAATCTTGCACGTTCCACCCCCAAAACAACACAGTCAGGTTCATCACAGCAACAATCCCACTTCTTTAGTACTAATTTCTGTTATAGTTTCATTTCTGTTGCTGTGATAAAATAACCTGATGGAAAGCAACATGAAGAAGGAAAGGATTTATTGGCTTATTAATCCGTTATCACGGGAAAGTGAGGGCAGGAACTGAAGCAGCTAGTCATGTCACATCCACAGTCATGGAAGAGAGAAATGAACATGTACATGCTGCTTGTCTGTTTGCTTGCCTGCTGCTCAGCTTGATTTCTCCATTCTTACATAGCTGAGGACACCCTGCCTAGGGAACTGTGCCTCCCACAGTGGACTGCATCTTCCCACATCAATCAGCAATCAGAACAGTCCCCCACAGACATACCCGCAGGCCAATCTGATCTAAATAATTCTTCAATATGATCTTCTCAAGTGATTTTAGGTTGTAGTAACTTGACAGTTAAAACTAAACAATACATCTAATGTGCAGTCACTGGTTTGATTTCCAGCATAGCAAACAAACAAAGCAAACAAGAAATAGAACAGCATCTTCTCATTATCCTTAATATGCATTTTTTAAAAATTATTTTTATGGAATGGGCATGGTGGCACACACCTTTAATCTCAACACTTGGAAGGCAGAAGAGAGCAGATCTCTGTGACATTAAGGCCAGCCTGATCTACACAGTGAATTCCAGGCCAGCTGAGGCTACAGGAACACCCTGTCTCAAAACAAATAAAACCAAAACGAAATCCAAAACAAAAAAATTTATGTGTGTGTAACCACATATGTGCCATGGTGTATGTGTGGAGATCAGAGGACAGCTTATGAGGGTTGGTTCTCTTTTTCTGCCATATGAGCTGGTAACCTCTAGGTTACCCAACATGGGCATGAAGAACTATTTGGGATAAGCTCTACATCTGAGTGCTTTGTCAAAAAATTGAGACCTGTGACAATAAAAATGGGGAGGGCAGTTTTTTTTTAAGCCAATGTTTGGGGAGGGGGGTAGTTTGAGACAGGGTCTCATATAGCCCTGGCTGGCCTTGAACTTGCTATATAGACCAGTCTGGCCTTGAACTCTGAGATCCACCTGCCTCTGCCTCCCAAGTGCTGGAGTTAAAGGAGTGTACCACCATACTCAGCTTAAAAAAGGTACATTAATGGGGATCAGGGGTCTAGATTTGATAATCTTGTACAAAATATATATTTTTAAAAAAGGTACATTAAAAAATGTATTATTTTTGTATATACATGCATGCAACTGTGCCACATTGAGCATGTGGAGGTCAGAGGACAACTCTTTGGAGTTGATTTTCTCCTTCCACCTTTTATATAGGTTCCAGACAGCAAACTCAGGTTGCCGGATTTGGACGGCAAGTGCCTTTACACTGAGCCATTTCACCAGGCCCTGATAAATTTTATTGTATGCAAACTTTACCTTGAAAATGAAAAAAGTGATGATAGAAAGCTTCTGCTTCTTGGAGTACATTTATTTTGAGAAATGAGACTAATAATGTTAAGCAATTAAATCACAAGTTTCTGGCTGGAACGATAAACTCCCAGGGGAGAGAACTTACCTCATGCTTGCCCATGCACCACTTCTGAGTTAGGAAAGTACAAGGGGGGCACTTCTCCTCACTGTGACAGGAATGGTACACTGCAAAACCAGAAACGCCACCTCAGGAATAACTTCTAAAGAAAGCCACAAAAACTATAAACATGTTATAAATGGATGTGACATGGAATTCTGGAGCTGGGAGCACTTTTTCTAAATGGTATTAAAAATGAGCATGAGGGGCTAGAGCGAAGGCTCAGAGTTGAGAGCTCTTGCTGTACTCTGAGAAGACTGAAGTAGAGATCCCAGCATCTACACCTGGCGGCTTCCAACCACCTGCAGCTCCAGCCCCAGGGAGCTGATGCCCTCTACAGGCACACACAGATAAATAAAAACAAACCTTGAAATGAAAGGAAGGGAAAGGAGGAAGGGAGGAAGATGAAGAAATGAAGAAGTAACAGTGGGAAAAAGAAGGCCAACAGCGATGTCAGAAGGCACACAGGACTGCAGACACAGAGGGCAGCCTTCCCAGAATCCCCCTGAGACAGCCGCTTTGGTCTGGCTGCTGATACCTGGATATCTCTGCCATTTATTCCAACTATCTGCTTCTACTTACTACTTTCAGTGTCACTACTGTTAGAACTATGCTATCCTAGTAACTACTCCCTAAGGTTTTTCAGCACAGGGCTTGCTACCACATTACCTGGCCCATCTGCACATAAAGACTGGTTGTACTGTGTGTAGTTAACCACTATTCTCTAGTCCTCAGGAATATAAGAACCTCATAATCAGCAATTTCTTTTTGTTCTCTTTCTCTGAAGCTCCCTCTGCCTGACATCAGGCTGAATACACAAGAGACACTCAGGAAAAATGGAAATGAATGCTAAACAAAAGCAAGCCACAACAACATAACTGACCAATGATCAAGTTGTTGTTGTTGTTGTTCTTCTTCTTCTTTTTTTTTTGGTCTTTTCAAGACAGGGTCTCCCTATAGCCTCAGTTGTCCTGGAACTCACTCTGTAGACCAGGCTGACCTTGAACTCACAAAGTTCCACCTGCCTCTGCCTTCCAAGTGCTAGGATTAAAGGCATGTGCCACACCACGTCCGGCCATGATCAAGTGCTTCTTAAGGATATTGCCCAACAGGCTCTGGACCTCATCTGTAACACCTGCAAGTTGGTGGCATCAAGTGGTTTTAGGTCTGGTATCCATAGTAGTTTATTGCAGGAAAACTGGAAACAAATGCTCAACAACATAAGACAGACTAGAAAAACTGTGGCCTGTCCATGTAACACGTCACGTCACTGCTATTAAATCTTTATTCGGGTCTCTGAGATGCCCCAGTGGGTAAGGACACTTGCTGTCGAGTCTAGTGACCTGCACTCAGTCTTCCAGACCCACGTGGTGGAAGGAGAGAATCAATTCTCACAAGCTGTTCTCTGATCTCCACATATGTCATGAGATGTATGTGCCCACATTCACATATATATGCCATAAACATAAACAGATGATAATAAATAAGTCAAATTTAAAATAAATAAGTAAAATGAAGATCTTATTTTTGAACTAGATATGGTAGTGGATGTCTGTAATCTCAGCACTCAGGAGAAGAGGCAGAAGGATCAAGAATTTGAGGTCAGCCTGGTAGACATAATAAGCTGGAGGTCAGCCTGGTAGACATAATAAGCTGGAGGTCAGCCTGGTAGACATAATAAGCTAGAGGTTAGCCTGGGCTCCACAGCAACTTTTCCAACAAACTATATTGCAAAAAATTTGGTAAAGTAAAAAAACTTTTTTTTTGAGACAGGGTCTCCCTGTAGCACCAGCTGGCCTTGAACTCACAGAAATCAACCTGCCTCTGCCTCACAAGTGCTGGGATTAAAGGTGTATACCACCATGCCTGGCTAGAAAAAAACTTTTTAAATAAGAAACATGCAATTTAAAAATCATTACATTGAAGCTGAGCACAGTGATGCATACCAGCTGGGGCTACAGGGAGACCCTGTCTGAAACACACACACACACACACACACACACACACACACACACACACACACACATCATTACATTGACCTGGGCATGGTGGCACATGCCTTTAACACCAGCACTCAAGAGACTGGTTAGCCTGGTCTGTATGGTGAGTTCCAGTCCAGCTGGGGCTATAGGGAGACTCTGACTCAACATACCAAAACAAATGAACCAGGAAAAATGAAAACAACAAACAAACAAAAAAACCAAGCCAAGTAAAACCTGAGTCTGTTTCCTAGCGCCTACATTGGGGAGATTACACCGCCTGTAACTACAGCTCCACAAGATCTGATGACACCCTCTTCTAGCTTCTGTAGGGTGTCTCCATTCACATGTACATACACACATACACATAATTGAAAACAAACTTTTTTTAATATTTTATTTTTGTGTATGATTGTATTGCCTGTTAGTGCAACTGTGTTGTGCAATGCCTGTGGAGGTCAGAAGAGGACACTGGATTCCCTGGAACTGGAGTTACAGATGGCTGTTAACACCAACCAAAAAAAAAAATCTTCACGAAAAAGGTGACATAACTCCAGGCGTGGTGGCACACACCTTTAATCCCAGCACTCGGGAGGCAGAGGCAGGTGGATCTCTGTGAGTTCAAGGCCAGCCTGTTCTACATAGTGAGTTTTAGGTCAGCTGGGGCTACAGCGAAACCTTGTCTCAAAAATTAAAAATAATAAGTGACATGGATGATTTCATATTAATCTTTTTATTTTATTATCTTATTATTTTACTTTGCTCTTTTTTGAGACAGGATCTTCCTGTAGCTCCAGCTATCCTGGAACTCACTATGTAGACCAAGTTGGTCTTGAACTCCTAGAGATCTGTTTACCTCTGCCTCCCAAGAGCTGGGATTAGAGGCATGTGCCACCATACCCAGCTATCTTTTGATTTTATTATTTAGCTGTTTATTTTTACTTAACATATATTGATTCTCTAACAACAGTAACCTCTAACAACAGTATTAAAATTTATTTTTATTTTATGTGTATGAGTGCATTGGCTTGTGTCTTTAAGTGCACCATATCCATGCAATGCCCACAGAGGCCAGAAGAGGGAGCCCAGAACTGGAGTTAGGGATGTTTGTTAGCTGCCATGTGGGTGATGGGAACTGAACCAGGTCCTGTGAAAAAGCAACCAGTGTTCATAACTGCTGAGCCATTGCTCCAGCTCCCAGCAACCAAGTTTTAAAACAAAACTTTTATTTAGCTTATTCTTCGTTTTCTGTATGGTTGGGGCAGCAGGTACTGGGGGCATGTATCCATGGCGATGGAGGTCAGAAGACCACCGTGGAAATTGGTTCTCCTTCCACCATGAGGGTCCTAGGGATCAAACTCAGATGAAAAAGTTTGTCCGGGTGTGGTGGTGCACACTTTTAATCCTAGCACTCAGAAGGCAGAGGCAGGTGGATCTTTGTGAGTTCAAGGCCAGCCTGGTCTACATAGTGGGCTCCAGGCCAGCTGGGACTAAAGGGAGACCCTGTCTCAAAAGGAAAAACAAAAGAAAAGAAAAGGTTGGTAGGAGGTGCCTGTACCTGCTGAGCCATCTTGCCAGCCTGAATCAAGTTACTTCAAATTTTGTAAAAAAAAATGTTTTGTGAAGTGTGCACTAGCAGTAGAGGCAAGAAAGAAAGAGAAGACAAGAAGCCAAGGTTCTTCCAGCCCCTCAGATGTGCTGCTGCCCACAGGACTGAGGAAACAAGCCTGTGTGGAGTCCCAGCTGAGGTCGGATCCTACACCCACCTTCACAGAAGCGGCATGACCAGAGCACTCAGCACAGTGCAGCTCACCTGGATGGTCACATTCATGGATTCTGGCACAGGACTGGGTACACTCAGGAGGCCTAGTACCACAGGGAACTGGTGGGTAGATCACAGATGCGCCACAGTGGCAGCTTAACTCATCAAAACCTGGTGGGACAGATCAAACAAAACAAACCTTCATGAGTTTGGGAGTTATACGAACATGTGCACAGGCACATATATTTATTTTTGTCTTATTTAGTTTTTTTTTTCCCCCCCAGTTCTAGAGAATGAACTCAGAGCCTTACACATACCAGGTAATGACACTAACACTACATCCTTGGCTCCTTGGATTTAAAGAATTGGCAAGGGGGAGACTACCTTTTCAAAGAAAGGTTTTTATTACACTCTTATTAAAGGTAAGCTAGTGAAGAAGACAGATGGACAGTCTTGACAACTTTCTAACATAAATTCTGATTAGAGCCAACACAATTCTGAATATATTAGAGGTTATATTAATGATTAAGAATTATAATATGAAATTTGTCAATTATTTCAAAGATCTGCAAAATTTAGTGAACATTTATTTTCTAAATGAGCAATATATACAATGACAAAATCATGCATGGAAGCTGGGCATAGTGACACATGGCTATAATCTTAAGAAAACAGAGGCAGAAGGTACAACCTGGGCTACAGAGTAATACTCTATCTGAAAAAAATTAAATAAAAATAAATCAGCCAGGCATGGTGTGACTTTAATCCCAGCATTTGGAAGGCAGAGGCAGGCTCTGTAAGCTCAAGGCCAACATGGTTTACATGAGTTCCAGGCTACCATGGGCTACAGGGAGACCCTGCTTCAAAAAGACCAAAAATAAATTAAAAAATTAAAAAATAGCTAGGCGTGGTGGTGCACGCCTTTAATCCTAGCACTTGGAAGGCAGAAGCAGGTGGATGGATCTCTGTGAGTTCAAGGCTAGTCTGGTCTACAGAGTGAGCTCCAGGCCAGCTGGGACTCAAAAATACCCGCCAAAAATAATAAAATAAAAATTAATTAATTAATTCATCATCAATAAATCATGGGGGGGTGCTGGGAAGATGGTTCAGTGGTTAAGAGCACTGGCTGCCCTTGTAGAGGACCCAGGTTCAATTCCCATCACCCCCAGCAACCCCATGGAGGCTAATAACCATCTCAACTCTAGTTCTAGTGGATCTGATGCCCTCTTCTGACCTCTGTGGGTGGTGCACAACATGGGCACACCTGCATACATGCAAGCAATACATACTCTTACACATAAAATTAAAAATAATAAGAAATAAATCATGTGAAGATAAAAGATCCATTTGAAGTAAAAGGACCAATGTTTTCGGGTCATTTTTTCCGATCTTTTTGATACGTGGTCTCCCTGTAGCTCCAGCTAGCCTGGAACTCACTCTGTAGACTAGGCTGGCCTCAAAATCACAGAGATCCTCCTGCCTCTGGTATCTTCTAGTAAACCAGGTAACCAATATTCTATTTCTTAATGTAATTTAAAAAATACGATTTATGGGTGGTGGTACATGGGGACACGGCTACGGTGGCTGCAGGACTGGCTTGAAACTACTAAAGTTTCAGTGGGATCAAAGAATTTTATAAGAACACAATGGATGGAGAAGAGAAAACCTATGGTGGCTGCGAACGCCGTGTATGCCACATTAGTATCTTCTGATGGGCATGAATTCATTGTGAAAAGAGAACATGCGCTAACTTCAGGGACAATGAAAGCCATGCTGAGTGGGCCAGGCCAGTGTGCTGAGAATGAAATCAATGAGGTCAACTTTAGAGAGATCCCTTCACATGTGTGTGCTCTCCAAAGTGTGCATGTATTTTACCTACAAGGTCCGCTACACTAACAGCTCCACTGAGATTCCTGAATTACCAATTGCACCTGAAATTGCACTGGAACTACTGATGGCTGCAAACTTCCTAGATTGTTAAATAAAATAAATTATAATAAACTGTTAATTTTTTCAGTATTTAATACCTGTAGATCAGTTAGTAATTTTTTCATATATAGCATGTTGCCTGTATGCAATTGAACTATAAAGTTAATTGCAAGCAGATTATCTTTTGTTCTTTTGCATAGCAATCAGAGTGGAAATTTGTTTGCTACATCAACAAATTAAGGACATTTTCACAAGCTGAGAAAAATAAATATGCTGATTTGTAGGTGGGTTTGCTTTATCCTTTGGATATGACTTGTAAAATTTTAACAGTGATATACCAAATACCTAAATGTAATCCTAAATGAACATTCTACAGGTAAATACAGGGGCTAAGTATTATGTTTTAGTGGGGGGTTTTTTGTTTTTGTTTTTTCTTTAAGAACAGTTCTGATCTTCTAGCCACTGATAGCATTACTAGAGTTATACAAATAATTATGTGAAAAAAATATGTTTATAACTTAGCCAAAACATTGATTTTTATAACTCAAAGAATAAGAGTTGAAATTTCTTATGTGTTTTTGATAAACTGCAGTATTGTTTAAGTGCAAAAAAAAAATATGATTTATGTCAGGTGTGTTGGTACACACCTTTAATCCCATCGAAGGCAAGTAGAGTAGGTCTCTGGGTTCAAGACCAGTCTGATCTACACAGAAGTTCTAGGCCAACCGGAGCTACTATGATTTATGCTAACATGCAATGAGTATAGTAAAGGTAGCTGGAAGACTTTTTTTGTTTTGTTTTGTTTTTTTTCAAGACAGGTTCTCCCTGTAGCCCCAGCTCTCCTGAAACTCACTCTGTAGACCAGGCTGGCCTTGAACTCACAAAGATCCGCCTGCCTCTGCCTCCTGAGTACTAGGACTAAAGGCATGGGGGGGGGCCTTTTCAATACAGGGTCTCCCTGAAGCCCCAGCTCTCCTGGAACTCACTCTGTAGACCAGGCTGGCCTTGAACTCACAAAGATCCGCCTGCCTCTGCCTCCTGAGTACTAGGACTAAAGGCATGGGGGGGGGGGCCTTTTCAATACAGGGTCTCCCTGTAGCCCCAGCTGTCCTGGAACTCACTCTGTAGACCAGGCTGGCCTTGAACTCACAAAGATCCACCTGCCTCTGTCTCCCAAGTGCTAGGATTAAAGGTGTGTGCCACCACACCTGGCCAAACCTCTTGCTTATTTTCACAGTGAGGCTCACTATGCACTTCTAGTTGGCCTTGCACTTGGGAGTCCTCCTACCTCTGCCCCTGCCCCCACATACTGACATTACAGATGTGAACCACCAAGCCTGGCTAAGAACTACTAAGAAGAGTCGATACGAAACAGTAAGGCTTAGTTCAATAATCCCTATCAATCTCAGCAAACCAGTTTCTCAGAACATGCCAGCATTTCTAGGAAACTCTAAAATAAGTATATAATGAAGGAACTCACTGGCTTGCCAGCAGGTCTGACAGTTTCCTCGATGACAAGGTTCTTCACACCTATGAAGGCCACAACGGAGTTTCCTCCCACAAATCAAAGGACACTTGTGCTCCTTGTCCTAAGAGGAGAGATTTTTTAATTGTTCACAAATGGTCTCCATTTGATATTTCCCATAAACAAGATAAATAAAAACAAGGGTCTACACATTTATGGATGAAATGTCTGGCACCAGCTTCAAAATAACCAGGAAAGGGGAAACAGGTCAAGATATGAATGAAACGTTAGCCATGATCAGTACTGTAGCTGAATACTGTGTATGTGAGAGTCTCTGATTTTGTTTGAAATTTTTGATAATCAGAGGCAATCTTTAGACTCTCAAACACTGATTTATTAATCTTGGTAAAAAGCATGACTTCACCACCTTGTCAAGATTTTTTTTTAAAAGTATACACCCATGTGTATGTGTGGATGCATATAGAGGCCAGGGGACAACCTGGGGTGTCATCCTCAGAAACATTGTCTACCTCCTTTGAGACGTGGTCCTTTATTGGCCTGGGGCTCATCATTTAGGCTGGACTGGCTGGCCGTCAACTCCAGGGATCCTCTTGTCTGGGTTTCCCCAGCACTGGGATTACAAATACATGCCACCACAACCAGTACTGTTACACAGAAGACCGGTTCAAACTGGGTCCTCACACCATGAGGCAAGCACTTCACTAACTTACTTATCTCTTCCAGCTCTAAAATATAAACTAAAAAACGACAGACACAATAACAAAAAAATCCCCACAATATTTGTTGAATATGGTAGTGCATGATTTTATTTTATTTTTAAGACTTTTTTTAAAAATTTTATTTATTTTTGTATGTGTATGAATGCACTGTCTGCATGCAGGTTTGTGCACCCGTGTCGTGCAATGCAGCAGAGGTCAGAAGAGGCCATCGGGTTCCCCTGGAACTGGAGTCAAAGACGGTTCTCAGCCCCCATGTAGGTGCTGGGGATCGAACCCAGGTCCTCTGCAAGAGCAGTCAGCACTCTTAACCGCTAGGCCATCTCTCCAGCCCCGAGGTGCATGATTTTAATCTCAACAATCAGGAGCAAGCAATGAGTTTGAGGCCAACCTGGTCTACATAGTGAGTTCCAGGCCAGCCAGCATTGTGCACCAAGATTTTTGTCTTAAAAAAGAGAGAGTTGGGTGTGGTGGTGCATGCCTTTAATCTCAGCACTAGGGAGGCAGAGGCAGGCAGATCTCTGTGAGTTCAAGGCCAGCCTGGTCTACACAGTGAGTTCCAGGACAGCTGATGCTACAGGAAGACCCTGTCTCAAAAAGACCAAAAAAAGAGGAGAGAATATTGCATTTTTACAATCATACAAACATACATGAATTTGTGTATATACTATCTTCAGACTTGTTTGTCCACAGCTATGTATACATACATGTTATATACACACATATACATGTTATCTCATTTCTTTTTTAATTTTTATTTATTTTTTTGTATGTATGAATGTACTGTCTGCATGTAGGTCTGTGCACCTGTGTCATGCAATGCCATGGAGGTCAGAAGAGGGTCTCAGATTTCCCTGGAACTGGAGTTCTCCTGAAACTGGAGTTACAGACGGTTCTCAGTTGCCATGTGGGTGCTGGGGATCGAACCCAGGTCCTCTGCAAGAGCAGTCGGCACTCTCAACCACTAGGCCATCTCTCCAGCCCTGTTATTTCTATATGTATATCATACAGCATATCTCATTAAACATGTATGTATATACATACAGATAGTAACACATTGTCAATGTCAGATAGTGCTGCCCACAGTTAATTCTTCAGAAATAAATAGTAATTTAAATCAATGAAACTTGCTCCTTTAAAAAATGCCATGCTTGGTGTGGTGGCACATGCCTTTAATTCCAGAGGCAGAGGCAGGCAAATGATCTCTGTGAGTTTGAGGTCTACATCACAATTTCCAGGCCTGCTAGGGCTGCAGGGAGACCCTGTCTCAAAAAGACAAAAAAAAAAAAAGTTGTCTTGGGGGCTGGAGAGATGGCTCAGCAGTTAAGAGTGTGGTCTACTCTTCAGAATATCTAAATTGGTTCCCAGCACCCATGTCACGTGGCAAACAAATGCTTTTAACTCCAGCCTAGGAGATCTGACTCCCTCTTCTGGCTTCTGTGAGCCTGTGCACTCACACGAGCATATACATACACATAACTAAAAAAAAAAAAAAATCAAACTGAGAGAAAGATGCAGGACAGTTATGGCAGAATGCATGATCTGGGATGGGGTGGGGGTGGGGGGGAGGGAAAGGGAAATAAGCCTGAACTGAATTGGAAAAATGTATGAAATGCACAAAGCATCAATAAAAACTAATTAAAAAAAAAAAATCTTAAAAAAAAAAATCTTAGGACCCAGGGTCTGAGGCCTATGCTGCCTTTTCTCTGCTTCACTGCTAGAGGATTCCACTGGCCAAGACCTAAAAAGGCCAAGTGTCTGTACTGACTAGGTGTGGGAACTATAAGAGGTCTCTCTTGCTGCTTATAGGGCACCTCCCACTGACCTCTAAATCCAGGCCACATTCCATATGGCTGAGGATTCCAGGAGAACAGAATCTGATTAAGCTGAGTACTAAGTCCACTTACCACACAGCATATCTCGTTACATTTATGTCGTCCACACAATCGTTTCTTGTTACACCGCTTGTCACACATAAACGTAGCATCTGTTATAGCCAATTAAAAGAAAGAGACAAATATGCAAAGGATGTGAACATTCATTCAACACACGTAAGGACCATAGGCAGAAAACAATGCAAATAAGTCACTGATGATGAAAATGCATGTTTTTAGAATATCATTTTCACCTGTTGGAATAGAAAAAAAGCAAAGCTGATTAATACACAGTACAGGTAAGGGTATAGAGAAAGATGTAATCACAGTTGGTAGATGGTTTACATACTTTGTGTGTGTGTGTGTGTATGTGTGTGTGTGTGTGTGTGTGTGTGTGTATGAATGTACCGTCTGCATGTAGGTTTGTGCACCCATGTCATGCAATGCCGCAGAGGTCAGAAGAGGGTCTCGATTTCCCCTGGAACTGGAGTTCTCCTAGAATTGGAGTTACAGACGGTTCTTAGCCGCCATGTGGATGCTGGGGATCAAACCCGGGTCCTCTGAAAGAGCAGTTGGTGCTCTTAACCACTAGGCTATCTCTCCAGCCCGGTTATACATACTTTTGGAGTACATAGGTATCTATCAAAAATTGACTTGGGGTCTAGTCAAGTATTCAATGATCCAAGATTTGATTCCCCAGACAGACAGACACAGACACACACATATAGTGTGTGTACACACAGTGTAACTCCATGTTAAGGAACCTTCACGTATACTTTCAAAAGTAACTAGAAGTAACTAGGGGAACACAGGTCAGGCTCAATGTCAGCACTTGTCCAGCTAGCATGTGTGAGGTCTGCATTCGATCCCTATCAAAAAGAAAAAAAAAAGGGGGGGGGCTGGGACAAGTGGGGAAAACAGACACTGGACTCACAAAAACCAAACATAGACACTGGACTCACACAAACCAAATATATACACTGGACTCACACAAACCAAATATATACACCGGACTCACACAAAACAAACATAGACACTGGACTCACACAAAACAAACATAGACACTGGACTCACACAAACCAAATATATACACTGGACTCACACAAAACAAACATAGACACTGGATTCACACAAACTGAAAGCTTTTGTGCATCAAATTGAAGGACACCGTAAAGAATGTGAAGTAATAACCTACACACAAAATGGAAAAAAATATTTGCAAATAGCATTATCTTATAAGCATCAAAGATCGGGATATATGAAAAAAATATGGACAATAACAGGAAGACCAACCATCCAACATGGAGAAATCTTCTTCCAAAGAAGATACACAAATGGCCATGAGGAACATAAGAGTTATGATATGTATAATTTTTAAAAAGTTTTTTGTTATTTTTATTTTATGTGTATGGGTATATTGCCTGCATGTGTGTAAGTGCACCTGTGTCATGCAGTGTCCTGAGAAGTCAGAATAGGGTGTCAGATCCCCAGGAACTAGAATTATGAACAGTTGTCCTTAGCAGGCGGTGTTCTTAACCACTGAGCCATCTCTCCAGCCCATGATATGTGTGTGTGTGATATATTTTGGTCTTTCTGAGACATGGTCTCCCTGTAGCCTCAGCCGGGCTGGAACTCACTATGTAGACCAGGCTGGCCTTGAACTCACAGAGAACCACCTGCTTCTGCAGGCTGGGATTAAAGACATGGCACTGGGTATAATTTTTGAAACACAGAAAATAATTAGAACCAGCAAGGATATGGAGAATTAGAATCCTCATGTCACTTTGGGAAGTATAAAACAGCATAGCTACTGTGACACACAATGACAGTTGTTCAGAGAATGGATACAGAGCTACCTGGACCTAGTAATTTCTCTCCCTGGCAAATATCCTAAGGAATCAGAAATACCTCCAGAAGTAGACATAGCACAGTTTGTGGAGTGCTTGCCTAGACTCACAGTGGTTTGATCCTCAATACTACCAGGTGTGGTGGTGCACTCCTATAATCCCAGCACTTAAAAGTACAAGCAGCAGGATCAGAAATTCAAGGTTATCCTTAGCTGCAGAGAGAGTTTGAGGCCAGCCTGGGATACATGAGAACCTAAAACAACAACAACAACAACGACACCCAGTGTTGAATGTGGTGGTTTACACCTTAAATTCCAGCATCAGGAGGCTGAGAAAAGAAAACTGGCGGGGCTGGAGAGAAGGCTCAGCGGTTAAGAGCACCAACTGCTCTTGCAGAGGACCTGGGTTCAATTCCCAGCACCCACATGGCAGCTAAGAACCGTCTTTAACTCCAGTTCCAGGGGAATATGACGCCCTCTTCTGACCTCCACGGCATTGCATGACACGGGTGCACCAACCTACATGCAGACAGTACACTCATACGCATAAAAAATAAATAAATTTTTAAAAAATTTAAAAAAAAGAAAACTGGCACAAGGTTAAGGGCAACCTGGTCACACAGTGAGCTGTAGACCAGGGTACAGAATGAGACTGTCTCAAAAAATACTAAAATTTAAATTTTAAATTACAAAGTTATTCAAATAAAAATGAATGTATAAGTTGGGCATAGTGGTACATGTCTATAATCCTAGTAGTCAGTAGGTAGAGGCAGGAGCGTCAAAATTTCAAGGCTGCCAGGCATGGTGGCATATACCTTTAGTTCTAGCACTCAGGAGGGAGAGAGACAGGCAGTCTCAGTGAGATCTAGAGGCCAGACTAGGCTAGACACCCTGTCTCAAAAACAAAAAAGGAAAAACTCGTGTATAAATTTTACAGCAGCAGTATTCACTGAAGACAAAAAGTGGAAACCAGGTATCAGTCAGTAATTAATGGATAGCTAAAATGTAGTATATTGATAAAATGAAATGTTATTCAGCCATAAAAAGGAATGACAAACTTCAAAATTTTTGCTTAATGAAATAAACTGAGAAAATGTTACATATTCTATGATTCTATTAATACATAATAATCGCCAAGTGTGGTGGCGCACGCCTTTAATCCTAGCACTTAGGAGGCAGAGGCAGGGCGGATCTTTGTGAGTTCAAGGCCAGCCTGGTCTACAGAGTGAGTTTAACGACAGCTGGGGCTACAGGGAAACCCTGTCTCGAAAAGACAAAAAAAAAAAAAAAAGGATAATCAGAAAAAGTTAAATCCACTGGGTATAGTAGCATATGCCTTTAATCCCAACACTTGCAGAGGCAGAGGGGCAGAGGGGCAGAGAGAGAGGCAGAGAGAGAGGCAGAGAGAGAGGCAGAGAGAGGCAGAGAGAGAGGCAGAGAGAGAGGCAGAGAGAGAGGCAGAGAGGCAGAGAGGCAGAGGCAGAAGGATCTCTGTGAGTTCAAAGCCAGCCTGGTCTACATAATGAGTTCCAGGACAGCTGGGGCTCACAGGGAGACCCTGTCTCAAAAAAAGAAAAAAAAATACCGTTACAGTTTTCAGGATGGAGTAGGAAACCAGGATCAAAGATTAGAAGAGACAGTGTTCCAGGACCCAGGTTAAGAAGGCTGCTGGCCGCACACCAGCTCCAGTGTCCAGCAGCTCCTATCATGTATTAAGGGAATCAAGTATCAGAGTTGGAATGTAAAAATAAATTTGGCCCTATTTTTACCCGCAACATTTTATTATGAAAATTTCAAATCTATAAAAAAAAGTTGAAGCTAGATGTAGTGGTCACATGCATGTAATCCCTGTACCCAGGAAGCTGAGGCTGTGGTATGAGGCCAGTCTAGGTTACATATTGAGACCTTGTCTCAACACAACTAATAAATTATAATTAAATTAAAAAGAAAAAGGTTGAATTTTATAGTGGATATTTATATGCCACTATACAGGTTCAACCATTAACATAATTACTTTATCCACTTATATATTCTTTTTTTTTTTTTTTTGGTCTTTTTGAGACAGGGTCTCCCTATAGCCCCAGCTGTCCTAGAACTCACTCTGTAGACCAGGCTGGCCTTGAACTCACAAAGATCCGCCTGCCTCTGCCTCCCAAGTGCTAGGATTAAAAGCGTGCGCATATTCTTTTTTTTTTTTTAAACATCATCTCCTGAACACATAAGACTGAATTCCCTTTTTTAAAAAATTTTTTATTTTTTATTTTTTGTGTGTATGAGTGTACTGTCTGCATGTAGGTCTGTGCACCTGTGTGATGCCGCGGAGGTCAGAAGATGGCGTCAGATTCCCCTGGAACTGGAGTTAAAGACGGTTCTCAGCTGCCATGTGGGTGCTGAGGATTGAACCCAGGTCCTCTACAAGAGCAGTCGGTGCTCTTAACCACTAGGCCATCTCTCCAGCCCCACTTATATATTCTTTGACTTGTCTTTTTTTCTTGTTTTAAATTTCATCTTACCAGTATTTTGATTTTTTTGTGTATGGGTGTTTTGCCTGCCCCACAGAAGCCAGAAGAGGGTGTCAGATCTCCTGAGCCGGAGTCATAGACTGTTGTTAGCCACCATGGGGGTGCTGGGAATTGAACCCAGGTTCTCTAGAACAGCAAGTTTTCTTAACAACTGAGCCATTTCTCCAGCCTGACTTGTTTTTTTTCAATTTATTTTTTTAATATTTTATTTTATTGTTTTTATTTTATGTGTTTGAGTGTACTTCCTGAATGTGCACTATGTTGTGCAATGCCCATGGAGGTCAGAAGAGGGTGTCAGATCTCTTGGGACTGGAATCATGGACCGCTATTAGCCACCATGTGGGTGCTAGGAATCGAACCCAGGTCCTCTGCAAGAGCAATCAGTGCTCTTAGCTGCTGAGCCATCTCTCCAGCCACTCAATTTATTTTTTTATTAATGTGTCTGTATGCACACATGTGTGAGTGTACATGCCTGTGTACACACATATGTGTGTGTGTACATGCCTGTGTGCACACATGGAGACCAGAAGAGGGTAGTCCTTCCTGTATCACTCTCTCTGCCTGTTCTTTTGAGGCAAGGTCTCTCCCTGAACTTGAAGCCAGCAAACATGTCGTCCCCCCCAGCACACTGCCCCTCACCCCAAGGTGGGTTATAGGCATGCGCAAGATGCCTGGCTTGTTACTGTTATGTGGGCACTGGTATCTGAACTCATCCTGCACAGTAAGCATTATTTTAATGCTCAGTCTCTGCCCCCCTCCCCTTTTTCTTTATTTGTTTGTATATATGCACATGGGGAAGGGGGGATGTGTGTAAGCATCCATGTGCCATGAAGTCAGAGGACAACTTTTGGGAATGAGCTCTCTTTCCCCCTTGTTGAGGCAGTCTCTCTTGTGTCTACCACTTTGAGAAATACTCTGGACTAGCTGGCTGTGAGCTACTAGCCAATGCTCATCTCCATCTCCCATGTTTCAGTAGGAGTGCTATGTTACAGATACATGCTACTGCACCTGGCATTTTTTGGTCTTTTCGAGACAGGGTCTCCCTGTCTGGAACTCACTATATAGACCAGGCTGGCCTTGAACTCACAGAGATCTGCCTGCCTCTGCCTCCCAAGTACTGGGACTAAACACCCATGCCTGGCTACACCTGGCTTTTTATATGGGTTCTTGGATTGAAGTCAAGTCATCAGGATTGTATGGTTTTTACCAAGTGAGGCATCTTGTCAGCCATTTTTTTTTTAAATAGTTCAAGTTAGCTTAGAACTTGCAATGTGTCTCAAAAAGACAAAATAAATAAATAAAATAAAATAAAATAAAATAAAATAAAATAAAATAAAATGCTATGTTAGAGGCCTGAGCTGGCTTCAAACTTGGGACTGCAGACATGTACCACCACATTAGGCCTCAATTTATTTTTAAAATGTATTTCTTAAAAAAAAAAAAGCATTTCCTTTTGTTGTTGTTGTCTTTTTGACTTATTGAGACAGGGTCTCTCTATAGCCCAGCTGGCCTGGAACTCACTCTGTAGACCAGGCTGGCCCAGACCTGCCTCCCAAGTGCTAGGATTAAAGGCATGCGCCACCATGCCCGGCTTAAAGATGGTTCTTAGCCGCCATGTAAGTGCTGGGAATTGAACCCGGTTCCTCTGCAAGAGCAGTCGGTGCTCTTAACCACTGAGCCATCTCTCCAGCCCCCTAAAATGTATTTCAAAGTAAGCTGTAGATATTAATATTAGTGAACTTATTATTAGCTCATATGTTTTAAATAAACTAACTAGAAATAATTTTGATTTTTCTCCTTTAAAGGTAAAAATTATAAACATACAAATCTTAAATATAACCTCACTGAATTTAGACAAACATAACTCAATCCTTTATGAAAACACAGAACATTATCTTCATCCCAGGAAACTCCTTTGTGCCCCTCCACAGTCATACCTTCACTTTTGAGACTGGTACATGGAAGCTCCTATGGAAAAAGAGAAAGAAACAATAACTACTTTAAGAGTGACTGAGGCCGGGCGTGGTGGCCACGTCTTTAATCCTAGCACTTGGGAGGCAGAGGCAGGCGGATCTTTGTGAGTTCAAGGCCAGCCTGGTCTACAGAGTGAGTTCCAGGACAGCTGGGGCTACAGGGAGATCCTGTCTCAAAAAAACATTAAAAAAAAAAAAAAAAAAAAAAAAGAGTGACTGAAACAACACCTGCAGAATAAATGGAACAGTTATTCATCAGCTCCACCCTGGAGTCACCCCAGCTGTGTAAGTGTAGTTCACTCATAGCATGACTGAGATTTCCTGACTTTTCATGCAATACGATTCTAACAACCTTTGTGGTCTGGTCCTGAAACTCAGAGCAGATTAGGAATTATAAAGTACAAATGGGAAGGGGCTGCTAAAGGTCTGCAGAACAACCAGAAATAATTGCCTGACTAGGTACAGTCAGAAAAAATCTCACACACAAAAGAGCACCTATAGGTGTTCAAAAATTAGCAATCACTAAATGTAAGATCTTTTATTGGTGCTACAGATTGAACTCAGAGCTTCATGTATATTCCCAACTTTTTCACAGACATTAACGTGGTATTTACAAAGTAAAAAGTGGTGCTGTTATGAACATTCATGTATACTGTGAATTTCAGAAAAAAATGACTCAAAAGCTCAATACAAATCCTGTCATAATATATTACATTTACTTTTCTTCTTTTACTCTAAAGATTACCCATTAAGCAACCTTCCAATTTATGAACTTTAACCTCAAAATCATTTGGAAATCAGTTGTTGCCCAGACCTTGGTTACATTTGAACAAAGAGAACCAATGGTTGAGTTGTTCCACCCCAGCCTGTGTTCTTCAGGGAGTGAAAGGACATCGTGGTCGAAGAGCAGGTTGGATGGTGCACCACTCAATAGGCTCTACCTCCAGACATCCATAGAAGACTTCATGCTCTGTCTGGTCTGAGCCATAGAAATGGGCACTAAAGCCTAACTCCAAAATGATCAGATACCCCTTTATATCACAAAGCCCAATCCTAACTCCCCGGGGCAGAAATCAGAAATTGATGAATTAGTCTTAACCCAAGGGAGTTCTGGCTTTGTATTTGGCTTGTGAGAGGTACTTCTAAGTCTAATGGAATGCCAGGAGGAATTTCATTATTTGCCTATGGGCTTTGGTCACTAAACATCTAAGCATATGACAGAAGCAGGAAAGCCAATGGATATCACACAGTATCACTAGACCTCTAGGGACACTGAAATCAGCTATGTGGGTAGTCAGTGATACCAATATGACGAAGACTCAAGAACATGAGCCCAGAGGAGCTTCCTTGGCTGGCATGTATTGACTGTCACACACCGATGCTAAAAAAGCAAAGTACTGACTCGATGGGGAAGGATAATTGAAGCTTTATGTTTGGTACTTTCTTCCCTATGTGTTTCTTCTATTGACTGATTTTAATCTGAGACCTTTCCTTATAATAAAACTGCAACTATGACTAATAGTTTTCAGTGAATTCTGTTGGACTGTGTCCCCTCTAACTTATTTGGCTAAGTCCTTGCAACAGTGCACTATTCCTATTTTCATATTTCCATCTAGTACAGCTTCCTCATCTCCACATGCTACAACCCTCCAACTTATTGTTAAAATGGTGTATATTGCAATGATGTCGTAATTTGCATCTTACTCTGTTCTCAGTGACAGTTGCCTGCTATCTTTAAAGCTGGTTCAGAAGATTGACAAAAATTGTTAAAAAAATAAATAAAAGATAAAATGGTGTACAGTGGGTATACATGTCCATATACATTGGCTGGATTCAGTCAATCATATATACGAATAAAAGTAGGTTGTTGTGATCCCTCCATTCTCACAATCACCATTTTATTTATTTATTTTTTAATTTTTATTTATTCTTGTATGTGTATGAATGTACTGTCTGCATGCAGGTCTGTGCACCTGTGTCATGCAATGCTGCAGAGGTCAGAAGAGGGCATCGGATTCCCCTGGAACTGGAGTTAAAGATGGTTCTCAGCTGCCATGTGGGTGCTGGGGATCGAATCCAGGTCCTCTGCAAGCTCTCTTAACCACTAGGCCATCTCTCCAGCCCCCCACAATTGTTAAAAAGCAACAACAGCATGACTCCAGCATTTTTTAGGATTTACCTTTGTTCTGAAAGAGCATCTGCAGGAAATAACTGATGTGCGAGAGCATGGTCCACAGTCTCCTTCATGGCAGAGCTTCTCACAGGTATGGATGAAATCTTAATAAAAATGAAAAAAGATGGGAATGAAAATTGCAACTGCTTATTTCGGTTCTGCCAAATTCACTAGGAACACTGGTTTTCCACCTCTACTCCTTGTAACTACAGAATCAAAGGTGAGTGAAGAAGGATGCTGCCAATGCTTCTTCCCCTCGCCTCCCTTTTTTTTGGGGGGGGTCTTTTCGAGACAGGGTCTCCCTGTAGTCCCAGCTGTCCTGGAATTAGCTCTATAGACCAGGCTGGCCTTGAAGTCACAAAGATCCACCTGCCTTTCCCTCCCAAGTGCTAGGATTAAAGGGGTGCACCACCATGCCTGGCCCCCCCGCTTCCCTTTATAACTGGTAGGCTGGCCGTTTCAAAAGCATCACTCACTGGAATATGCTGTAGCATGCATGTTGCCTTGCTAAGTCAAACAATGGGTCCCAAGTTTCTACATTAAATTAAGATCTCCCTAAAACTTAGTGTGCTGGATAGCTTTAGTGTTAACTTGACACACCTGGGTTGAGGGAGCCTCAATTGGGGAATTGGCTCCATTGGATTGGCTTGTGGTCACATCTGTGGAGTACTGTCTTGATGGTCGAGCAGTGTGGGAGGGCCCAGCCCACAATGAGTGGTGCCACCCTGGGCAGGTTGTTGTGTACTGTATAAGAAGGCGGGCTGGGCATGAGCCAGGGAAGCAAGCCAGTGAACAGCATTCCTCCATGGCCTGTGCTTCAGCTCCTGCCTCCAGGTTCCTGCCCTGAGTTCCCGCCTTGGGCTCCCTAAGTGATGAACTGTGACCCGGGAGATGTAAGCTGAATAAACCCTTTCCTCCCCAAGTTGGTGTCGGTCAGAGTGTTCTGTCACAGCAATGGAAGACAGACTAGGACACTTAGCCAGAGATGACTTTACTGAAAATGCTTGACTCTGCGGAGCAGATAATTCTGAAGCCATGATCCATATTCCATCCACTCAAGCCTGCATTCACCTGCTAAAAGATAAGTACTCTTCTTCTCTTCCTCTCTCTCTCTCTCTTAGACATGGTCTTGTAGCCCCAGCTGCCCTACAACTAACTAGACTAGGCTGGCCTCAAACTCACAGAGGTCCACCTGCCTCTGCCTTCCCAGGGATGCAGCTGTTTTTGTGGGTTTTGTTTTGTTTTGTTTTGTTTTGTTTTGGTCTTTTTGAGACAGGGTTTCCCTTTAGTCCCAGCTGGCCTCGAGCTCACTATGTAGACCAGGCAGGTCTTGAACTCACAAAGATCCACCTGCCTCTGCTCGGATTAAAGGTGTGCGCCACCACGCCTGGCTGCAGCTGAGTTTTTTGAGACAGAGTCTTGTTATGTCGTCTGGGCTAGCATCAAACTCATAATTCTCAGCCTGAGTGCTGGGATTAGAAGTGTGCAACACCACACAAGGCCTAGGAAAAGTCCTCTTTCAGGAGCCAATAGGCCAATGGGAGAATACCCACAGTTGTTTTCTATTTTGCAGTGCTGGGGATGAAACCCAGGATAGTGTGTGCTAAGCAACTGTTTTACTGTTATACCACTAAATTTTTCAGGTGTGTTTTTTTTTTTTTTAACTTTTTAATGTGTATGAGTGTACTGTCTGCATGTAGGTTTGTGCACCCGTGTCAGATTCCCCTGGAACTGGAGTCAAAGATGGTTCTCAGCCACCATGTGGGTGCTGGGGATCAAACCCGGGTCCTCTGCAAGGGCAGTTGGCACTCTTATCCGCTAGGCCATCTCTCAGCAGCCCCCCCCCCTTTTTTTTTATTGAGACAAAGTACCACTATGCATACCAAGCTGGTCTTGAACTCACAGAGATCATACTATCTCTGCCTGTGCATGTGCCATGGCATGTGTGTGGAGTTGGAGGACACCTTGTAGGAGTCAGTTCTCTCCTTTTTCCATGTGGGTCTAGGAAATTGAACTCAGGTTGGAGGGGCTGGCAGCAGGTACCTTTACCTGCTGAGCCATCTTAGTGGCCCATGATCTGCTATCTTTTAGCACTTCAAATCTATCATATGTTTGTGATGTGCTCTAAGATGCTTCTGATAAGAAACCATTAGTAATCACATAGTAAGTAAACACAATGTTTTCCAATAAATTTCTTTTCTTTTTAATTATTTTATATGTATGAGTGTACTGTCTGCATGTAGGTAGGTGCACCCGTGTCATGCAATGCTGCAGAGGTCAGAAGAGGGTGTCAGATTCCCCTGGAACTGGAGTTAAAGATGGTTCTTAGCTGCCATGTGGGTGCTGGGAATCAAACCCGGGTCCTCTGCAAGAGCAGTCGGCACTCTTAACGAGCTGAGCCATCTCTCCAGCCCCTCCAGTAAATTTCAAAGTTTTCATCTATTATTCAAATCTTTTCTTCTCTGTCCAACCTTCCTCCTTATAGTCAGTCCCATTCTATAAATACTGATGTGCATACTCGTATTCTACATTTTTTCCAAGGCTCTATTCACTTTTCCTATTTCCCCTCTGCTCTTTCTTACTCCTCTATCTCTAAGACATGGTCTTTTTTTAAACCTTTTCTTAATTTTATTTATTTTTATGTGTATGAATGTACTGTGTGCATGTAGGTTTGTGCACCCATGTCATGCAATGCCTCGGAAGTCAGAAAAGGGCATCGGATTCCCCTGGAACTGGAGTTAAAGATGGTTCTCAGCTGCCATGTGGGAGCTGGGGATCGAACCCAGGTCCTCTGCCAGAGCAGTCAGCACTCTTAACTGCTAGGCCATCTCTCCAGCCCCCTAAGACAGGGTCTTACTCATCCCAGGCTGATCTCAAACTTGCTATGTAGCTGAGAATAACCTTGAACTTCTGATCCTCCTGCCTCCGACTCCAAAGGACTATTGATTACAAGCTTCAAACTCATGTAGCCAAGGATGGCCTTGAACTCCTAATCCTCCTGTCACCATCTGCTTGAGTGCTGACAGCATAGCTATGCACCACCATGAAAAATTTATGGAATACTGGAGATCATACCCAGGCTTCCTGCATGTTAAGCAAGCACTCTAAAAACTCAATTACGTCTTAGCTCTCATTTTTCCCCTCACCCCCTTCCTTGCTTCCCTTCCTCTCCATTCCCCTCACCGGCCCTCTCCCCATATCCATGGAACTGTAACGGGAACATGAACCTCATGGAACTGTAACGGGAACATGAACCTCATGGAACTGTAACGGGAACATGAACCTCATGGAACTGTAACTGGAACATGAACCTCATGGAACTGTAACTGGAACATGAACCTCATGGAACTGTAACTGGAACATGAACCTCATGGAACTGTAACTGGAACATGAACCTCATGGAACTGTAACTGGAACATGAACCTGACCTGGAATTCATAATGTAGACCAGGGTGGCCCTGACCTCACAAAGATTGGTCTGCCTCTGCCTCCTGAATGCTAGGATTAAAAACATGTGCCACCAATCCTGGATTACTTTATCTTTTTTCAACTGGGTCTCCCTTTAGCCCCAGCTGGCCTGGAACCCACTGATGTAGACTAGGCAGGCCTTGAACTCACAGAGATGGGCCTGCCCCTGCCTCCTAAGTGCTAGGATTATGTGCACCACCATGCCTGACATGGATAATATTTTTTTTTAATTTTTTTTTATGGATAACATTTTTAAAAAGGATTTTTATTTTATACGTATGAGTGTATTGCCTATATGTAAGTGTACTCATGTAGGGCAAAGCCCATGGAGGTCAGAAGAGGGCTTTAGATCCCCTGGAAGTGGAGTTAAGAACAGTTGTTAGCCACCATGTGGGTGCTGGGGATCGAACCCAGGTCCTCTGCAAGAGCAGTCGGCACTTTTAACCGCTAGGCCACCTCTCCAGCCCCCTAAGACAGGATCTTATTCATCCCAGGCTGACCTCAAACTTGCTATGTAGCTGAGAATAACCCAAATCCTCTGCAAGAGTAGCCAGTACTCTAAACTACTAAGCCATCTTTCCAGCCCTGATTTTTTTTTTTTTAATAATTTCTCTTTCTCATGTATCACAGGCTGGCTTCAAACTCACTATTTAGCTGAGGATTATCTAACTTGATTCTCTGGCCTCTACCTTCCAATTGCTAGTAGTACTGGTGTGCTTTACCATGCCTGGCTTTAACTTCTCCTTTCCTGATATCTCTATTTAATGTGGCCTTGTCTTCATACATTCTTTTATCTCTTCAGGTGTGGTTTCCTTCAATTTAATGAGCACACTTTCAATCGGTATCTTCAAGTCTTTCCTAAATCTGACATCTGGTTGCCCTCACAGGCAGTTTCTTTTGCCTGCTTTCCCCTCCTGTTTCTCTGCATATTACAGTATCTATTATAGCAGCTCTGGATATCTCTCCCCTCACTATAGTTTTGGAAAACATGTTTATTTATTTTGCCAGCCTGGTGGTACATGCCTTTAATTCCAGCACCCAGGAAGGAGAGGCAGATGGATCTCTGAGTTCAAGGCCAGCCTGGGCCACATAGCGAGTTCCAGGGCAGCTGGGACTACAGGGAGACCCTGTCTCCAAAAGACCAAATAAATAAATAATAATAAAACATGTTGATTTATTTTACTTTCGTGCATGTGTTGTATGTGTGTGTGCACTCAAGTGTACATGCTCACACTCCATGGCACTCGTGTGGAGGTCAGAGGTCAATCTGTGGGAGTTGGTTCTCTTCTTGTGCTATAAGTAGTTCTGAGAATAGAATTTAGGTCACCATGCAAACACGCTTACACACTGAGCCATCTTGATGGCTTTGTACAGCTTTTTTGGTTACACACTTATTTTGTAAAGTGGCCAGACTACCTTAGAGAAGTCGACTTCCGCTATACTAGCTAGCTATTGGTATTCTTTGAACAGCAAAGCCCTTGTTTGGGAGGACGGAGGACAAACTTTTACCCCAACATGACAGCTATTTTTTAAAATATTTTATTTTTTTATGTGCATGAGTGTATTTGTCTGCATGTGTGTAAGTATACTCATGTCATGCAATCCAAGAGGTCAGAAGGCATCTGATCTCCTGGAACTGCAGTTGCAGACCATTGTTAGCCTCCTTGTGGGTGCTGGGAATTGAACCTGGGTCCTCTGCAAGAGCAGTCAAGGCTCTTAACTGCTGAGCCATCTCTCCATGACAGCTATTTTAATAGGGTTCTTTCCTTGAGATAAACCAGTAAAGCAAGTTTGGATAAACTGTGTGCTGCATTTGGATTACAATCAGGCCTGAGGCCCCATTAATCATCAGCTCTATTAAAAAAAATGTTTTTTAATAATTTTATTTATTTCTGTATGTGTATGAATGTACTGTCTGCATGCA
>VZQC01013614.1:544603-587735 GCA_009823505.1 Rhizomys pruinosus
TTTTTTTTTATTAATTTTATTTATTTCTGTATGTGTATGAATGTACTGTCTGCATGCAAGTTTGTGCACCCGTGTCGTGCAACGCCGCGGAGGTCAGAAGAGGGTATCGGATTCCCCTGGAACTGGAGTTCTCCTGGAATTGGAGTTTCAGACGGTTCTTAGCCGCCATGTGGGTGCTGGGGATCGAACCGGCGTCCTCTGTAAGAGCGGTCGGCGCTCTTAACCGCTAGGCTATCTCTCCAGCCCCTATTTGCCTTTTTTAGAGATAGGGTGTCTCTGTAGCTCCAGTTGGCCTAGAACTCGCTCTGTAGACCAGGCTGGTCTTGAACTCACAAAGATCCATCTCCGTCTGTCTTCTGAATACTGGGATTAAAGTTGTGTGCCACCATGCCCAGCTATTTTTAGGTCTTTTTGAGACAGGGTCTCCCTGTAGCCCCTGCTGTCCTGGAACTTGATCTGTAGACCAGGCTGGCCTTGAACTCACAAAGATCTGCCTGCCTCTGTCTTCTGAGTACTGGGATTAAAGTTGTGTGCCACCATGCTTGGCTATTTTTTGGCCTTTTTGAGACAGGGTCTCCCTATAGCCCCTGCTGGCCTGCAACTCACTCTAGACCAGGCTGACCTTGAACTCACAAAGATCCGCCTGCCTCCGCCTCCCGAGTGCTGGATTAAAGGTGTGCATTACCACACCTGGCAAATTTTTACTTTTTTGAGAGGTCTCGTTATGTAATCCTGACTGGCCTAGAATTTATAAAGATCCACTTGTCTCTCCAGCGTGCTAGAATTAAAGGCCTGAACCTACCATGCACAATGCACAGCCTGGGTGCTTTTTTTTTTTTATATTGTCTTTTTTGAGACAGGGTTTTCCTGTAGCCCCCAGCTGGCCTTGAACTTACAGGGATCTGCCCACCTCTGCCTCTGAGTATTGGGGGTAAAGGCCTACACCACAATGCCTGGCTTTTTTTTTTAAGTGAATATATATTATATAGAACAACTGCATTGGGTATGTATGTGGCTCACGCCTGCAGTTCCAGCACTCAGGAAGGTACTGTGGGAGGATGACAGAGAGGTGACAGCAGCCGCAGCCAAGGGTGTCTCAAAACACCCTTTTTTTTTTTTTTTAGTTTTTTGAAGAACCTCCATATTGACTTTCATAGTGGCTATACTAATTTCCACTCTGGGTAGGGGCATTTTAAGTGAAGACAAAATGTAAATCTTTCAGAGTTAAAAGCAATCTGAGGCAAATCTAATTAATCATATGGATAACAAAATATTGTGAAAAACTGGTATGCCTATAATTCTAGCGGGAGCTTTTCTTTTTTTTTTTTTTTTGGTCTTTTTGAGACAGGGTCTCCCTTTAGTCCCAGCTGGCCCAAGAGTGGGGGTTTTCAAAAATTTTTATTTGGGCTGGAGAGACAGCTTAGCAGAAGACCTGGGTTCACTTCCAAGCACTGACATGGTGACTGACAACCATCCTTAATTTCAGCTCCAGGGACTCCAACTCCACTCTTCTGGCCTTCTCGGGCTTTGCAGGGCAAAGCTGACACACATATGCAGGCATAACACTTACACACATGAAAATAAATTTAAATTTTATTTATTTATTTTTGGTCTTTTCCAAGGCAGTGTCTCCCTTTAGGCCCAGCTGGCCTGGAGCTCACTATGTAGACCATGGTATCACCACTACCTTATCTTGATCACAAGGACTCTAATGCAGTATATACACTAGGTCTATGCAGCAGAGAAACTAAAGATAACATTTTATGTACATTTTACTTAGATTCAGATAAAACAAGAATGCATCATTTATTTACTTATTTATTTATTTTTAATTTAATTTTCTCAGACAGTCTCACTATATTACCCTGGCTGGTCTGGAACTTGCTATTAAGACCAAGCTGACCTTGAACTCATAGTCTTCTTGCTTCTACCTTCTGCATGAACTACAGGCATATATCACCATGTTCTTTTTATTTATCACAAGGTCTCACAACCCAGGTTGGCCTTGAACTCATTACACAGTCAAGAATGACTAGCTGGGTGTGGTGGCACATGCCTCTAACCCTAGGACTTGGGAGGAGAGGCAGTCCTATCACTGTGAGCTCAAGACCAGCCTGGTCTGCATAATGATTCCAGGCCACTGGACTACAGGGAGATCCTGTCTCAAAAACACCAAAAAAAAAAAAAACAACCAAAAAAAAAAAAAAAAGGGGGGGGGGCTGAAACATCTCAAGTGCAGGGATTATAGATGTGCACCATAGTGTCATGTACTGTTTCACTAAGCATGTATTCTTTTTGTTTGTTTGTTTTTGGTCTTTTTGAAACAGGGCCTCCCTGTAGCCCCAGCTGTCCTAATGCCACTATGTAGACCAAGCTGGCCTTGAACTCAGAGATCTACCTGCCTCTGCCTCCCCAGTGTTAAGATTAAAGGCGTGTGCTACCAAGCCCACCCTAAATATGTATTCTTATTATTTAGAAGCTGACTAGATACATTCTAAAGTTGTTGACTTATGGGGCTGGAGAGATGGCTCAGTGGTTAAGAGCTCGGACTGCTCTTGCAGAGGACGCAGGTTCAATTCCCAGCACCCAAGTGGTGGCTAAGAACCACCTTTAAGCCGGGCGTGGTGGCACATGCCTTTAATCCTAGCACTCAGGAGGCAGGTGCAGGCAGATCTCTGTGAGTTCAAGGCCACCCTGGTCTACAGAATTAGTTCCAGACNGGGACCCTCCAAGTTCTATCCGACAGGATGCTATATACTTCTGTAACATATCTGAGGCTGTTTTCTTTTTGGAGGGATTACTGGCTCTGGGAATCTCAGTTCCATTATGTCCTACTATTATAACATTGGGCATGATGCTCAGCCTTTCTAAGCCTCATCTGTAAAGTTGAAATGATAATATCTACACATTACTAGACTGTGATGGGAAATTCAACAACTTACACAGAGAACCTGCCACAGAGTAAGTGTTCACTCTTTGCCCCCTCCTGGTATAGTACATGATAACCAGGTATGTGTACTTAAACCCACCACCAAAGCACAGCCACCAGGAATCCCCACAAGTCTAGCATTCCAACTTACAGGTTACAGGAATGTGGGCAGTCCTGGCCAGGCTGTTTCTTCCTACAAACCTCACCACAGCTATGTGGAATTTCATTTCTGCTCCATTCAGGATTCTTTACCTTGCCTGAAACAGATCAGAAAGTCAATGCTGCAAATTTCATCATATTCTCAACTTTACAAAACAGCACAATATAGCTAGACAGCATAAAAGTCAAGTGTGTGGCCGGGTGTGGTGGCGCACGCCTTTAATCCTAGCACTTGGGAGGCAGAGGCAGAGGCAGGTGGATCTTTGTGAGTTCAAGGCAGCCTGGTCTACAGAGTGAGTTCCAGGACAGCTGGGGCTACAGGGAGACCCTGTCTCGAAAAGACCAAAAAAAAAAAAGAACTATTGTAACTCCAGTTCCAGGGGATTGATCCAATGGGTGCACTTACATTTATGCAGGCAATACATTCATACGCATAAAAAATGTTACCCAGGAGAGATGGATGACCACAAGGAAACAGTTTTCCAGACAGCTGAGAAGTTATTTATATGAACTCACGGCAATGGTGACAGCATTTACAAAGTCCCTGTAAGGTCAAGCCAGACAAAATCCCAGCACAGACATGTGGAAGTAGGTAAGAAATCCCAACCCTACCTGAGTAAGTGTTGGCAACTGATGGCTGCTGGAAGGGGAAGAGCTAGTTTTGTGGAAGGGTGAGACTCTTGGTAGACTGAACTCTGTGGATGAACTCATGCCAAAAGGCAACTGGGGACACAAACCAGCTTCCCCTCCCCCCAATATATATGCATACTTTTTTTTTTTGTCTTTTTGAGACAGGGTCTCTCTGTAGCCCCAGCTATCCTGGAACTCACAGAGCTCCGCCTGCCTCTGCCTCCCGACTGCTGGGATTAAAGGGGTGTACCACCATACCCTGCTACATACAGAACTTCCTATTTATTTATTTATTTATTTATTTATTTATTTTGGTTTTTTCCAGATAGGGTCTCCCTGTAGCCCCAGCTGTCCTGGAACTCACTCTGTAAACCAGGCTGGCCTTGAACTCACAAAGATCCACCTGACTCTGCCTCCCAAGTGTTAGGATTAAAGGCGTGTGCCACCACGCTGGGCATCATACAGAACTTCTTTTTTATTTTTTATTTATTTTTGTATGTGTATGAATGTACTCTCTGCATGTACGTTTGTGAACCCGTGTCGTGCAATGCCATGGAGGTCAGAAGAGGGTGTGGGATTCCCATGGAACTGGAGTTAAAGAAGGTTCTCAGCCACCATGTGGGTGCTGGGGATTGAACCCGGGTCCTCTGCAAGAGCAGTCGGAGCTCTTAACCGCTAGGCCATCTCTCCAGCCCCCATACAGAACTTCTTAAATAAAGTGGCAAGTATCTGTGGACACCTTTAATCCTGCCACTTGGGAGATGAAAGCAAATGGATCTCTGTGAGATTGAGACCAGCCTAATGGGTTCTCTGAACCCATTCTTTTGTTTCTTTTTTGGGGGGGGAGTTCCAGGCCAGTTGGGGCTACAGTGAGACCTTGTCTCAGAAAAACCACCCCATCACAAGCCTCCCCCCCTAAAACCAAGGAAACAAAAAAAATACAAAAGAATGATCTGTGGTAACAGTCAGAAAGAATTAAGGGAAGAGCACTAGGGATGTAGCTCTGTGGTAGAGCACTGTTTAACATGTTATAATGGTTGGTCTGGGTTGTATCCTGAGCATAGCTGACAGAGAAGGGGAAAAAAGGGAAAGAAGCTCTGGAGTGAATGTGTAAGTCTCTGCAAGATGGAAAAGACAATCCCCTGCAGAGAGGGAACTTGCCTATTCTAAAGCTTTAAAGTAAGCATAAAGTGGCTCTAATTTCATAATCAATGTCACTATTCAAAACTTTACTGAGCTTTCCTTGTACTAAGCACTAAGGAATAGTGAAAAACCCGGGCACAGGACTGTTCCCTGACCTTGAGCAGTCAATCCATCCTTATTTGGGCAATCTAGATAAAAAATGATAGTCCTTAGGCCTTGGCCTCTGCTTTTTTACTCTATAACTCTTACACAGATTATAGCATGTGTGTGGAGGCTACAGGACAACTTCAGAAGTTTTTTCCTGCCATATTTGGGTTCCTGGTCTTGTCAAGCTTGGCAAAAAGTGCCCTTAAGTACTGAGCCATCTCACTGGCCCTCATTATGGATTTCGACTATTCCTTTTTTTTTTTGGTCTTTTCGAGACAGGGTCTCCATGTAGCCCCAGCTGTCCTGGAACTCACTCTGTAGACCAGGCTGGCCTTGAACTCACAAAGATCCACCTGCCTCTGCCTCCAAAGTGCTAGGACCATAGGTGTGCAACACCATGCCCAGCTTGATTATTCTTTAGTTGGTCTATTTTAAGTCCCCAAGCTGCTTATATGCCAATATACTCTCACAACAATAATTCATCTTCACAAAGAATTGATGCAGCAGGGGCACCTGCAGTTCCAGCACACAGGAGGCTGAGGCAAGAGTATTGCTTGAGCCAGGAGTTCAAAACCAACTTGGACATGATAAGGGAAATGGGAGGAGTATGAGAATGAGGGAGAGGGTAGAGGGAAGGAAAAGGAAAGAGATGCCCTTGGTGGCTTCCCAGTTTGCCAAATGACATCAAAGGCTGCCCTACTTTTCTTGTCATCTCCCGCTCCTGCTTGGCCACAGGGACTGTGCTCTATAAAAGGAGTACTCTCTTCTTCTAAAACAACATAAGCCTTATTGGTTTTGAACTTGCTATTCTCTTCAGAAAACCCTCTGCTTACCAAAACTAATTTTTTTTTTTTTTTTGGTCTTTTCGAGACAGGATCTCCCTGTAGACCAGGCTGGCCTTGAACTCACAAAGATCCACCTGCCTCTTCCTCCCAAGTGCTAGGATTAAAAGCATGCGCCGCCATGCCCGGCACTTTAATATATTTTTAATAGTTCTCACATCCAGTTCAATTCTACTTCTATTTCCTTCATGAAGGCTTCTATTAACTATTTAGTAGGGTTCATAACTCACTCCAAATACCTCCTATAGCATTTTGTACTTCTAGTAGAATATTGGTTTAACTGTGGTGGCTTTTTAATTATTTACTTTTTTTTTTGTACAACTGCTTTTTTCTGTTTTTTTTTTGTTGGTTTTTTTTTTTTTTTTTGGTGTTTAGGAGACAGGGTCTCCCTGTGGCCCCAGCTGGCCTGGAACTCACTTTGTAGACCATGCTGGCCTCAAACTCACAGAGATCCACCTGCCTCTGCCTCCTGAGTGCTGGGATTAAAGGAATGCACCACCACGCCCAGCATACAAGCGTTTTGATTGCCAGTATGTTTACTGGCATGTGTCCAGAGCCTGAGAAGGCCAGAAGAGGGTGACAGAGCTGCCACGTGGATGTTGGAGTAAAACCCAGGTCCTCTGGAAGAATAGCAAGTGTTTTTAACCCTTGAGTCACCTCTCCAGCCCTCGATTTGGGTTTTTTTGTGTGTGTCTTTTTGAGATAGGATCTCCCTGTAACCCCAGATAGGCTGGAATTTGCTAAGTAGACCCGACTGGCCTCAATCTCATGGAGATCTGCCTGCCTCTGACTCCTGACTGCTGGGATTAAAAGTGGGTACCACCACACCTGGCTTGTTTTGGTTTGGTCTGGTCTTTTTGAGACAGGGTCTCCCTTTAGTCCCAGCTGGCCTAGAGCTCCCTCTGTAGGCCAGGCTGGCCTTGAACTCACAGAGATCCACCTGCCTCTGCCTCCCAAGTGCTAGGATTAAAGGTGTGCACCACCATGCCTGGCTGTTTTTGGTTTCTGATACAGGGTCTCACTATGTGGCTCTAGGCTGTCCTTGGACTCCCAATCGTCCTGTCTTGGCCTCCTGAGCGCTGGGATTAGAATTAACTGTTAGACTATAAACTCAGGAAAGTAAATAAATGGCTTATTCTTCCACTTCTTCATAGTTCCTGAATTTAAAAATTCTCAATAAAAGCATATTAAATTATTTCCCAGAAGAACAGTATGGGGCAGAATCATGAGATAAATAATGTTCACACTATCATATAATTTTTCCTCTCTTATATTATCTTTACCTTCATTCTACATTTTTACACCTTAGGATCTCTCACCTAATTTGTCAGTGATACCTTTTTTTTTTCCTTTTCGAGACAGGGTCTCCCTGTAGCCCCAGCTGGCCTGGAACTCACTCTGTAGACCAGGCTGGCCTTGAACTCACAAAGATCCACCTGCCTCTGCCTCATGATTGCTAGGATTAAAGGCAGGAGCTACCACACCCAGCTCAGTGATACCTTTTTTAAAATATTATTTTTATTTTATCTGTAGTGTATTTTGGGGTTTGTTTGCTTATTTGTGAGGGGTCTCACCCTAGCCCAGTGGCCTTGAACTCATTATGCAGACCAGGCTGGCCTTGAACACACCTGCCTCTGCCTCCCAAGTGTTGGGATTAAAGGTATGTGCCACCACACACAGGTGTGTGAATGTATTTATTGTTTGCATGTATGTAAGTACACCCACATAGTGCAATACCTGAGGAGTTCAGAAGATGGCATTGGATCCCTTGAAACTGGAGTTATAAACAATTGTTAGCTGTCATGTGGGTCCTGGGAATTGAAACCTGGTCCTCTGCAAGAGCAGCCAGTCCTGTTAACCACTGAGCCATCTCTCCAACCCCTTGTCAGTATCTTTAACAAGATTCTTTATTCCACTGAGGTACTTTACATGTAAAAATTCTTTAAGGAGCTGGGTGTGATGGCGTATGCCTTTAATCACAGCACTGGGGAGGCAGAGGCAGGCGGATCTCTGTGAGTTCAAGGCCATCCTGGTCTACAGTGTGAGTTCCAGGACAGCTGGAGCTACAGTGAGACCCTGTCTCAAAAAGACAAAAAAAAAAAATTAAAAAATAAAATCTTTTAAGGTGCCTTGTGTGGTAGATCATGTCTATAATCCCAGCACTTGGGAGACTGAGACAGAAGATGGGACGTTTGAGGCCTGTCTGAACTCCATAGAGTTTGAGAGCATCCTCAACTGCAGAATGAAACACTGTCTCAAAAACCCAAAATAAACATATCCTGTAAGGTAACTAAATCTTGGTACTATCCTATTGCACAATTTCCCACAAACCTCTTATCTCCAGTTTCATGCTACCTTTCCAGTAGTACACATAAGAATATTAGGGGCTGGAGAGATGGCCTAGCAGTTAAGAGTGCCGACCGCTCTTGCAGAGGACCTGGGTTCGATCCCCAGCACCCACATGGCAGCCGAGAACCGTCTGAAACTCCAATTCCAGGAGAACTNACCCACATGGCAGCCGAGAACCGTCTGAAACTCCAATTCCAGGAGAACTCCAGTTCCAGGGGAATCCGAGACCCTCTTCTGACCTCCGCAGCATTGCACGACACAGGTGCACAAACTTGCATGCACACAGTACATTCATACACATACAGAAATAAATAAAATTAATAAAAAAATTTTTAAAAAAATTAATTCCCAGGGGGCTGGAGAGATGGCCTAGCAGTTAAGAGTGTCGATCCCCAGCACCCACTTGGCGGCTGAGAACTGTCTTTAACTCTAGTTCCAGGGGAATCCGATGCCCTCTTCTGACCTCCGAGGCATTGCATGACATGGGTGCTCAGACCTACATACAGACAGTACATTCATACACATAAAAAATAAAAATTAAAAAAAGAGTAAATGGGTGCCATTGTTTAAAAAAAAAAAAAAGATATTAATTCCCGGGGCTGGAGAGATGGCCTAGCGGTTAAGAGCACCGAATGCTCTGGCAGAGGACCTGGGTTCGATCCCCAGCACCCACATGGTGGCTGAGAACTGTTTTTAACTCCAGTTCCAGGGGAATCTGACACCCTCTCTGACCTCCGCGGCATTGCACTACACAGGTACACAAACCTGCATGCAGACAGTACATTCATATATATACAAAATAAATAAAATTTAAAAAAAAGAATATTAATTCCCTCAATTAATACTTAGTATATCTAAGGCTCAGATTTTGGCAATAAAACATGCAAGACCAGCAGATTTCAAATAAAAGAGAAACCAAAGTGAGAAAGGTTAACAATGGAGTTTTCTTTGGAAAATGCATTTGGAGCCAGACCCTGAATGACAGGTAGATTGGAATTTAATGAAAAGAAAGAATTAAAAAAGAGGTGGGGAGATAGCTGAGCGCTGATGACTGCCCAGCAGCTATGAGGCCCTGGGCTTGTCCGCAGAACCACAAAAAAGGGGAGAAGGAAACTGATAGTCAGTGAGTCAAGGGACAGAATAACTGCTAGTCAAACCATCAGAAAAGCGGACAATGAGCAGTCTAGGAAAATAAACAGTATGTAAGAAGATACAAGTTTTTTTGTTTTGTTTGTTTGTTTTTTGTCTTTTCAAGACAGGGTCTCCCTGTAGCCCCAGCTGTCCTGGAACTCGCTCTGTAGACCTGGCTGGCCTTGAACTCACAAAGATCCACCTGCCTCTGATTCCCAAGTGCTAGGATTAAAGGCATGTGACACCACGCCCCTCAAAACAAGTTGTTTTAAGAAGGAAACGGGGGTGCTGGAGACACAGCTTAGCAGTTAAGAGCACTGGCTGCTCGGCAGAAACTACACGGCAGCCAACAACCATCCGTAACTCCAGTTCCAAGGAATCGAACACCCAGTTCTGATTCCCACAAACGCTGCGCAACATGGATGCACTTACACACATGTAGCCAATATACTCAAACACATAAAATAATAATAAATAAAAAATTTTAAAAAAGGGAATAGTGCTTGCTTCAGCAGCACATATACTAAAATTGGAACGATACAGAGATTAGCATGGCCCCTGCACAAGGATGACATGCAAATTCATGAAAAAAAAAAAGGGGGGAATAGTCAAAGGTGTCAAAGATGATCATGCTCCCCAAAAGTTAAAGATTTCTCAACTAGTCCACAGGGCTAGCTAACATCACTGATCTCTCAACTAGACCATAGGTAGCACCACTGATTTCTGAGTAGTTTCAGTGAGGCAACAAAAACAGAAACAGGGGCTGGAGAGGTGGCCTAGCGGTTGAGAGCGCTGACCGCTCTTACAGAGGACCCGGGTTCGATCCCCAGCACCCACATGGCGGCTGAGAACCGTCTGAAACTCCAACTCCAGGAGAACTGCAGTTCCCGGGGAATCCGACACCCTCTTCTGACCTCCGCGGCATTGCACGACACGGGTGCACAAACCTACATGCAGACAGTACACTCATACACATACAAAAATAAATAAAATTAAATTAAAAAGTATGATTTATTCATTAAAAAAAAAAACAGAAACAAAGTGTAATGGTTCAAAGAGGGAGATAAGCAGTTAAGAAACAAAATCAACTAAAAGGTTAGTCACTAAAAGGAAGAAAAAAAAGAGATGCAGGAAACAGGTTAGCAGTAGGAATTAGCATCTACACCTAAGAAAGCTTCTACCTAATACAGAAGAGAACTAAAGTATTACAAAAGAAGAAAATGCTCAGGCATGGTAGCGTATGCCATTAATCCCAGCACTAGGGATAGTGGGAGTGGTGGAGGATCTCTATGATCTCTGTGAGTTCAAGAACAGCCTGGTCTACACAGCAAGTTTTAGGCCAGCCAGACTTACATAGTGAGACCTTGTTTCAAAAAGAAAAGAGTATTGTACAATGATGGAAGATACAAGGATAATGTTTGTAATGTCAGTTTATAGAAAACTTCTCTATTATGAAAACAAAAGATTAATTTCTTAGATTACATTAGATACAATCTTTACTCATGCTGCTCAATTCTAGAAGATCAAAGCTGTTGCAGCCAGGGCTGAGTGAAAACCCACATCAATTACCTATCTCTTCCAAGTGGTCCATTCTGGTATCAAGCTAAGACCAAGAGGCCAACATCACAGCTCAGAAGCAACATAAGCCTAACTGGCACGAGAAGGCCAATCTCCAGAGCAGCCTGCCACAAGCACAAAAGCCCATGGCTCCAGCCGGGTGAAGGACCATATGAGTATGGTCTTACAGACTTTTACAGCTTTGAAGTCTCATCAGTAGCTTCTAAAACAAGCCCCACAGACCACTGAGATACAAAGTAAAAGATGTTCAGTGTATGTAAACAAACTTACCACAGAAACAAGTATAGGTATTAGGAACATGTGCGGAAACATTCTGACAAGCAGGGCACCTCCAACCGCTCTGGCCATCTGTCAGAAAAATGAGAATGTTAAGTGAATTTTCTTTCCACAGCACAAGTCTGATTAGATGTATAGCTCAAAGGAAGGGGGCATGCTTTGTACGTACAAGGCCCTAGGCCTTAACAGACCCTGAAAAAGCAGGATAATTAAAAAAATTTTTAATCTAAGATGGGTGTGGTAGTGCACATTTTTAATCCCAGCACACTGGAGGCAGTGGCAGGGCAGATCTCTGTGAGTTCAAGGCCAGCCTGGTCTACTTAGTGAGTTCCAGGCCACCTGGAGAGACCCCCGTCTCAAAAAGACAAAAAAAAAAAAAATTTTTTTTAAAATGCTGGGTCATTTTTTTTTTTTTTTTGGTATGTGTATGAATGTACTGTCTGGCATGTAGGTTCTGGTGCACCTGTGTCGTGCATGCGCGGAGGTCCAGAAAGAGGGTCTTGGATCCCCTGGAACTGGAAAGTTCTCCTGGAATTGGAGTTACAGACAGTTTTTTTTTTTTTTTATGTGGGTGCTGGGATCGAACCCGGTCCTCTGCAAGAGTAGTCCCGTGCTCTTTTTTTTTTTTTTTTTTTAATTTATTTCCTTATGTGTATTAAATTACCTCTGCATGCAGGTCTGTGCACCCGTGTTGTGCAATGCTGAGGAGGTCAGAGAAAGGGCGTCGGATTTCCCCTTGGAACTGGAGTTCTCCTGGAATGGGGAGTTTCAGTACGGTTCTCGGCCGCTCATGTGGGTGCTGGGATCAACCACGGGTCCATCTGTAAGAGCGGTTGGCGCTCTTAACTGCTAGGCCATCTTAGCCAAATGTTTTTTTTTTTTTTGTATTTTTTTTTTTTGGTCTTTTTGAGACAGGGTCTCCCTGTAGCCCCAGCTGCCTGGAACTCACTCTGTAGACCAGTGGGCCTTGAACTCACAAAGATCGCCTGTCCTCGGCCTCCTGAGATGCTGAGATTAAAGGCACACCACCATATGCCCAGCGAGCAGTCCGTGCTCTTAACTGCTAGGCCACTCTCCAGCCCCTAAATGCTGGGTCTTATCAGACTTCAAGAATGATCCCAGCACTCGGTAGGCAGAGGCAGGTGGATCTCTGTGAGTTCAAGGCCAGCCTGGTCTACATAGTGAGTTCCAGGCCAGCTGGGACTAAAGGGAGACCCTGTCTCAAAAAAAAACAAGAACAAATTCATGGGGCTAGAGAGATGGCTCAGTGGTTAAGAGCACTGGCTGCTCTCACAGAGGACCTGGGTTGATTTCTAGCATCCACATGGTAGCTAACAACTATCTGTACTTTCTGTTTTGTTGTTGTTTTAATTTTTTTTTTTCGTACGTGTATGAATGTATTGTCTGCATGCAGGTCTGTGCACCCATGTCATGCAGTGTCGTGGAGGTCAGAAGAGGGCATCCGATTCCCCTGGAAATGGAGTTCTCCTGGAATTGGAGATTCAGAGGTTCTCTCGGCCCGCCATGGTGGGTGCTGGGGATCGAACCTGGGTCCTCTGCAAGAGCGGTCGGCGCTCTTAACGCTAGGCCATCTCTCAGCCCCCATCTGTACTTCTGTAACTCGAGTTCCAGAGGAATCCTACATCCTCCTCTGACCTCCCTGGGCACTGTACAATATGGATGCAGTACATACACGCAAGCAATAATAGTCATGCACAAAAAGGTTGTTTTTTTGGAGGGTGGGGGCTCTTTTTTGAGAACAGGTCTCCTGTAGCCCCAGCTGGCCTGGAATTTGCTATGTAGAACCAGGCTGGCCTTGATAATTAAGAGATCTGCCTGCTAGGATTAAAAGTGTGTGCCCACCACCCCAGCCAATTTTTTTTAAAGAAAAGAAACTAATTTAGGCTAATGTGGTGATGACATGCCGTTTAATCCTCCAGCACCACAGAGGAAGAGGCAGGTAGATTCTGTGGAGGAGAGCCAGCTTTCATAAAGAATCAAGGACAACCAAGGGCCAAGGCAGAACCCTATCTGTAAAATAAAGAAATAAAAAAAATATTTTTTTACAGGTTATGTTTTTTGGTGTGTTTTGTGTGTGTGTGTGTGTGGTGTTGTGGTGATGTAGTGATAGACAGAGCAAATTGTGAGAGTTGATTCTTTTCTACAATGTGGGTCCGCAGGGATCCCCTTCTAGACTTAGGCTTGATGATAAGTGCCTTTATGTGCTATGCCATCTCCTGGGTCCATAAAATGCTTTTTATATTGTTCTGCGAAGAGACACCCTCATTTACAAAGGGAAAATGGATAACTTTACTATACCCTAATGATTGTTGGATATTGCTTAGGCTTAGTTATAAGCTACAGCTAGATTTTAGTACACAACAATGAAAAGAAGCCAGTGTGGTAGTGCAATGGCCTTCTAACCCAGAACTCTGGGGCAGGAGGCAGATCTCTGTGAACTCAAGGCCAGCCTGTCTACATGAGTAAGTTCCAGGACAACTGGTGGGACTACAGGGAGACCCTGTCCTCAAAAAAGACCAAAAAATAAATAAATAAAATAAATAAATAAAATATTTAAAATGAATTATCAATTTTTTAAAAAATATTTTTTAGTTATTTTGGGATAGTTTCTTTTTTACACTATTTGGGTTTATAAAGTTTTTGCAATTTCACTACACCTGTATTTTTGATATTTCTCTCTTGCTCCTCTCCCTAACCCCCCAGATCATCCTCACCTCTATCCACATTCCCCAGATTACGATTTTTTGTTTAGTTTTTATTTATTTTTTGTAATGTGTAAACGATGACTTCCTGCTGTAGGTTTGTGCACCCATTCGTGCAATGCCAGCGGAGTCAGAAGAGGGTCTCGGATTTCCCCTGGAACTGAAGTTCCTCCTGAATTTGGAGTTAAGACGGTTCTTAGCTGCCATGTGGGTGTGGGGGATCGAACCGATGGGTGGCAGCTGCAAAGCAGTCAGGTGCTTTTATTTTTTTTGTCTTTCTTTTGGTCTTTTCGAGATAAGGGTCTCCCTGTACCTCGTGAAACTCTGACTCCCTGTAAAGACAGGCCTTGGGCCCTTGAACTCACAAAGATCCGCCTGCCTCTGCCACCAATGCTAGGATTAAAGGCGGCGCCACCACACCAGGCCTGAGAGTCAGTGGTCTCTAACCGCTAGACTTCTTATCTCTCCAGCCCCCCATAATTAGTTTTTTTTTAAGATTTTTTGTGTTTTTGTGTTTGGTATTTTTGAGACAGGGTCTCCCTGTAACCACACCTAAGCCTGGAAGACTTTTTAGATTGTAGCACAGGCTGGCCATTAACACTCACAGAGAATCCACCTGCTCTGCCTCCAAGTGCTGAGGATAGTAAAAGGCATTGTGCCACATGCCCACTAAGATTTAATTATGTTTATTTTTATGTGTAATTGGAGTGTATTGCCTGCATGTGTATTAAGTGCACCCATGCATGAAATGCCCCAAGAGGTCAGAGAGGGCACTGGATCCCCTGGTACAGAGTACAGAACGTTGTTTAGCCCACGACCTGGGTTCACTGTAAAAGCCAGGCCACTGAGACATCTCTCTAGCTCAAGATTATTTACTTTTATGAGTATGCATTGTTTTCGCTCCTGTATGTAGGTGCAATCATGTGTGCACAGTGCCCATGAGAGAAGGCCAGAAGAAGGTGTTAGTCCCTGAACTAGATAGCAGATAGTTGTTAGCCTATGTGCGTGCTGTGGAAACAAAACACTGTCCTCTGAAGAGCCATGAAATGCTCTTAAAAAAACACTCAAGTAGAATTTGTTTTTTTTTTGTTTGTTTTTTTGTTTTTGTCTTTGTTGGACAGGGTCCTCCTGTGGCCCCAGCTTGTCCTGGAACTCACTCGATAGACCAGGCTGGCCTTGAAATCACAAAGATTCGTCATGATTGCTGCCTCCCCAGTGCTAGGGTTAAAGGCGTGTCGCCACCACGCCCCTAATTCGTACTTTTTTTTTTTTTTTAATTAATTTTATTTATTTCCGTATGTGTATGAATGTACTGTCTGCATTCAAGTTTGTGCACCCGTGTCGTGCCAATGCCGCGGAGGTCAGAAGAGGGTCTCGCGGATATTCCCTGGAACTGGAGTTTTCTTCAGAATTCGGAGTGTCGCACACGTTAAGCTCCCATGTTGGGTGCTGGGAGATAGCAAACCGGGTCTCACTGTAAGAGCGGGTCGTGCTCTTTAACCCTGTCGTAGGCGCATCTCATCCAGCCCCAATTCGTACTTTTTAAAGTAGATTAATAACCTCTGAACATTTATCAATCAGTGAGAAAAACTACGTCAGAAAAGAGAAATAACTGACCTGCTTGCGATGCTGGAGACATTGCCCATTATTCTTATAATGACAGTTAAATGAAACACGGAAAACAGCTCTGACAGCTCCACACTGGGGCTGTTACTCGAACCAATTCACAGCACACCATACACTCATATTTTTCTGTAGTTAGCTGTTCAAATTAGAGAACCTGTTTTAAAACAAACAAACAAACTGAAACAAGAGAACATTATGTTCTCATTTTAATCAATCAGGGATAGGCACGTAATTTAGGAGACTATTTTAAACACAAAAGGAGTGAAAGTAATAGGTACTTGGACTGGGAGTGCTAGCGGTAAGAAGACCGACTGCTCTGGCAGAGGACGTGGGCTTTCGATCCCCAGCACCTACATGAGGCTGCATGTTATAAACCATCCATAACTCCAATTCCAAGAAACTCCAGTTGGATACTAGTTCGGGAAACGACACCCTCTTCTGACCTTGAGGCACTGACGACACCGGTGACAAAACTAAACATGAGAACAGTACATTCGTATAAATAAATAAATATAAAAAATAAATGTTTTTTTTTTTTGTCTTTTTCAGAAGAACAGGGTCCTCCCTGTAGCCTCAGCTGTCCAGAACTACTCGTAGACCAGGCTGGCCTTGACTCACAAGGACCCTGTGTCTCTGTCCCAGTCCCAAGTGCGGGATTAAAGGCGTGCGCCAACATGCCCGGCATAAATATTTTTTAAAAAAAGAATAATTGTAATAATGCTAGGTTATGGTAGCCCCCATAGCCTTTAACCTTGCAACGTTGGAGTCAGAGCAGGCAACTCTCTTGTGAGGCCAGCTGGGGCTATAGTGAGACTGGAGACTAGTTCAAAAAAAATATATTCAAGAATAATCTGTTGTTTTATCTTTATCCTTGAAGACGGTTGGTGTCTACTGTCATTTTTATTGTTTAGTTTTTCTTTTAGAGGTGATGTCTTATGTAACCCTGGGCTGGCTCGAACTCCTATGCTTCTGTTTCTACGTTTCCAGTTGGGAACCATACGCATCAATATTTGTCTTTTTAATGGGTTGAAAACTATTTCTAATTTTTTTAACTTTTAAGTTGTTGTTGTTGTTGTTTTTGGTCTTTTTGAGAAAGGGGCTCCTGCAGCCCAGCCTGTCCGGGAACTCAACTATGTATACCAGGTGGCCTTGAACTCCAGAGATCTGCCTGCCTCTGACTCTAGAGTTGCTGGATTAAAGGCCCTATGCTCAAGCCCAGCTTTATTTTTTTTATAACTTTAATTTTATGTGTATGAGTGTATTGCCCTGCATATATGTAGAACAGATGTTGTCGGGGGGGGGGGGTGCAGATGCTGTACAAGAGGTCCAAAGGGGGTGTCAGATCCCCTAGAACTAGACTTTACAGATGGATGCTGGAACCAAATTCCCAGTCCTCTGAAAGGCAAGCCAGTGCTCTTAACACACTGAACAATCTCCCAAGTCCCCTAAATTTTAATAGTGGTCTCTTATCATCAATTTTAAGTTTGTAATTAAGTAACTTAATTTTTATACACAGTGCCTTGCATTTTTGGACAGCTGGCCTCAATCCTCCTGCTTCAGCCTTCGAAGGGCCTGGCACCGACATACACCTGGTTTATAAATTTGAACTATTGATTTCAAATGCTGTTTTATAGTCCAGTTGCAGTGAAATTTGGCCACTAAAATGCCTATCCATAACAATGAAAGATGGCTACCATCGTGACAAATCCACAAATGACTGCCAAGTCATTTACAAAGGCTTTTTCTCTCATATTTCACATGTCAGCAACTCATTAGCTCTACCTTCAAAATATATCAGAATCCAATCTCTACTGGACTAATCTAAGCTACTTTCTATTAACCTGTACTATCAGAGTGCCCTTCTTAGCAGTCTTTCTACTTTTGACACAGCAACAAGAGCAGCAAACCTCAAATTAACCTGACCTGGTGGCTATAGGCAGTATCCTTGCTACTGTGGGAGACAAGATCATGGTGTCCAAATTCATGAATTCTGTGGACTACAGAATAAGATCAAGGCTAACCTTGGCAACTTGATAAGATTCTGTCTTAAACTAAAAAAGGGAAAAGAAGCTCTGTATATAACTCATTGGTAGACTGCTTGCTTAGTATGTTTAAGTTCCCTAGGTTCAATTCCTAGTTTGTATGTGTAGGATAAGGATTCAGGGGCAACAAATTAGATGCAACTCTTCTGGTCAGAGCTTGCCAATGGTTCTTAGCATGCCTATAAAAGCCCATCCAAGTCCTCACAACTCGTAACTGCCCTATAACTCCAGCTACAGGAGATCTAATGCCCTCTTACCTGGGCATCCACAGCCCCATATACATGTGGCCCTTACACAAACACTTTGCACACATAAACTAAAACAAAAACATAAAGAAAAAGAAAAAACAGGCCCTAAGCAGACAGCAGCTTCATGGGTTAGGTCACAGTCTCACTAAACCCAAAAGAGACCAATATGGTAAAAATTCATGAGAAAGAAGCTTTCTCCCTTCTCCTCCACCCCCCTTCTTCCTTCTCATTTTGAGACAAGGTCTTGTTAAGTAAACCAGGCTATCCTCAAACTCAATCTTCCTGCCTCAGCTCCCTAGTGGTTGGGGGCCACAAACATGCCACCATACCCAGCTATTCACCTTGATAGAGTACATACACCAACCAAAATAAGTGGCATCTTCAAATAGTATAAAAGGCTGATTTGACAAAAAGGGAGCTAGCTGGACATGGTGGCGCACGGCCGCTTTGGGTAATCCTACGACACTTGGAGGATTTCCATGGAGTCAGATCTCTGTAGAGTTCCAGGCCACCCTGGTCTGGGAGTAGTGGGTTTCAGGACAGCTAGAGCTATAGGGAGACCCCTGTCTCAAAAAAACAAAAAACAAAAAAAAAAAGAAAGAAAAGAAAGTGGGCTGGCAACTGTGGAGGAGAGAAACACGTGCTTTTTTCAGAGGAGCAAAACCTGAACCAAAAAGATAGAATGTTACTTAATAGGGAAGAATTTTTCAGTTCAACTATGTAAGTTCTATAATAGTCAGACTAACTATCCACGTTCTAAAGTGTGTCAGTAGATGAATAAATAAATTAAAATAAATAAATAAATAATAGGTAGGTTTCTAGCCAAAAGAGATAGCCCATTCCTGAATCCAGCACTGGAGGGCAGAAGGAAACCATTCTTTGTATTCAAGGTCACCATTAAGTACCTTATACCAAGTTTCAGACCAATCAGGGCTATATAGAAATGAACCCTTCCCCCAACATCTCAAACAAAACAAAACCAAGAAAATAAAGTTATCAGTATCTCTTTCAACTGGTTTATGGACTAATAGATGGTACTGTCATATAGACAAATAATGGTTTCAAGTGGTAAATTCTGACACAGAAACATGTACAATGTAACAAGAAGACATCATACTCCTTAAGGGCTGGAAGAGATAAATACTGTAGGGATAAGAAAAGGTGCCCAGAATATGTAACTAAATTAGCTTACATCAGTAAGATTTTATCAGTGAGCAAACAGTAAAAACTCTAGATAGAGGGAGCTACACAGGACCCCACAGAGAGATAGCACAGGAAGGTTCTAGGGACATTTTAGTCAGAGATTAGGCGATAGAAGATAGCATTGTTAAGAGATAGCAAAGCCAGAATCTGCAGGTAATGGGAACCGGAGAGTGCGGGAAAGATGAAGCACAAGGGGTGTTGTGGAAAATTGTTCTAATGGTGTGGAGCAAAGAACTAGAAAAAAAAAAATTAAGACACAAGTGAGATGGTTAGGGACTATTGCAACCGAGCAGACAAGGCAGAGATGATGTGGGTTAAATGTCACCACGTCTGTACTGCATAGCTTTTAGTGTGCTAACTTGACACACCTGGGTTGAGGGAGCCTCGTTGGGGGGGAATTGGCCTCCATTGGACTGGCTGTGCCCATTGTGGGGAGGTTGTCTGATGGTCAAGCAGTGTGGAAGAGCCCGGCCCACAATAGTGGTGCCACCATGGGCAGGCTGTTGTATACTGTATAAGAAAGCAGGCCTGGGCGTGGGCCAGAGGAGCAAGCAAGTGGACAGCATTCCTCCATGGCCTGTGCTTCAAGCTCCTGCCTCCAAGTTCCTGCCCTGAGTTTCCTGCCTTGTGCTCCCTAAGTGATGAACTGTGAAACCAGGAGGGTTGTATAGCTGAATAAAGCCCTTCCTCCCCAAATTGGTGTCAAAGTGTTTTGTCCGCAGCAATGGAACACAGCCAGGACAAACATCCCTACCTTCATTTCCACTGCCATAAAAGTCTCTAGCTGGGCATGGTGGTGCATCACTTTAATCCTGCAACTCCGGAGGTGGAGGCAGGCCGCTCTCTGTGAGTTTCAAGGCCAGCCTGGTCTAACAGAGTGAGTTCCAGGCCAGCTGGGCTACAGGGAAGACCTCTTCTCAAAATACCAAAAAAAAAACATCTTCTAACCAGGTGTCACATCATCTGTTTGCATTTTTAAGACCCTTACAAAATAATCTATAGAGGAGGGGGAACCCTTTTTGTATTTGCCTTAAATATATATATAATTGGGGGCTGAGAGATGGTTCAAGAGTTTAAGGAAGCAGTAACTGCTCTTGGGCTGAGGACCAGATTCAATTCCCAAGCACCCACATGATGGCTAACAAGCCTCTGTACTCCAGTTTCCAGGGGATCTGACATGCCTCTTCTGAACCTCTGTGGGGACGCATGACATGGGTTCACCTATCTACATGCAAGCAATAACTTGTACAAATAAAAAATAAAATAATTAATGCCGGGCATGGTGGAGCACACCTTTAAATCCCAGCAACTCAGGAGGCAAAGGCAGTAGGATCTCTGTGAGTTCAAGGCCAGCCTGGTCTATACAGTGAGCTCCAGGCCAGCAGGGACTAAGAGGAAGACCTCTCAAAAAGACGAAGGAAAAAAAAAAAGAAAATGAGTATGGGCTTATAAATGCCAGTTTCCTCAAAGTTGTGGAGTGGAGGCAAGAGTATCACAAGTTCAAACCTTGTTTGGGTTACAGAGCAAGTTCAGAGCTACTTTGAGCAATTTATTGAGACTCTGCCTCAAAATAAAAGAGATTAGCTACTGAGGATAGTAGCAGAAGACAAGATGGTAAATTAATGTAGAGAGCTCACTGTTTATCTATCTGTATTTTCTGGTTTCTAAACTCTGTGAATGTGTTACTTAAAGGTGAATATCAAACAATATATTTCTACACATTTAGGCATATTTACCTGTATGTGTTTCCACATTCTTCAGGACATGGTTCTGTTTGCCTCGGGGGAAAGGAGGTATCACTTGAGGATCCTGTCTCCTCATAGCATTTTTCTCTTGGTCAGCCCTTCTGAAAGACTTGGCACCTGCCAAACTCCCTGTGTCACAGGCCGACTTTGTTGGTCTTTCACGGAGATTTTCTTTTGGAATGGGGGGCATGTTGTTTTTGGGTCCTGTATTCATATGCCGCTGACTCTCCTGTTTTGGTGGATTCCTGCCAGGTCGTGGTCTGGCACCCTCTACTTCCCAGGGAGGCCTTTTCTGAGGGTATCTTCTCTGCTCACTTCTTCTGGACACATACCCATCCACTACGCCTTTTCTACAGGACATATCCGAAGTGTCAGGGTGGGAAACCCCCAAGGATCTGATGTTTTCATCTTCAGATTTTGGACTCGTTCTGAGATTCCATTCACATTTGAGTTTCCCTTTGACCTTCGGCCCTCTACCATAGCTGTATATAAGCTGTGCTGCTTTTTTTGGTTTTGCTCCCCTAGGATCTGCTATGACAACTTCCTTCTCACTTTCAGATGGGCTATGCTCTCTAGGGTTTGTCCCACTGTCTGATCTGGCCACACTTTCCAAACTAGAAGTATCTGAGGTCTGCTCAGTGAGCCCTTGTGCTTTCTTGATTTTGTTATGGTGCTTTTCGTTCTTTAATTTTTGCCAAGGCTGACTCTGAAGGCCATGGTTCTTGAGTGATTTATTAGAAGACTGGAAAAAATTGTGCTGACTCTTAGGTTTGCTTCCAGAAGGATAACTGTGTTGTTGAAAAGCAGAGATTTCATCATAAGGGATCTGCCTGGAAAGGTGGCAAGGAGGTGAGGAACTGTAATTTCTTCTGCCAATCCTATTAGGCTCTGGCCTTCTTTGCGTCCCACAATTTAGACCAGAATTTTTTCTCTCCTGAGGAATGAACTCAGCAGCATCCGTATTGAATTTAAAAGTACCTAGGAAATAAGGAGTAGGTATGCAGTAATTAATGTATCACTTATGAGAACCCATAAGACTCTAAAAAAACACATCTAGCCAGGTATGGTGGCTTCGCGCCCTTTAGTCCCAGTACTTGGGTTAGGCAGAGGCAGGTGGATCTCTGTGGTTCAAGGCCAGCCTTGGTCTACATAGTGAGTTTCCAGGCCATCTGGGGCTACAGGGAGACCCTGTTCTCAAAAAAAAAAAAAAAAAAAAAAAAAAAAAAAAAAGATAACTCAGCCTTACTTCCTCTTCAGCCCACTCATTTCCCCCTACCCCAAATGATTTTGAGTATAGCCAACTCAATTTCTGAAGCCCAAAGAAATTATCTGCCTAATCACACAAAAAAAACAGTAACAAAATCAGAACTGTATGTAACATATAGATTATACTAGCAAACAATAGGGTCCAAAATACATGAATTTAAGTCCCTGTAAATCATTTATTGTGCCTTTTTAAAAAAATTTTTTGAAAATATTTTTATTTGGTGCACGCCTTTAAATCCTAGCAACTTGGGAGGCAGAGGCAGCCGGATCTTTGTGAGTTCAAGGAAGCCTGGTCTACAGGTGAGTTTCCAGGACAGCCGGGGCTAACAGGGAGACCCAAGTCTCAAAAACACTCAAAAAAAAAAAAAAACAAAAAAAAAAAAAAATTATCCATCTCCTTCTATCTTTGGACAGTGCCTACTATACAGCCCAGGCTGGCCTCAACCTTCTGACTACTGTAATCTCAGGTGTGCACTACAATCTCCTGCCTTATCCCACCTTTATGAATTACTTAGCCCCAGTTTTCTTTTATGTAATGGAGGTNGGGGCACTGAACAGAGGGACCAGTGGCAAAGTAGACATTGGAGATATTGGGGAGAGGACCAGATAGACCATATTGTCTGTTAGTACCACTAGAAGATCCTTAATTTCTCAGTGATAAGTGGGACCATTGGAGTGTGCCTAGAAGAATAATACTGTCTCCTTTGCATTTTAAATGCATGACTCTGCTGTGGTTGAGAACAAATCAGAGGACCCAAGTGTATAAACAGTAAGAGATCTATGAAGGCTCATTGATAACCAAGGAAGAAGATGGGCAAGGTAAAAGAACTGAGATGTGATTGGCTATTTATCTATTCCAGAAAGGGAATAAAGATTTCCCTAAGCTAAGTACTAATTTAGAACATGAGACAAAGTAGAAAGGCCACAATTATTTGGGGTCCTTTGTAAAAGTTTTACACAATGATAGCTGGGGTTAAGATCATCTGCTCTTCAAAATATATATCTAATATTGCTTTTCATATATGTTGAATGTCTAATATTCATCTCAAATCTAACACAAGTAAAATAACATATAAAATCACATTACATTTTTGTCATTCATTTCTCCTGCCCCATCCATCAGCCACCATTTTCTTTCTTTTTTTTTCCAAGTATTATTCCCTTTTGTACTGCCACACTCTCTTGCTCTTCCTCTACCAACAAAACTTTCTTCTGCATGTCTCTGTAGGGATAGTATTATCTGTTCAAATTTAGTGCCCAATTCTGGCCAATACCTCCCATTGCTCTCTTGAATATTTATTCATATTTTATTTATTTATTATTATTTATGTTAGTATTTTTCCTTTCATTATTGTTTTGAGAGAATGTTTTACTGTGTGTCTCAGGCTAACCTAAAACTCAGATGTAGCAAAGACCGGCCTTGAACTCAAGTCAGTTCTCCCAACTCAGTCCCCCAAGTCTTAGGTTTACAAGTATGTGCCACTGTTTTCTTCATTTTTTTCCATAAGCATAATCCATCTCACACTCTTTTTTTTTTAATTTTATTTATTTCTGTATGTGTATGAATGTACTGTCTGCATGCAGGTTTGTGCACCCGTGTCGTGCAATGCCGCGGAGGTCAGAAGAGGGCCTCGGATTCCCCTGGAAATGGAGTTCTCCTGGAATTGGAGATTCAGACGGTTCTCGGCCGCCATGTGGGTGCTGGGGATCGAACCTGGGTCCTCTGCAAGAGCGGTCGGCGCTCTTAACCGCTAGGCCATCTCTCCAGCCCCCATCTGTACTTTCTGTAACTCGAGTTCCAGAGGACTCCTACATCCTCCTCTGACCTCCCTGGGCACTGTACAATATGGATGCAGTTACATACACGCAAGCAATATAGTCATGCACAAAAAGGTTGTTTTTTTGGAGGGTGGGGGCTCTTTTTGAGACAGGGTCTCCCTGTAGCCCCAGCTGGCCTGGAATTTGCTATGTAGACCAGGCTGGCCTTGATATTATAGAGATCTGCCTGCTAGGATTAAAAGAGTGTGCCCAACACACCCAGCCAATTTTTTTTAAAGAAAGAAACTAATTTAGGCTAATGTGGTGATACATGCCTTTAATCCCAGCACTCAAGAGGCAAGAGGCAGGTAGATCTCTGTGAGATGGAAGCCAGCTTTTCATAAAGAATCAAGGACAACCAGGGCCATAGGCAGACCCTATCTTAAAAATCAAAGAAATAAAAAAAAATTTTTGTTACAGGTTATCAGGTTATTTTGTGTGTGTGTGTGTGTGTGTGTGTGTGTGTGTGTAGATCAGAGGACAAATTGTGAGAGTTGATTCTTTCTACCATGTGGGTCTCAGGGATCAAATTCTAGACATTAGGCTTGATGATAAGTGCCTTTATGTGCTATGCCATCTCCTGGGTCCATAAAATGCTTTTTATATTGTTACTGGGATGACACCCATCATTTACAAAAGGAAAATGGATTAACTTTACTATACCCTAAATATTTTGATATTGCTAGGCTTAGTTATAAGCTACAGCTTAATTTTAGTGACACAACATGAAAAGAAGCCAGGTGTGGTAGTGCATGCCTATAATCCCAGAACTCTGGAGGCAGAAGCAGGCAGATCTCTGTGAACTCAAGGCCAGCCTCTTCTACATAGTAAGTTCCAGGACAACTGGGGCTACAGGGAGACCCTGTCTCAAAAAGACCAAAAAAATAAATAAATAAAATAAATAAATAAAAATATTTAAGATGAATTATCAATTTTTAAAAAATATTTTTTTTAGTTATTTGATAGTTTCTTTTTTTAACTATTTGGGTTTATAAAGTTATTTGATAATTTCATACAATGTATTTTGATATTTCTCTCTTGCTCCTCTCCCTAACCCCCCAGATCATCCTCACCTTCCTATCCCCTCCCCCAGAATTAGCATTTTTTTTATTTTATTTATTTTTGTATGTGTACGAGTGTACTTTCTGCATGTAGGTTTGTGCACCCATGTCGTGCAATGCCGCGGAGGTCAGAAGAGGGTCTCGGATTCCCCTGGAACTGGAGTTCTCCTGGAATTGGAGTTACAGACGGTTCTTAGCTGCCATGTGGGTGCTGGGGATCGAACCCGGATGGGTGCTCTGCAAGAGCAGTCAGTGCTTTTTTTTTTTTGGTCTTTTCGAGACAGGGTCTCCCTGTAGCCCCAGCTGTCCTGGAACTCACTCTGTAGACCAGGCTGGCCTTGAACTCACAAAGATCCGCCTGCCTCTGCCTCCCAAGTGCTAGGATTAAAGGCGTGCGCCACCACACCAGGCTGAGCAGTAGGTGCTCTTAACCGCTAGACTATCTCTCCAGCCCCCCATAATTAGGTTTTTTTTTAAGATTTTTTTTGTTTTGTTTTGTATTTTTGAGACAGGGTCTCCCTGTAAACCCACCTAGCCTGGAACTTCTTATGTAGACCAGGCTGGCCTTGAACTCACAGAGATCCACCTGCCTCTGCCTCCCAAGTGCTAGGATTAAAGGCATTGTGCCACCATGCCCAGCTAAGATTTATTATGTTTATTTTATGTGTATGAGTGTATTGCCTGCATGTGTATTAAGTGCACCCATGTCATGAAATGCCCAAGAAGGTCAGAGAGGGCACTGGATCCCCTGGTACTAGAGTTACAGACAGTTGTTAGCCACGACCTGGGTTCACTGTAAAAGCAGGCACTGAGACATCTCTCTAGCTCAAGATTTATTTACTTTTATGAGTATGAATGTTTTGCCTGCCTGTATGTAGGTGCATCATGTGTGCACAGTGCCCATGGAGGCCAGAAGAAGGTGTTAGATCCCCTAGAACTAGAGTTACAGATAGTTGTTAGCCACTGTGCGTGTTGGAAACTAAATCCCTGGTCCTCTGGAAGAGCACTGAAATGCTCTTAACCACTCAACTAGAATTTGTTTTTTTTTTGTTTGTTTTTTTTTTTTGTCTTTTTGAGACAGGGTCTCCCTGTGGCCCAGCTGTCCTGGAACTCACTCTATAGACCAGGCTGGCCTTGAACTCACAAAGATTCGCATGATTCTGCCTCCCAAGTGCTAGGGTTAAAGGCGTGCGCCACCACGCCCGGCTAATTCGTACTTTTTTTTTTTTTTATTAATTTTATTTATTTCCGTATGTGTATGAATGTACTGTCTGCATGCAAGTTTGTGCACCCGTGTCGTGCAATGCCGCGGAGGTCAGAAGAGGGTCTCTCGGATTCCCCTGGAACTGGAGTTTCAGACGGTTCTCGACCGCCATGTGGGTGCTGGGGATCGAACCCGGGTCCTCTGTAAGAGCGGTCGGTGCTCTTAACCGCTAGGCCATCTCTCCAGCCCCTAATTCGTACTTTTTAAGTTAGACTTATAACCTGAATTTATCAATCAGTGAGAAAAACTACTCAGAAAAGAGAAATAACTGACCTGCTTGCGATGCTGGAGACCTTGCCCATTTCTTTATGCAGTTCAAATGAAACACGTGAAAACAGCTCTGACAGCTCCACACTGGGGCTGTTACTCGAACCAATTCACAGCACACCATACACTCATATTTTTCTGTAGTTAGCTGTTCAATTAGAGAACCTGTTTTAAAACAAACAAACAAACTGAAACAGAGAACATTATTTCTCATTTTAATCAATCAGGGATAGGCACGTAATTTAGGAGACTATTTTAAACACAGTGATAAAAGTGGTATCTGGGACTGGAGAGATGGCCTAGCGGTTAAGAGCACCGACTGCTCTTGCAGAGGACGTGGGTTCGATCCCCAGCACCCACATGGCGGCTGATAACCATCCATAACTCCAATTCCAAGAGAACTCCAGTTCTAGGGGAATCCGACACCCTCTTCTGACCTCTGAGGCACTGCACGACACAGGTGCACAAAACTACATGAAGACAGTACATTCGTATAAATAAATAAATAAATAAATAAATTTTTTTTTTTTTGTCTTTTCAAGACAGGGTCTCCCTGTAGCCTCAGCTGTCCAGGAACTCACTCTGTAGACCAGGCTGGCCTTGAACTCACAAAGATCCGCCTGTCTCTGCCTCCCAAGTGCTGGGATTAAAGGCGTGCGCCACCATGCCCGGCATAAATAAATATTTTTAAAAAAAGAATATTGTAATAATGCTAGGTATGGTAGCCCATAGCCTTTAATCCTTGCACTTTGGAGTCAGAGGCAGGCAGCTCTCTTGTGAGGCCAGCTGGGGCTATAGTGAGACCTGAGACCTATCTCAAAAAAAATTATTACAATAATCTGTTGTTTATCTTTATCTTGAAGACTGTTGGTGTTCTACTGTCATTTTATTGTTTTATTTTTACTTTTAGAGGTGATGTCTTATGTAACCTGGGCTGGCCTCGAACTCCTTATGCTTCTGTTTCTACTTTCCATGTTACCATACGCATCAATATTTGTCTTTTTAATGTTACTATTTCTATTTTTTTTAACTTTTGTTGTTGTTGTTGTTGTTTTGTCTTTTTGAGACAGGGTCTCCCTGCAGCCCCACCTGTCCGGGAACTCACTATGTAGACCAGGCTGGCCTTGAACTCACAGAGATCTGGCCTGCCTCTGACTCTAGAGTGCTGGGATTAAAGGCCTATGCCATCACGCCCAGCTTATTTTTTTTAACTTTTAATTTTATGTGTATGAGTGTATTGCCTGCATATATGTGAGAACATGTATGTTGTGCAATGCTTACAGAGGTCAAAGGGGGTGTCAGATCCCCTAGAACTAGACTTACAGATGGATGCTGGGAACCAAATTCCCAGTCCTCTGTAAGAGCAGCCAGTGCTCTTAACCACTGAACCATCTCTCCAACCCCTAATTTTATAGTGTCTCTTATTCATCATTTTAAGTTTGTTAATAAGTAACTTATTTTTATACACAGTCTTGCTATTTTGCCCAGGCTGGCCTCAATCCTCCTGCTTCAGCCTTCGAAGGGCCTGGCACCGACATACACCTGGTTTATAAATTTGAACTATTGATTTCAAATGCTGTTTTATAGTCCAGTTGCAGTGAAATTTGGCCACTAAAATGCCTATCCATAACAATGAAAGATGGCTACCATCGTGACAAATCCACAAATGACTGCCAAGTCATTTACAAAGGCTTTTTCTCTCATATTTCACATGTCAGCAACTCATTAGCTCTACCTTCAAAATATATCAGAATCCAATCTCTACTGGACTAATCTAAGCTACTTTCTATTAACCTGTACTATCAGAGTGCCCTTCTTAGCAGTCTTTCTACTTTTGACACAGCAACAAGAGCAGCAAACCTCAAATTAACCTGACCTGGTGGCTATAGGCCAGTAATCCTTGCTACTTGGGAGACAAGATCAAGGTGTCACAAATTCATGAATTCTGTGGACTACAGAATAAGATCAAGGCTAACCTTGGCAACTTGATAAGATTCTGTCTTAAACTAAAAAAGGGAAAAGAAGCTCTGTATATAACTCATTGGTAGACTGCTTGCTTAGTATGTTTAAGTCCCTAGGTTCAATTCCTAGTTTGTATGTGTAGGATAAGGATTCAGGGGCAACAAATTAGATGCACTCTTCTGGTCAGAGCTTGCCAATGGTTCTTAGCATGCCTGTAAAAGCCCATCCAAGTCCTCACAACTCGTAACTGCCTATAACTCCAGCTACAGGAGATCTAATGCCCTCTTCTGGCCTCCACAGCCACCCATATACATGTGGCCCTTACACAAACACATATGCACACATAAACTAAAACAAAACAATAAAGAAAAAGAAAAAACAGGCCCTAAGCAGACAGCAGCTTCATGGGTTAGGTCACAGTCTCACTAAACCCAAAAGAGACCAATATGGTAAAAATTCATGAGAAAGAAGCTTTCTCCCTTCTCCTCCACCCCCCTTCTTCCTTCTCATTTTGAGACAAGGTCTTGTTAAGTAAACCAGGCTATCCTCAAACTCAATCTTCCTGTCTCAGCCTCCCTAGTGTTAGGGAGTCCACATGCCACCATACCCAGCTATTCACCTTGATAGAGTACATACACCAACCAAAATAAGTGGCATCTTCAAATAGTATAAAAGGCTGATTTGACAAAAAGGGAGCTAGCTGGACATGGTGGCGCACGCCTTTAATCCTAGCACTTGGGAGGCAGAGGCAGGCAGATCTCTGTGAGTTCAAGGCCAGCCTGGTCTACAGAGTGAGTTATAGGACAGCTAGAGCTATAGGGAGACCCTGTCTCAAAAAAACAAAAACAAAAAAGAAAAAGAAAGAAAAGAAGTGGGCTGGCAACTGTGAGGAGAGAAAACACGTGCTTTTTCAGAGGACAAAACCTGAACCAAAAGATAGAATGTACTTATAGGGAAGAAGTTTTCAGTTCACTGTAAGTTCTAATAGTCAGAGCTAACTATCACGTTCTAAGAGTTGTGTCAGGTAGAGAATAAATAAATAAATAAATAAATAAATAAATAGGTAGGTTTCTAGGCCAAAGGAGATGGCCCATTCCTGTAATCCCAGCACTGGAGGCAGAAGGAAAATCTTTGTAAATTCAAGGTCACCTTAGTCTATATACCAAGTTTCAGACCAATCAGGGCTATATAGAAATGAACCCTTCCCCCAACATCTCAAACAAAACAAAAACCAGAAATAAAGTTACAGTATCTTCTTTCAACTGGTTTATGGACTAATAGATGGTACTGTCATATAGACAAATAATGGTTTCAAGTGGTAAATTCTGACACAGAAACATGTACAATGTAACAAGAAGACATCATACTCCTTAAGGGCTGGAAGAGATAAATACTGTAGGGATAAGAAAAGGTGCCCAGAATATGTAACTAAATTAGCTTACATCAGTAAGATTTTATCAGTGAGCAAACAGTAAAAACTCTAGATAGAGGGAGCTACACAGGACCCCACAGAGAGATAGCACAGGAAGGTTCTAGGGACATTTTAGTCAGAGATTAGGCGATAGAAGATAGCATTGTTAAGAGATAGCAAAGCCAGAATCTGCAGGTAATGGGAACCGGAGAGTGCGGGAAAGATGAAGCACAAGGGGTGTTGTGGAAAATTGTTCTCTGGTGATGGAGCAAGAACTAGAAAAAAAAAAATTAAGACACAAGTGAGATGGTTAGGGACTATTGCAACCGAGCAGACAAGGCAGAGATGATGTGGGTTAAATGTCACCACGTCTGTGCTGCATAGCTTTAGTGTCAACTTGACACACCTGGGTTGAGGGAGCCTCAGTTGGGGAATTGGCTCCATTGGACTGGCCTGTGGCCACATTTGTGGAGTATTGTCTTGATGGTCAAGCAGTGTGGAAGAGCCCGGCCCACAATGAGTGGTGCCACCCTGGGCAGGTTGTTGTGTACTGTATAAGAAGGCAGGCTGGGCATGAGCCAAGGAGCAAGCCAGTGGACAGCATTCCTCCATGGCCTGTGCTTCAGCTCCTGCCTCCAAGTTCCTGCCCTGAGTTCCTGCCTTGTGCTCCCTAAGTGATGAACTGTGAACCAGGAGGTGTAAGCTGAATAAACCCTTTCCTTCCCAAATTGGTGTCAGTCAGAGTGTTTTGTCGCAGCAATGGAACACAGCCTAGGACAACATCCTACTTCAGTTTTCACTGCATAAAAAAGTCTTCTAGCTGGGCATGGTGGTGCACGCCTTTAATCCTAGCACTCCGGAGGCGGAGGCAGGCCGCTCTCTGTGAGTTCAAGGCCAGCCTGGTCTACAGAGTGAGTTCCAGGCCAGCTGGGGCTACAGGGAGACTCTGTCTCAAAAATACCAAAAAAAAAACATCTTCTAACCAGGTGTCACATCATCTGTTTGCATTTTTAAGACCCTTACAAAATAATCTATAGAGGAGGGGGAACCCTTATTTGTATTTGCTTAAAATATATATATAATTGGGGGCTGGAGAGATGGTTCAGAGGTTAAGAGCAGTAACTGCTCTTGCAGTGGACCCAGATTCAATTCCCAGCACCCACATGATGGCTAACAACCGTCTGTAACTCCAGTTCCAGGGGATCTGACATCCTCTTCTGACCTCTGTGGGGACTGCATGACATGGGTACACCTATCTACATGCAAGCAATATACTTGTACAAATAAAAAATAAAATATTAATGCCGGGCATGGTGGTGCACACCTTTAATCCCAGCACTCAGGAGGCAAAGGCAGTAGGATCTCTGTGAGTTCAAGGCCAGCCTGGTCTATACAGTGAGCTCCAGGCCAGCAGGGACTAAAGGGAGACCCTATCTCAAAAAGACGAAGAAAAAAAAAAAAGAAATAGAGTATGGGCTTATAATGCCAGTTCCTCAAAGTGTGGAGTGGAGGCAAGAGTATCACAAGTTCAAACCTTGTTTGGGTTACAGAGCAAGTTCAGAGCTACTTTGAGCAATTTATTGAGACTCTGCCTCAAAATAAAAGAGATTAGCTACTGAGGATAGTAGCAGAAGACAAGATGGTAAATTAATGTAGAGAGCTCACTGTTTATCTATCTGTATTTTCTGGTTTCTAAACTCTGTGAATGTGTTACTTAAAGGTGAATATCAAACAATATATTTCTACACATTTAGGCATATTTACCTGTATGTGTTTCCACATTCTTCAGGACATGGTTCTGTTTGCCTCGGGGGAAAGGAGGTATCACTTGAGGATCCTGTCTCCTCATAGCATTTTTCTCTTGGTCAGCCCTTCTGAAAGACTTGGCACCTGCCAAACTCCCTGTGTCACAGGCCGACTTTGTTGGTCTTTCACGGAGATTTTCTTTTGGAATGGGGGGCATGTTGTTTTTGGGTCCTGTATTCATATGCCGCTGACTCTCCTGTTTTGGTGGATTCCTGCCAGGTCGTGGTCTGGCACCCTCTACTTCCCAGGGAGGCCTTTTCTGAGGGTATCTTCTCTGCTCACTTCTTCTGGACACATACCCATCCACTACGCCTTTTCTACAGGACATATCCGAAGTGTCAGGGTGGGAAACCCCCAAGGATCTGATGTTTTCATCTTCAGATTTTGGACTCGTTCTGAGATTCCATTCACATTTGAGTTTCCCTTTGACCTTCGGCCCTCTACCATAGCTGTATATAAGCTGTGCTGCTTTTTTTGGTTTTGCTCCCCTAGGATCTGCTATGACAACTTCCTTCTCACTTTCAGATGGGCTATGCTCTCTAGGGTTTGTCCCACTGTCTGATCTGGCCACACTTTCCAAACTAGAAGTATCTGAGGTCTGCTCAGTGAGCCCTTGTGCTTTCTTGATTTTGTTATGGTGCTTTTCGTTCTTTAATTTTTGCCAAGGCTGACTCTGAAGGCCATGGTTCTTGAGTGATTTATTAGAAGACTGGAAAAAATTGTGCTGACTCTTAGGTTTGCTTCCAGAAGGATAACTGTGTTGTTGAAAAGCAGAGATTTCATCATAAGGGATCTGCCTGGAAAGGTGGCAAGGAGGTGAGGAACTGTAATTTCTTCTGCCAATCCTATTAGGCTCTGGCCTTCTTTGCGTCCCACAATTTAGACCAGAATTTTTTCTCTCCTGAGGAATGAACTCAGCAGCATCCGTATTGAATTTAAAAGTACCTAGGAAATAAGGAGTAGGTATGCAGTAATTAATGTATCACTTATGAGAACCCATAAGACTCTAAAAAAACACATCTAGCCAGGTATGGTGGCTCGCGCCTTTAGTCCCAGTACTTGGGAGGCAGAGGCAGGTGGATCTCTGTGAGTTCAAGGCCAGCCTGGTCTACATAGTGAGTTCCAGGCCATCTGGGGCTACAGGGAGACCCTGTCTCAAAAAAAAAAAAAAAAAAAAAAAAAAAAAAAAAAGATAACTCAGCCTTACTTCCTCTTCAGCCCACTCATTTCCCCCTACCCCAAATGATTTTGAGTATAGTTAACCAACTCAAATTTCTGACCAAGAACCACAAAAGAAAAGAAATTATCTGCCTAAATCACACAAAAAAAACAGTAACAAAATCAGAACTGTAGTAACATATTAGATTATATGCACATAGCGACAAACAATAGGGTCCAAAATACTGAATTTTTAAGTCCCTGTAAGATCATTTATTGTGCCTTTTTAAAAAATTTTTTAATATTTTTCAGTGTGCTGGGTGCACGCCTTTAAATCCTAGCAACTTGGGAGGCAGAGGCAGGCCGGATCTTTGTGGTTCCAAGGACAGCTGGTCTACAGGTGAGTTCCAGGACAGCGGGGCTACAGGGAGACCCTAGTCTCAAAAACACTCAAAAAAAAAAAAAAAAAAAAAAAAAAAAAAATTATCCATCTCTCTTCTATCTTTTGAGACAGTGCCTCACTATACAGCCCAGGCTGGCCTCAACCTTCTGACTACTGTAATCTCAGGTGTGCACTACAATCTCCTGCCTTATCCCACCTTTATGAATTACTTAGCCCCAGTTTTCTTTTATGTAATGGAGGTCATAACAATCCCTACATCAGAGTTGCTATGAAGAATAAAGCAAGTTAATAGCTTGCATAAAGTAATTAAAATGGTGCTTTATTATTGCTTTTAGGGCTATAGACTATCAAGCACTGATGAGCATAGTGCAGAACCTGTGAATGTCACATTTAATAAGGTCTAACATTAACATTAGGTAGTTTGTGTATGCCATATACTTTTCTAAGCACTCTGCATGTGTTAACTCATTCTTTTTTTTTAATGTTTATGTGGGGCTGGAGAGATGGCTCAGTGGTTAAGAGCACTGACTGCTCTTGCAGAGAACCTGGGTTCGATTCCCAGCACCCACATGGAGACTAAGAACCATCTTTAAGCTAGGTGTGGTGGCAAATGCCTTTAATCCCAGCACTCCGGGAGGCATAGGCAGTTCAAGCCCAGCTTGGTCTACAGGGCTAGTTCTAGGCCAGGCTGAGGCTATAGGGAGACCCTGTCTCAATAAAAAAATAAATTAAAAAAATAGTAATAAATAAATAAATAAATAAAATGTTTATGTGTACTAGGTGTGATGGTGCTCGACTTTAATCCCAGCACTTGCAAGGCAGAGTCAGGCGGATATCTCTGTGAGTTCAAGGCCAGCCTGGTCTACGTATAGAGTTCTAGGACAGCTGGGGATGCATGGAGACCCTGTCTCATAAAGACCAAAAACAAAACAAAAAAGCACTTTGTGTGTATGCCATGTGGGTGCATATGCCCATGGAAGTCAGATAAGGGTATTAGATACCCCCTGGAACTGGAGTTACAGGTGATTGTGAGTGGCCTGACCTGGATGCTAGGAACCAAACTCTGGTCTTCTGAAAGAGCAGCAAGTGCTCTTAACCACTGAGCCATCTCTCCAACTCTCTTAACTCATCTAATCTTCACATTCCTGATGAAAAAACTAGCAAAATAACTTGCCCAAAGCCTCAGGTACTCCAAAGCACGCTTAGGATTCTAACTCAGGATATGTAGCAATAGTGACCATGTGTTTACACTCACACTGCACATTCACAGATACCATAGAAACATAGTGAAGAACTGAATGAGGTCATAAAGGTCATAGGGAAACCTCTCATTTAATCCAGGATTTGTCCCAAACAGTTTTATATAGGTAGAGTCCTGGAAGTGGAGCGGGGAGCCTCACAAAATGGCAAGACGATTAGATAAAATCAGAGATGGCAAAGGCAGTCTGGAAACATGAGAGAATTTTAAAGTAGGAATGGGTAAACTAGACTAAGAAGTGTTGTATAGTTCTCTCCTGCTTGAAGAAGAAAGGCTGGAGAGTGGCAGAAAAAAGGCCAGGGAAATTGCCCCCAAATAGCCCAGTAAATGATGAGGAAAAATCAGGAAAGGATGTTTCATATTGAGCAGTAGTGAATAGATCCAGACAAAGCTGTACCTGTTCATATACAGTTTATATTTTCAGTAGAACTAAGGCAAAACCCTCAGAAAGGCCCTTAAAAAGACAGAGAAGGGAAAGGGACACATGAATCAGGAAACTGGACTAGGGCAAAGATCAGACTCTGCTTCACCATGTTAACTAAACTTAGAAGCTCCTCAGTCAGTGAGATGTTTCCTCCCCAAAGCATCACTATAATGCACAGGATACTACAGATGCAACACAGCACAGCAACATGGTAGTTATGCAACAGGTGAACAGAGCAGAATAGGGGAAGTCCGACTGGTGGTCATAAAGTCCAGAGACAAAGCTGGGATTAGAAAGTCTATCCATGAGAAAAACATTCCTCCTGGATGAGGCTGACCTTTAAGGGACTTAGAGGAGGGAGGTGAACTAGAGATTGTTAAAGTGTGAGCAGGGACTGGGAACTAGAATGAAAGCAAACAAACAACGAAAAAGAAACTGAGGTAGGAATTTCTCAGACAAGGGGACTCGGCAAATGCTTCATAGAGTGGAGCAAAGGCCAAAATTTCTGAGTCACAACTAGTCCTCACTCAATTCTGCTTCAAATATTGAAGGGAATGTGAAGATGAGAGGATCAAAAGATCCAGGTTAGAGATCTGGTCAAGGCCTAGAAGGAGAGAATGTGTCTAAAGGTTTCCACTCCGCAAGACGACTTTATACCCAAGTTAAGGATAGGGTACACCTCCGTGTATGGTGGCGCACGCCTTTAATCCTAGCACTTGGGAGGCAGAGGCAGGCGGATCTTTGTGAGTTCAAGGCCAGCCTGGTCTACAGAGTGAGTTCCAGGACAGCTGGGGCTACAGGGAGACCCTGTCTCAAAAAAGACCAAAAAAAAAGGATAGGGTACACCAATGTAGTGTAGTGTCTCCTTCCACTTTTTAAACAGAAGATTCACAGTAATAAGTACACAAATACACACTCCATCAGTTGGTCAGAAGCAGAGCTATATTTCAAAGCAATGAATATTTCTATGCTGGACACCCTGCTGTCCTAATTTTCAGAGAGTGGGCCAAGAAATGAAATCAATGTAGCGGATTGTGACAATTTTTTTTTTTTTAAATGGCACGGTGTGGTGGCGCTCACCTTTAATCCCAGCACTCAGGAGGCAAAGGCAGCTGGATCTCTGTGAGTTCAAGGCCAGCTGGGACTAAAGGGAGACCCTGTCTCAAAAAGATAAAAAAAAAATATTAAAAAAAAAAAACACTAAATAGAGTATGTTGATGATAGTAAAGCAAACTACTGTTTCTTGAAACATTTGGTTCACCTTTTTTAAATTTTTATTTATTTATTTATTTATTTATTTATTTATAGGAATGTACTGTCTGCATGTAGGTTTGTGCACCCATGTCATGCAATGCCGTGGAGGTCAGAAGAGGGTGTCGGATTCCCCTGGAACTGGAGTTCTCCTGGAAGTGGAGTTACAGACAGTTCTCAGCCGCCATGTGGGTGCTAAGGATCGAACCCGCGTCCTCTGCAAGAGCAGTCGGTGCTCTTAACCGCTAGGCCATCTCTCCAGCCCCATGGTTCACTTTTATATCTACATAAGTATACACTAAAATTCTGATGCAAAATGTTTCATTTTGGTCTCTGTCAACAAAACTGGAAACGAAGGATCTATCAATAGGCCGTGAGGAAAATGGAAATGGCTTTCTATTAACAGTCAAATGAGGCTGTTTTTACACACAGTGCTAACTCCAGGAGAGGAAGAGAGATAACAATTACGGAACAGGTAGGGTCCAGAAATTAAGGACTCGCAACTGACAGATGAGTCAACAGACTACGTCAGACAGGTTTCAAACCACCTCAGGTCCAGCTGGCCAGCACCACCACTCCATGGGGTGAGAACACACCCCAAGCACTGCGCGCAAACTCGCTGGCCTCCAGGGCCTGCTACGGTGACCGGCGCTGACTCCGCCGACGCCTGCCCGCCCGCCCGCCAGATTCAGCACCGCCTGGGCAAGGCCGGAAGGAGCTCGGCAGGAGAGCAGGACGCCCATGTCAGCTCCCAGGGCGTCAGACAGCCCGCTGTCCGCGAAAACCCAGTGTCCAGGATCCACCACCCAGTGAAGATGGTGGAGGACTGCGGACGTGCGGAGCGCGTGGATTGGCCCTGCTGAGCCACTGTCCCCGCGCCAGTACGCGCCCCCCAAGGGCCGGACCCCTTCCGATCTCCGGCTGACTAGACCGCCTCTCCCCCAAACAAGCCGGGCCCCGCACGGGGACCAGACAGTACCTGAAACCGGAGGCGCCTCCGCCATCCCGTGCCGCAGCACCACGAGCCAGCCTCACCACCGAGACAGCGCTGTCAGAGGGTCACGTGCCCCGGACTTCCGGCGCCGAGGAGGATTCACTGCCCCGCGAGGGGTGGATGGCTACGGGGGTTGCGCCGCCCGAATACAGGGGGTGCGTCGCGTTTGGGACGTCAGCAACGCGCCGGCACCGGGTGGAAGAGGAGGCGGGACGCTAGTAGTGGCGGGGGAGGTAGGGCTGGGACTTGCGTAATCGTTGTTTTTCGGTTTTGATGTGCGCAGTATTCCCCGCTGCTACGCCCTTTTGCCCTGTCAGTCAGGCGGGAACGGGGAGAGGCACTTCTAATAGTTAAAATTCAGTGTTCGTGTTTATAGCAAAGAGCAAAACAGAAAAAGCTACCTGTGGTGGTAGAGCACGCATGAAATTCCAGAACTAGGGAGGCTGCGGCAGAAGAATCGTGAGCTACCTAGGGACATCCTATTTGAATAAAACCAAACAATACAAGAGCTAATTCCAAAGAGCTCTTACAAATCAGCCGTAAAATGGTAATTGAATAGGTAAATGTCAAATACAAATCAACACCATCTGAGAAAGTATGGAGTTACTTTAAAAAAAACACACAAAAGCTCACCATGTAGCCTTGAATTTAGGATCCTTTTTTCCTCAGTCTTCAAAGTGCTGGGATTACAGGCATGTTCCTCCATGCCCAGCTAGAAGTGCAACATGTTAAAGTTTTAGTTTACTTTGGTTGTTACTTGTTTCCAAACAACCAAAGAATAAAATACACCCAAAGCCATATGTGGTGACTCATGCCTTTAATGCCTGTACTTGGGAAACAGATCTCTGAGTTTGAGGCCAGCTTGATCTACATAGCAAGTTCTGGGCCAGCCAGGGCTACATAGTAAGAGCCTGTCTCAAAAAAAAATCATCATCATCAATCAATCAGATTGATTTTTTATATATTTTCAAGATGCCTGTGGCCACTTTTGCCCTGGGATTTGTACTCCAAGCCTAATTCTGTAGACTTAAGAAGTGCATTCTAATGGGTAGTTTAAACTGCCTTTAACCCCACAAATCTGGGAATCCTTTAGAAATTCATTATGTTTGTAGCCGGGCGTGGTGGCGCACGCCTTTAATCCTAGCACTTGGGAGGCAGAGGCAGGCGGATCTTTGTGAGTTCAAGGCCAGCCTGGTCTACAGAGTGAGTTCCAGGACAGCTGGGGCTACAGGGAGACCCTGTCTCAAAAAGACCANCCCAAGCACGAGGATTAAGGCGTGCACCACCAAGCACGGCCCGGCTCAACTGACTTTTAATCTCCCACTGGTGAATTTATTAAGATTTAATTAGTCACATTCTGGGAGATAGTCTGTCAATTATTGTGTTTATTTTGTTTCGACCACAGGAGCCTAAACGGTAGGGGGAAGGGGATTGTCCACTGCAGAAATCACTTCAGAAAGGCCCTGGATAAATACATATAGAGGAAAGAAGTTCTTTTAGGCTCGCCGGTTGTCAGCAAACCACAAACTCTTATTCCTAAAAGGCATAAAAGTATAGTTTTATTTGAGATCAATGAGAGTGAGGTATGATCGGGACACAGATAAAGTTACCCTAATAACATGTTCTACCGTAGAACTTGAGGTTACTGTAACTTTATAAAAGTTATAGTTACACAACAAAAGGAAGTCACAAATCAGTGCATTTATCAAATACAGCAGTGAGGATATTGAGTAGACAGGTTACAGCAAGCACACTGGGGAAATCTTTATAGTTTTCAGATGTCATGACATTCTTAGCTTTAGGTTTGGTAGTGGTCTGCACAGTTTAGCAACACATTCCAAAGGTTTTACATAATAACCACAAAGATGTTAAGTTAGATACAGAGGTTGGTAGTAAACAGCTATTAAAGGGACTAAAGCTAATCCAAAGTAGTTTTGTCCCTCTGTTATATTTCATCTCTCCACAATCACAAAAATCTAGCAAATCAGCAGGACCTTTACTACACATATGTGGCTTCTTGAGAGAACTTTAGTGCACAGGGCTCTTCGTAGAACAATGTAAGATTATGGAGGTCCCATTTGTGAACTCTACTATCCATAGAATTTCTGGGTGTAGACAGAAATAAGATCATTTGGCCTCAGGATGGTTAATTTTGGTGTCAATAATAAATTGTTTTCAATAGACTTTATAATCTTCAAGCCTCTGTTCAAAGTTTGTTAAACATTACACCTTAGTCTCTGTTGTACTAACAGGAGGTCTTATAACTGTTGGAGAGCGAGTAGTATACCACATTCCAAATTCCAAAGAAGCTAGTTCAGAGCCTGCAGTTCTACAAAATTCCATTCTCTTCCCTCCTTTTTCCTTCCCTCCCTTCCATCTCATCGGGTCTCAATTAATTGCAAGCAGGCACCATCACACATGGACACATGGCCCGTGAGGGGTCAATTTTACACACATAATGAATTTTTTTCTTTTTTTTTTTTTTTTATTTTTTTTTTTTGGAAAAAAAAAAAAAAAAAAAAAAAAGAAATTCATTATGTTTGTAAAATTGACCTTCAAGGGCCATGTGTGATGGTGCATGCTTGCAATAATGAGACCAGAGAGATGGAAGGGAGGAAGGAAAAAGGAGGGAAGAGAATGGAATTTTGTAGAACTGCAGGCTCTGAACTAGCTTCTTTGGAATTTGGAATGTGGTATACTACTCGCTCTCCAACAGTTATAAGACCTCCTGTTAGTACAACAGAGACTAAGGTGTAATGTTTAACAAACTTTGAACAGAGGCTTGAAGATTATAAAGTCTATTGAAAACAATTTATTATTGACACCAAAATTAACCATCCTGAGGCCAAATGATCTTATTTCTGTCTACACCCAGAAATTCTATGGATAGTAGAGTTCACAAATGGGACCTCCATAATCTTACATTGTTCTACGAAGAGCCCTGTGCACTAAAGTTCTCTCAAGAAGCCACATATGTGTAGTAAAGGTCCTGCTGATTTGCTAGATTTTTGTGATTGTGGAGAGATGAAATATAACAGAGGGACAAAACTACTTTGGATTAGCTTTAGTCCCTTTAATAGCTGTTTACTACCAACCTCTGTATCTAACTTAACATCTTTGTGGTTATTATGTAAAACCTTTGGAATGTGTTGCTAAACTGTGCAGACCACTACCAAACCTAAAGCTAAGAATGTCATGACATCTGAAAACTATAAAGATTTCCCCAGTGTGCTTGCTGTAACCTGTCTACTCAATATCCTCACTGCTGTATTTGATAAATGCACTGATTTGTGACTTCCTTTTGTTGTGTAACTATAACTTTTATAAAGTTACAGTAACCTCAAGTTCTACGGTAGAACATGTTATTAGGGTAACTTTATCTGTGTTCCCGATCATACTCACTCATCATTGATCTCAAATAAACTATCACTTTTATGCCTTTTAGAATAAGAGTTGTGGTTTGGCTTGACAACCTGGAGACTAAAAGAAATTCTTTCCTATATATGTATTTATCCAGGCCTTTCTGAAGTGACTGACAGTGGAAACATCCCCTTCCACCTACAGTTTAGACTCCTGTGGTCGAAACAAAATAAACACAATAATTGACAGACTATCTCCCAGAATGTGACTAATTAAATCTTAATAAATTCACCAGTGGGAGATTAAAAGTCAGTTGAGCCGGGCGTGGTGGTGCACGCCTTTAATCCTAGCACTTGGGAGGCAGAGGCAGGCGGATCTTTGTGAGTTCAAGGCCAGCCTGGTCTACAGAGTGAGTTCCAGGACAGCTGGGGCTACAGGGAGACCCTGTCTCAAAAAGACCAAAAAAAAAAAAAAAAAAAAAAGTCAGTTGACTTTCCAGGCTGGTCTGGATCTCACAGAGATCTGCCTACCTCTACCTCCAAAGTGCTGGGATTAAAGGCATATACCACCAACAACCGACTGAAGTGGTTTTTTAAATATATTTTGAGAGCCAGGTATGTACATGCAATGCCTATGGAGACGCTGGAACTAGAGGAATTTACAGATGGTTGTGAGCTGCCATGTGAGTGCTACAATCGAACCCAGGTCCTCTGGAAGAGCAGCCAGTGCTCTTAACCACTCAGCCATTTCTCTAGCCCCTCAAAAAAAACATCCTTAGGGGCTGGAGAGATGGCTCAGCGGTTAAGAGCACCGACTGCTCTTACAGAGGACCTGGGTTTGATTCCCAGCACCCACATGGAGGCTAAGGACCATCTTTGACTCCAGTTCCTGGGGAATCCGACGCCCTCTTCTGACCTCCGTGGCATTGCACAACACGGGTGCACCAACCTACATGAAGACAGTACACTTATACACATAGAAAATAATAAATAATAAAAATAAAATAAATTAAAAAAAATTTAAGCCCAAGGTTTGGTTTTTTTTTTTATCACTCCAGTACTTATTCTTTTTACTTGTTTCCCTGCATATGAAGGGGTTGCCATAGAATATTGGGACAATTATGACAAGTAAATATAGCATTTCACCTTTTGTCTGGCACAGAATGAATATTATACTTTGTGCTTTACAGAGAAACTATCAGCACATTAAAGTTCAGGTACATATGAAGTTGTTCCTATCAATACACAAAATCTCAAATTCAGTGGCTGGAGAGATAGCTTAATGGTAACAGCACTGACTGCTCTTGCAGAGGACTTGGACTCAGTTCCCAGCACTTTAAAAACTGAGAAATCAAATGAAAAAAATAAATGCTTCAAATATGAACTCAGCACTGTGCCAGGAGCTCTGTGCCTACAGGGGCTTCTCTGCCCAGGTACTTAGACTGGGTGTATGACATCTAGCCCTTACCAGAAGGTCCCAAAGCAGAGAGTCTCAAGTACTAGGCTGACTAGAGTCTGGAACGATGCTTCATATGAAGAAAGGAAAAAAAGACCATTTATTTGTATTTATTTAAAATTGTCTCCATTTTATGAACAGTAGCTGACAGGGAAAATAAGAATATTCAGATACCATTAAAAAGTTCATAGTATAGGGCTGGAGAGATGACCTAGTGGTTAAGAGCACCGACTGCTCTTGCAGAGGACCCGGGTTCGATCCCCAGCACCCACATGGCGGCTGAGAACCGTCCATAACTCCAATTCCAGGAGAACTCCAGTTCCAGGGGAATCCGACACCCTCCTCTGACCTCCTCGGCATTGCACGACACGGGTGCACAAACCTACATGCAAACAATACATTCATACACATACAAAAATAAATAAAATTAAAAAAGAGTTCATAGTATAAGAGCAGTTACTACTGGGATGAATACTCACTGACAGCAATTTAGGTACAGCTAACACATTAATGATAAACAATGCAGATGGAAACGGCATGCCCTGAAAAACCATTTCCAGTGAACCAAAATTGCCCTGTAGATGCAAGACAATTGGTAGCAGTGATTCATGAGAAAACCTTTAAAAATTGGTTCATACTATTAGTTCTCCTCTGAGGATGACCTTGAAAAGCCCATCACTGATTGTGCTTCAGACCAGAAGTAGGCGAAAATCAATGCACCACATAATAATAGGACAAGAAATACAGGGACTACAAGCAGTAACATTTCCAGCTTCAGGTCTTCCTTCTCTTCTATCCTAGGCTTACCACCGTCGCTGCCTGAAATTGCACTTAAATTTGGATCAGTTAGCTTTCCAACAGGACCCCTGTCCACGCTCCCCCCATTTCCTGGGCTGCTGCAGTCAGGAGGGGCAAAACCATCATCACAATGACAGTGCCTTAAATTGTTGCACCCTCCCCTCCCATGACACATCTCCTGTGGTTCACAGTTGTACTGGAGCTCTGTGTGATCAATGCAGGTGTAATCCATACAGACTCTGTTTGGGGCACAAAATTACATACAAAATTACATTACAAATCAAATCTAGACCTGTGCCCTCCTCCCTGCCCTCGACCCCACCAGAGCTCGTGCATTCTGCCAAACACGTTTTTTCATCTTTTTCTCAGTCTCTCTCAAAATTCTTGATGCGGGGGGGGGGGCTG
>VZQC01013614.1:589371-601438 GCA_009823505.1 Rhizomys pruinosus
GCTCTCCTGGAACTCACTCTGTAGACCAGGCTGGCCTTGAACTCAAAAAGATCCGCCTGCCTCTGCCTCCCAAGTGCTAGGATTAAAGGCGTACGCCACCACGCCTGGTTTTTTTTTTTTTTTTGGTCTTTTTGAGACAGGGTCTCCCTGTAGCCCCAGCTGTCCTGGAACTTGCTCTGTAGACCACGCTGGCCTTGAATTCACAAAGATCTGCCTGACTCTGCCTCCTGAGTGCTAGGATTAAAGGCGTGTGCCACCACGCCTGGCTTTGGCTTTTTTTTTTTGTAAGGGCAGTGGCATTTTTTTCCGGACAGCTCTGCCCTGTCTGTGGATGGCAGCCGTGTCCGAGAGCTCTGGCAGCACCAGCCGAACTCAGCCAAGAGGCTCTCACACTTACTTTACTCCAGCCTGTCTCGGTGTAGGTTTTCTAACCTGCCTTTCTTGCTCTCCCCTCTGGAACTCCTTTTTACTTCTGCTCCTTATGGAGCCCTACACATCAGTCCCAGGGCTCTGTTCCGATTCCTGGAGCCATTCTTTGACATCGCCAATCTTTGAATTTATATCTTGCAGGCTCATTCCTCCTGCCAGATCTGTGCTGGGACCCACTCGTAGCCCCCGCACCAGCTCCATGGACACCAACTGGGCAAGTGGATCAAGGCATTTTCCACCTCCAGAGAAACTGCGGACGTGGTGGCACAAACACTCCTGGAGCACATAATGCCATGTTTTGGGGTTCCGCTCACCATCCAGATGGACAACGGGCCGGCCTTCACCTACATATCCCACACCAGCCTCAGTCTTCAGGAGGGTGGAGAAGGCCAAGGGCTTAATCAAACAGTAGCTCCCCAACCTCTCCGTGAGGTCTGCTTGTCTTGGCCCTCCCTCTTACCGGTTGCTCAATTAGAGTGGGTCTTCTGCAACAGCAGTCAGTCCTCTTAACCAATGAACCATCTCCCCGCCCCTTTGGATTTATTTATTTATTATTTATATTTTTGAGACAGGGTCTACCTGCAGCCCCAGCTGGCCTGGAACTAACAAATATCCCCTTGCCTCCATCTCCCAAGTGCTGGGATTAAAGGCATTCACCACCACGCCTGGCCTTGGAAGATTTATTTTTAGTGTGTGTGTACCCATGTGCGAGCTGTGCAGCATGTGCTTGCAGGTGCCCACAGAGGCCGGAAGAGGGCATCAGATCCCTTGGACCTGGAGTTACAGGCAGTTGTGAACCACTCAGTGTGGGGGCTGGGAACCAAACCAGGTCCTTTCCAAAAGCAACAAATGCTCTTGACTGTGAGCCATCTCTCCAGTCCCTAAACTGTCTTCCTCATAATCTTATCAGGTAATGGTTTCTTCCATGTTATGATGTACCAAGAAGGCCCTCACCAGATTCTCCACCTGTCTTGAACGTCCTAGCTTCCAGATCTATGAACCAAATAAATATACTGCTTACGGTTTACCCAGTCTGTGGTATTATTATAGTAACAGAAAACAGACTGACCATGGGTCATTACAAGAAATAAAGTAGGGGGGCCTGGAAAGATTGCTCAGGGGTTAAGATCACTGGTTATTCTTTCAGGGGACCTGGGTTTGGTTCACAGCACCTACATGGCAGCTTACAACCAATCATAACTCCAGTTCTGGGGGATCCCCCTATTCTGGCTTCCTTGGGTATTGTACACGCAGGCAAAACACTCATACACATAAAATAAAATACAAAAATTTTGTTTTTGTTTTTGAGATAGGGTCTCCCTGCAATCCCAGCTGGTCCAAACTCACTTTGTAGACCAGGCTGGCCTTGAACTCACAGAGATCAGCCTGCCTCTGCCTCCCAAGTGCTGAGACTAAAGGTGTGCACCACCACACCCAGCAAAAACATTTTTATGAAAAAAGAAAGAGGGTAATCAAATTAGACAGTATAGCAAATCTCCATTAAAAAAAAAAAAGATAAAGGAATGTCTGCTGAGAATTAATCCCAGGATGAGTATAATTTGGTCATGTTAGATCTTGGACCAATGCTGGGACACTGCTCTAATGACATTTTTGTAGCTATGATAAGAAACCTGACAAAAAGCAACTTAGGAGAGGAGCTAGAGAGATGGCTCAGCAGTTAAGAATGCCGACTGCTCTTGCAGAGGACCCAGGTTCGATTCCCAGCACCCACATGGCAGCTAAGAACTGTCTTTAACTCTAGTTCCAGGGGAATCTGACGCCCTCTTCTGACCTCCGAGGCACTGCACAACATGGGTGCACCAACCTACATGCAGTCAGTACATTCATACACATGAAAAAAAAAAGCAACTTAGGAGAGAAAGGTTTATTTTAGCTCACATTTGCACGTTACAATCTCTCATTGTGGGGAAGTCACCTCAAGAACTTCAAACAGCTACAGTCACATCACAGCTACAGTCATCACAGCTACAGTCACTTCACAGCTACAGTCATATCACAGCTAGTCACATCACAGCTACAGTCACATCACAGCTACAGTCACATCACAGCTACAGTCACTTTACAGCTACAGTCACTTCACAGCTAGTCACATCACAGCTACAGTCACATCACCGCTAGTCACTTCACAGCTACAGTCATCACAGCTAGTCACTTCACAGCTACAGTCACATCACAGCTAGTCACTTCACAGCTACAGTCACATCACAGCTAGTCACTTCACAGCTACAGTCACTTCACAGCTACAGTCACATCACAGCTACAGTCACATCACAGCTAGTCACTTCACAGCTAGTCACATCACAGCTACAGTCACTTCACAGCTACAGCCACATCACAGCTAGTCACATCACAGCTACAGTCACATCACAGCTACAGTCACTTCACAGCTACAGTCACATCACAGCTAGTCACATCACAGCTAGTCACATCACAGCTACAGTCACATCACAGCTAGTCACTTCACAGCTAGTCACATCACAGCTACAGTCACATCACAGCTACAGTCACATCAAGCTACAGTCACGTCAAGCTACAGTCACATCACAGCTACAGTCACATCACAGCTACAGTCACTTCACGGCTACAGTCACTTCACGGCTACAGCCACATCACGGCTACAGCCACATCACGGCTACAGCCACACCACAGCTACAGTCACTTCACAGCTACAGTCACATCACAGCTACAGTCATATCACAGCTACAGTCATATTGCAGCTAGTCATATCACAGCTACAGTCACTTCACAGCTACAGTCAGTTCATAGCTACAGTCATATCACAGCTACAGTCACTTCACAGCTACAGTCACTTCACAGCTACAGTCACTTCACAGCTACAGTCACTTCACAGCTACAGTCACTTCACAGCTACAGTCAAGTAGAGAGAAATGATGCATATGTGCTTGCTTGGTGCTTCGCTTGGGTTTTCTACTCTTAACATTTCAGGACGCCCTGCTTAGTAGGGAATGGCGCTGCTGCAGACAGCTGGTCTTCCCTTATAGATTAGTTAAAATAATCCCTGAGATCTGTCCACAGGCCAACCCAGTGTAGACACTCAATCCCTCATTGGGATTCTCTTCTTAAAAAAAATTTTTTTTTTGGTCTTTTTGAGACAGGGTCTACCTGTAGCCCCAGCTGTCCTGGAACTCACTCTGTAGACCAGGCTGGACTTGAACTCACAAAGATCCGCCTGCCTCTGCCTCCCAAGTGCTAGGAAATTTTTTTTTTAATATTTTATTTATTTTTCTCTATGTGTATGAATGTACTGTCTGCATGCAGGTCTGTGCACCCGTGTCGTGCAATGCCACAGGGGTCAGAAGAGGGTGTTGGATTCCCCTGGAACTGGAGTTCTCCTGGAATTGGCGTTTCTGACGGTTTTCAGCCACCATGTGGGTGCTGGGGATTGAACCCAGGTCCCCTGCAAGAGCAGTTGGCGCTCTTAACCGCTAGGCCATCTCTCTAGCCCCAGGATTCTCTTCTTAGGTGATTCTAGATTGTATTAAACTGATAGTTAAACAATCACAGACATTAAAATGAAAAAAGCCCAGAACTGAAAATAAGAATGGGGCGCTAAGAATGCTGACTGTTATTTTGAGTCATTAGTACATTCCTTGGCTGGGCTGTTATGGAGTTTTAAAGAACTAGTATTTGGCCTGTGTTTATTGGTTTGATCTGGAGACATGTAAAAACCTAGTACATTTGACACAAGTTGTCAAGCTAGGCTGAAGGGAGAATAGTCTGACAAGGTTGGGTGAGAAAAGAAGAGTGGATTAGCTACTTGTCTGGTTGCTGTGACAGAATACTCGAGAAGCAACTTAAGGAAGGAAGGGTTTATTTTACCTTAGAGTTGGAGGGTACAGTCCATCACGGCTGGGAAGTCATGGTGGCAGCTTGAGGCTGCTGCTCACATTGCATACAGACTCAGGAAGCACAAAGTAACGAATGCTTGGGCTCAGCACATTTCCTTCCCCCTTTGCCCAGGACCCCACCCCATGGAATGGTGCCACTGACAGTTAAGGTGGGTCTTCCCACCTCAAGAAACCTACTCTAGAACCACAGGCATGCCTGGAGGCTTGGCTCCTAAGTGACTCCAAATGCCATCAAATTGACAAGACTGACCCTCACAGAGAGGATCATCGAATACTATGTGATCAGACAGCAGCTGGACTTCTTATATGTATCAATTTAGGTACTACATAGCAAAGAATGAAATTTTGTTTTCTTTTTTATTGTTATTCCCTCACAGAATAGAACATCAAAGTTAACTAGGTACTTATGACTAGTTCCTCAGCTGCTCTTCATGAATGCCTCATGAAGTAAGCACAATTTCATTCATTAGAAACAGCAGTAATAGATGGTAGACTGAAGGCCCAAGCCTGTGGTTCTTTGCTCTTTCCTCTACATCACAGTGCTTCTGGTTAAGTTTGGTTTCTGTAGTGAAGGTTTTAGACTGAAGGGATATTAAAATTGTATCCTTTTGAAAAATATTTATTGAGTATAAATAAATGTCCTATACATTAAACATCAAGAAATATTCATTATTCGTTAAAGTCTGGCTATAATACCGAGGGAATGAAATTAAATATCAAGTCATGATACAATAGTGACAATTCATTCCAACATTAGACACAGTAATGACTTGTTCACACAAAACAATCAAACCCATCAAAAAAGGCCATCTTTTTTTTTTTTTTGAGATAGAGTTTCCCTGCAGCCGTAGATGGCCTGGAACTATATAAACCAAGCTATCCTCCATCTCTCAGAGATCCACCTGCCTCTGCCTCCCAATGGGACTAAAGGCATGCACCATGCCTGGCTATGTATGAACAAGTCTTAATAATCTCATCTTCACCCTATCTATGAGTTTATCAAGTCACACTGAGACTGCAGGGTTATACTACCATAGAACTTAAAGATTCTCATCTCCTGGGTTTTATTTCAAATTATCATTAATGAACAAAAACAATCCATACAAAGTCAAAGGTACTTAGTCTTTCCTAAGAGAAAAAGAATCAAATTTTAGCAAAAGAAGGCTTCCCCCAAGTATTGAGTTTCTTAACGGAAAAATAAAAATAAAGAGCAGTGTTACTAATTTTTCCTTCAAAGAAAGGAAAGAAACCTTAATCTGTTTGGCAAATACAGAAATATTTCCAGTCCCAGAATATGTATTGATTTTACATGATGTACTGGAATGCTGCGAGTCTATGAAGCAGGGATCTGCGGCAACCCAAACTCATCCACCAGAACTCCATCCTGCAAAGAGGAACCAAGGGTCAGTGCTGCACTTTCACTTGAAAATGTGTTTAATCAATCAGAACCTAAACCCATCCCAAAGCTGACAATGAGCAATTTCATGGAAGATAAAAGGGGGCATGATGAACAAGGAAAAGAACCAAAAACCATTAAAAGGAGAGTTCTGGGGCTGGAGAGATGGCCTAGTGGTCTAGTGGTTAAGAGTGCTGACTGCTCTTGCAGAGGACCAGGGTTCGATCCCCAGCACCCACATGGCGGCTGAGAACCGTCTTTAACTCCAGTTCCAGGGGAATCTGACACCCTCTTCTGACCTCTGCAGCACTGTATGACATGGGTGCACAAACCTACAAGCAGACAATACATTCATACACATAAAAAAAAAAAAGTAAGAGTTCCTTTGCAGAATAAGTATAATTGATGAAGTAATACAAGTGTAAGAGTAAACCCAGAAGCCAGGCATGGTGACACACGCCTTTAATACTAGCACTCAGGAGGCAGAGGCAGGTGGATCTTTACAGAGTGAGTTCCAGGACAGCTGGGGCTACAGGGAGACCCTGTTTCAAAAAGACAAAAACAAAACAAAACAAAACAAAACAAAACAAAACAAAACAAAAAGAGTAAACCCAGAAAGAGGGGAAGGTAGCTGGGGTGTATGGGAAGTTCTAGCCTCTAGATAGGCTCTATGGAAGGCTTTTCACTTTGATCTCTTAAATGGGTCATATCGTTTTTTATTTTTTTTAATATTTTATTTGATTTATTTATTTTATGTGTATGAATGTACTGTCTGCAAGTAGGTTTGTGCACCCGTGTCTTGCAATGCCACGGAGGTCAGAAGAGTGCATCGGATTCCCCTGGAACTGGAGTTCTCCTGGAATTGGAGTTACGGACGGTTCTCAGCTGCCATGTGGGTACTGGGGATCAAACCCAGGTCCTCTGCAAGAACGGTCGGTGCTCTTAACCGCTAGGCCATCTCTCCAGCCCATTAAATGGGTCATATCTTTTTATAGACTGCAAATCCTCGAAGAGGGAGTCTCAGATAGGCGGTCACTTCCTGCATCACACTCTATTACTAAACACAGGCAGGGATGGCACTACCTGTTGGAATCTATCTTCACACCATATTTAACTCCTAAAAGTGGAAATAGCTGGAGATCCAGCCCAGTAGTAGAACACTTGCCTAGCCTATGTGGGGCCCTGTGTGTTAGTAACAGATGCTTCAGGGAACTGTTACTAGGATACTGAAAAGGCAAGCTACAGTAGTGCTCATTTCAGGACAGTTTTTAAATATTATATAATCATACAATTATTTTAAAGTCCCAGAGGACTTTACTCAAGGGAGAAGGGGGGCGGCTTGGAGAACATTCACAGGTTTCATCTATGAAGGACCTATGAAGTTACCTGTTCCTGCCCTTTTGCTCATCATACTTTAGTGACAGAGAAATGGATTCACAAAGAAGGTACAAATTTTTAAATTTGCTTAAAATGATACAGTGGGCTGGAGAGATGGCTCAGTAGTTAAGAGCACTGACTGCTATTGCAGAGAACCGGGTTCAATTCCCAGCACTCACATGGCGGCTAAGAACCATCTTTAAGCCAGGTGTGGTGGTGCAGGCCTTTAATCCTAGCACTCGCCAAGGCAGAGGCAGGTGGATCTCTGAGTTCAAGGCCAACCTGTTCTACAGAACGAGTTCCAGGCCAGCTAGGACTAAAGGGAGACCTTGTCCTAAAAAAAAAAAAAAAAAAATTGCTACAGTACATAAAGGCAGATCTAGGGGCTGGAGAGATAGCCTAGCGGTTAAGAGCACCGACTGCTCTTGCAGAGGACCTGGGTTCGATCCCCAGCACCCACATGGCAGCTAAGAACCGTCTGTAACTCCAATTCCAGGAGAACTCCAGTTCCAGGGGAATCCAACACCCTCTTCTGACCTCTGCAGTGTGGAACGACACGGGTGCACAAACCTACATGCAGACAGTACATTCATACACATACAAAAATAAATAAAAAAATAAATAAAAGGCAGATCTAGGACCATATCCTACCCAAACATCTTGTCAAATGCACTGTGTGTATGCAATGTACATACTGGGCAATCAGACAAAACCAGGGCTATAAGATTCCAGTGGTGACAGAAAAATAACACATTACACATTACGTTGGGAACTAAGACTCCCAGTGTGTGAAATTTTGTAAGTAGTAAAATTTTCTGCTTACAATGGTAATATACAACAAGTTTTAAGTTTGCAAAGTCCTTTATAAATAAATAAGATCTACGCTGCTTTAAAAATTGTGAGCAAACTCTACATATGCCAGGAACAGAAAAGCTCAAAACAGATTAAGTGATCTGTTATAGTTAGTGCCAGAAATCCTGATTCTCTTTCCTTACTGAACTAGAATTTTTCTACATGAGTAGCTTTTTTTGTTCCCCCTGTCTCCACCTCCCAAGTGCTGGGATTACAAGCATATATGCCCATGCTTAGTTTGTGCAGTGCTGGGGATCAAATGCTTCATGCACATCAGGCAAACATTCTTAGCTGAGCTATAGCCCCAGCCTTAAATTTTATACTTAAATTACTATCTACGTATAGTTCAAACAATCTACCCAATAACAAACCAATTTGTCTACAGAGTAGGACTCTCTTTAATGCTACTACCCAAAAGCCAAGCATAGTAGTAGGCCCAGCTACTTGAGACATTAAGGTTGAAGGATTAAGCAAGTTAAGGGATATCTGCTTTATATCCTTTAATTATCTTTTTTCTTTTTTTTTTTATTTCTGTATGTGTATGAATGTACTGTCTGTATGCAAGTTTGTGCACCCGTGTCGTGCAATGCCGCGGACGTCAGAAGACGGTGTTGGATTCCCCAGGAACTGGAGTTCTCCTAGAATTGGAGTTTCAGACGGTTCTCGGCCCCATGTGAGTGCTGGGGATCGAACCCCAGTCCTCTGTAAGAGCGGTTGGCGCTCTTAACTGCTAGGCCATCTCTCCAACCCCTAATTATCTTTTAATTAGCTAATTTTTTTTTTTTTGAGACAGGGCCACCCTATAGCCCTAGCTGGCCTGAAACTCACTCTGTAGACCAAGGTGGCCTTCAACTCACAGAGATCCGCCTGCCTCTGCCTCCCGAATGCTAGGATTAAAGGCATGCGCCACTACGCCCCGCTTAAAGACGGTTCTTAGCTGCAATGTGAGTGCTGGGAATCAAATCCGGATCCTCTGCAAGAGCAGTTGGTGCTCTTTTTTTTTAAATTTTATTTATTTTGTATGTGTATGAATGTACTGTCTGCATGTAGGTCTGTGCACCCATGTTGTGCAATGCCGCAGAAGAGGGCATCACACTCCCCTGGAACTGGAGTTAAAGATGGTCCTCAGCCACCATGTGGGTGCTGGGGATCGAACCTGGGTCCTCTGCAAGAACAGTCAGCGCTCTTGAACACTAGGCCATCTCTCCAGCCAAGTTGGTGCTCTTAACCACTGAGCCATCTCTCCAGCCCCAACTAATTAATTTTTTAAAAACCCATAAAAACAAGGGTAGGAACATAGCTCAGTGGCCTAGCGCTGGCCTAGCATGTATGAGACCTTCGGTTCAATTCCTAGCACCACACAACAAACAAACAAATAAACAACAACCCCAACACTTCCAGTAAGCAAAGCTCACGCATGTGTTGGTGACACTTTCCTAGGCAACTTGGTAAGACCCTGTCTCAAGAAGTAAGCAGCATTAAGGCTACTGTTCAGTGGTAGAGTGCTTGCTGGCCCAGCACATGTGAGGCCCAAGGTTTGTCCTCAGTACTGTGACCCTCCTTAGACTCGGTGGCATTATTCATGTAGCTTATTCACTGTCCAATGTGGGGAAAACTGGGCTTTCAAGGGCCCCTAAAATAATGATCAGGTCTGCTTTTAAAAGAGTTTAGAGTTCCAGATTGGTGGACATAAAACCTTCACCATGTTGTATGGAAGCAGAAAAGGCATTTACTTTGTTTTTTGTGTCAGTGGGGACACCTTCTGGAATCGCAGGCGCAGATGCTGCTTCATCCAAGTAAGAACTATCTTCATCAGCCAGAAGCTCATCACCCAGTGCATCCAACTCTGAAATTAAACAGGCTACATTAAAAAGATGTAAAAAGAAAATTGGCAACTCATATTAAAAAGTTAGCTAAAAGCCAGGCTACATGGAGACCCTGTCTCAAAAAGAAAAAAAAAGAAAAAAAGAAAAAAGTTAGCTAAGGGCCTGGAAACACAGCTCAGTGGTTAAGAGCACTGGCTGCTTTTGCAGAGGACCCGGGTTCGATTCCCAGCACCCACATGCCTTTAATCCTAGCACTCACAAGGCAGAGGCAGGTGGATCTCTGTGAGTTCAAGGCCAGCCTGCTCTACAGAGTGAGTTCCAGGCCACCAGCTGGGGCTATAGGGAGACCCTGTGTCAAAAAGACAAAAAATAAAAATAAAAAATAAAATAGGGGGCTGGGTGTGGTGGCACATGCCTTTAATCTCAGCACTTGGGAGGTAGAGAGAAGCAGATCTCTGTGAGTTCAAGGCCAGTCTGGTCTACATAGTGAGTTTCAGGCCAGCTGGGGCTGTCTTGTTCCAAAAANTGGAGTTTTGGATGGTTCTCGGCTGCCATGTGGGTGCTGGGGATCGAACCTGGGTCCTCTGCAAGAGCGGTCGGCACTCTTAACCGCTAGGCCATCTCTCCAGCCCCGGGGGGAGGGGTCTTTTTGAGACAGGGTCTCCCTTTAGTCTCAGCTGGTCTGGAACTTGGTAGACCCCGCTGACCTTGAACTCAAGAGATCTGCCTGCCTGTGCCTCCTGAGTGCTGGGATTAAAGGCGTGCACCACCATGCCTGGCTTGTTTTGTTTTGAGACAGGGTCTCACAAAGCCCAGTCTGCCTCTAATGCATTTTGTAGCCCAGTATAAATCTTGAACTCTTGACCTTCTGCCTCCACCTTCCAACTCCTAGGATTGCAGGTGCATGCTACCAGGTCTAGCTTCTGGCTTCCATTTTTCTTTTATTCCCAGTCCTGGCAATTGTGCCTAGTGTTTTAAACTTGCTAGGCAAGTGCTCCAACACTGAGCAATGGGCATATTTCAAATTCTGCACAATTTAGTGAGAAGTTACAATATCTAAGCCTCGACTTGTCTTTTTTGTGTGTAGTACTGGAGATCAAATCCAGGGTCTTGCTTATGCTCCACAAATGCTCTACCACTGAGCTTTATCTTCAGCCCTAACATCCTTGTTTTCAAAATGAGATTACTATTTTGTAGATATTTTATTTATTATTTTTATTTTATGTGTTTGGGTGGATTTCTTGCATGTATGTAATTGCACCTGTGTCCCACAAAGCCTGTGGAGTTCGGAAGAGGGTATCAGATACTCAGGAACTGGGATTATGGACACTTGTTAGCCCTAAAATAGGTGCTCAGATTTGAACCCAAGTCCTCTGCAAGAGCAGGCAGTGCTCTTAACCACCGAGCCATCTCTCCACCCTTTAAAATAGGATTAAAAGCCATATCTCATAGTGTTATAAGGTTTATTATAATAATATAGATAATCTAAACACTATGTACTCAGTACTATATATTATTGTGTTAAGGATGTTCAGAGCCAGACCTAGTGGTAACAGGCCTGTAATTCCAGCTACTCAGGAGGGTGAGGCAGTAGAATTCAAAGTTCAACATCAGTCTGGCTACAAAGCAGGTTTAATGTCAGTTTGGGCAACTTAGAGAATTTTGAAAATATCTATTATTTATTTACTTATTTAAAAATTTATTTATTATTTTTTTTTAATGTGTATGAGTGCACCGTCTGCATGTAGGTTGGTGCACCTGTGTTGGTGGTCAGAAGAGGGTGTCATATTCCCCTGGAACTGGAGTTAAAGACAGCTTAGCTGCTATGTGGGTGCTGGGAATTGAACCTGGGTCCTCTGCAAGAGCAGTTGGTGCTCTTAACCGCTGAGCCATCTCTCCAGCCTCGAGAACATCTTTATTTTATTTTTTTAATTTTATTTTTGTATGTGTATGAATGTACTGTCTGCATGTAGGTTTGTGCATCTGTGTCGTGTAATGCCTCAGAGGTCAGAAGAGGGTGTCGGATTCCCCTGGAACTGGAGTTAGAGATGGTTCTCAGCTGCCATGTAGGTGCTGGGGATTGAACCCAGGTCCTCTGTAAGAGCGGTCGGTGCTCTTAACCGCTAGGCCATCTCTCCAGCCCCTCAAGAACATCTTTAAAACCAATCCCCACCCCCCCAAAAAAAGCCAGGTGTGGTGGCGCATGCCTTTGATCCTAGCACTTGGGAGGCAGAGGCAGGCGGATGTTTGTGAGTTCAAGGCCAGCCTGGTCTACAGAGTGAGTTCCAGGCCAGCTA
>VZQC01013614.1:601826-617569 GCA_009823505.1 Rhizomys pruinosus
GGCATCTGTCTTCCTAATCCTGAGAAATCCTATAAACAGGATTTCTAGCAACAGACTCTACTATAGATGAGAGAGAAAAAAAAAGTCACCACACAAAGCATTATGGGGTTAATCTGACTTTAAATCAATATAAATCAATACTACATAAACAAGAGCAACAGAAACAGAAGCAGAAACACTAAGCTTAAAAACACATTTACCAGCCGGAGAGCTGACTCAGTGGTTAAGAGACCTGGCTGTTCTTGCAGAGGACCCAGTTCAATTCCCAGCACCCACACAGTGGCTAACAACTGTCCATAGCTCTAGTTCCAGGGGAACTGATGCCCTCTTCTGATCTCTGTGGGCATTTCAAAACAGGGGTGCACATACACATATGCAGGCAACACACTCATACACATAATATAAACAAAAAAAATTAAGAGCCAGGCATGGTGGAACATGCTTTTAATCCCAGCACTTGGGAGGCACAGGCAGGCAGATCTCTGAGAGTTCAAGGCCAGCCAGGTCTACATAGTGAGTTCCAGGCCAACTGGGGCTATAGGGAGATGCTGTCTCAAAAAGACAAAAAAGGGCTGGAGAGATGGCTCAGCAGTTAAGAGCACTGACTGCTCTTACAGAGGACCGGGGCTTGATTCCCAGCACCCACATGGCGGCTAAGAATGTCTTTAACTCCAGTTCCAGGGAAATCTGACACCCTTTTCTGACCTCTGCAGCACCGCACAACACGGGCGCACCAACCTACATGCAGACAGTACACTCATACACATAATAAATAAGAAAAAATTAAAAAAAATTTTTAAATCCTGTTATATATTTTCTGTTTATGAGTGTCTTGCCTCCATCTCTGTAAATGCACCGCATACATGCAGCGCCATGGAGGCCAGAAGAGGGTCTCATATCCCATGGAATTACAGTTATGAGCTACCATGTGGGTGCTGGGAACTGAACCCAAGTTCTCTGGAAGAGCAGCAGTTCTTAGCTGCTAAGCGATCTTTCTAGCTCCCCCCACCTTAAAGTCCTTTTTTTGTTTTTGTTCTGTTTTTGTTGGGGGGGGTTGACATATCAAAGCATCTGTTTTATTTTTTTATTTTTATTTTTTTGTTTTTTATTTTAGTTATTATTTTGGAGTTAAAGACGGTTCTCAGCCGCCATGTGGGTGCTGGGAATAGAACCTGGGTCCTCTGCAATAGCAGTCGGTGAGCCATCTCTCTAGCCCTTATAACAGTATTTTTTTTTTTAAAGAAGCTAGTAACTTATTATTAAAATGTAAAGAAAGCCAGGCATGGTGGTGCACGCCTTTAATCCCTGCACTCGGGAGGCAGAGGGAGGCGGATCTCTGTGAGTTCAAAGACAGCCTGGTCTACAGAGTGAGTTCCAAGACAGCTGGGGCTACAGGGAGACCCTGTCTCGAAAAGACAAAAAAAAAAAACAGTAAAGAAAAAGTATACTAGAAAAAGTGCACTAAGTCTGCCAGAAATTGTGCTAAGCACTTTGCTATGTATCTTCACGGCAGCTTTCCTTCTTGGAGTCACTCTGTTAATAAACAGCTGGCCCAGATTCTGTCTCCCCTAAGCTCTTCTTACCATGCACATGGTCATTTTCAACCTTGCTCCATTAAGTGTACATCTTGCAAAAACTGGCACACACCTTACCTCAATCTGGTCCATTTTCACGTGCTTGTATGCCTTCTTCATTTCCTTCACTCCCAATTTCATGGCATCAACCTAAAGAAAAGCATAAGAAAGCACAATGTATTTATTTGTTTGCTTATTTATTTCATGCATGCATTTATTCGTTAATTTAAAAAATATTTTACTATTTTTATGTGTATGAACGTATTGCCTGCATATGTAAGTGTACCCATGGTATACAATCTCCACAGAGGTCAAAAGAGGGCATCAGATACCCTGGAATTGGAGTTAAGTTACAGATGGTTGTTAGCTGCCATGTGGGTGCTGGGAACCAAACCCAGGTCCTCTGTAAGAACAGACAGTGCTCTTTAACCACTGAGCCATCTCTTGAGCTCCTGATTTATTTTTTTAAACAGGGTGGCCTAGAGCTTGACATCAAAGAGATCTGTCTGTCTCTACCTCCCAAATGCTGGGATTAAAGGTATGTATCACCACTCCTGGCTTATTTATTCTGAAGTGCTGAATATTTGAACCTAAGCCTTCACATAGGCTAGGCAACCGTTCTACCACTGTGTTACATCCGTAGCCCAGTAACCACAATGTTTTAAGAAGTGATGTTTGATCCAGTGTGGTGGCCCATGCTTTTAGTCTCATCACTCAAGAGGCAGAGGCAGGAACATTTGTGTGAGTTCAAGGCCAACCTGTTCTACACAGTGAGTTCCAGGTCAACTGGGGCTACAGGGAGACCCTGTCTCAAAAAAGAAAAAAAAGAAAAGAAAAAAGAAAAAAAAGAAGTGATGTTTGTGAAACTGTCTTTAGAAAACCATGGGACAGTGCATGAAAATAAAAACAGTGAAATGGGAAAGAGTGCATGCTTCAGGAGTACCGTGGTCTTGGTGTCCTTCAGTGACTGGATGGTGTAATTGGCTTGTTCCATGTTAAAGGACTGCTGGGCAAGGTTGTCTCGCTGCTGCTCATACCTTTTTGGAGTCAAGTGAGAATTGTAAATGTGAGCTACACAGAAATCTTCAGGAAGAAAGCAGTTCTAACATTTAAAAAAAAAAAATACACAAAAGACCAAAATCTTTTTAAAATTAACCTCTTTTAAAAAATTCTTGTCTTTTTCTTTTGCATGTATTTGACTTATAATCAAATCCTACTTAGTAATAAAGCTTTTGTTTCTTTATCCCATGCTCCTACATATATCTTTCTTATCTTTCTTTTTTTATTTATTTATTTTTATTTATTTTTGGTCTTTTCGATACAGGGTCTCACTGTAGCCACAGCTGTCCTGGAACTCACTCTGTAGACCAGGCTGGCCTTGAACTCACAAAGATCCGCCTGCTTCTGCCTCCCAAGTGTTAGGATTAAGGCATGTGCCACCACACCTGGCTTTTTTTTTTTGGTAATCTTTTTTTATTTTAATTTTTGAGAGAGGGTCTCCCGTTGCCTCAGATGGTCTAGAACTCACTTTGTAGATCAGTCTGGCTCCTGAATGCTGGGACTGAAGGTGTGTGCCACCATGCCTGGCTATTTTGTGAGAAAGGGTCTTGCTATATAGTCCAGGGTACTGGTATTTCAGGTGTGTGCCACCAGTCCTGCCCTTGCTCCTTATCTTTGAGACAAAGTCTCCCTGGCCTGGAATTTCCTATGTAGACCAGGCTGACCTTGAAGTGACAGTGATCCGTCTGCCTCTGGCTCCCAAGTTCTGGAATTAAAGGTGTGCACCACCAAGGCTGGCCTTATTTGTAATTATTTCCCAGGATGAATTCTAAGTAGAACTCTGGGGCTAAAGAGTTAAACTTTAAAAAAAAATTTTTTATTTATTCATTTCTTATTTTATGTATGAGTGTTTTGCCTTCGTGTATGTAAGTGTACCACATGCCCGCAGTATCCAGAGGCCAAAAGAGGTTGTCAGATCTCCTGGAACTGGAGTTATAGATGGCTGTTAGCCACCATGTGAGTGTTGGGAACTGATCCTGGGTCCTCTTAAGAGCAGCCAGTGCTCATAATTGCTGAGACATCTCTCTAGCATCTCAAAATATTTTTTAATTGTTATGTGTATGAGTGTATTGCCTGCATATATATGAAGTGCATCCATATTGTGCAATGCCTGAGTAAGTCAGAAAAGGGCATTAGATTCCCCTAGAACTCGAGCTACAGACAGTTGTTAGCTACCATATGGTTGCTGGAAATCGAACCAGGTCTTCTGCAAGAGCAGTTAGTGCTCTTAACTCCTGAGCTATCTCTCCAGCCCCCAAATAGTCTTTCTTTAAAAAAAAAAATTATTTATCTTTTTTTTTAATTTTTTTTTAATTTTATTTATTTCTGTATGTGTATGAATGTACTGTCTGCATGCAGGTTTGTGCACCTGTGTCGTGCAATGCAGCGGAGGTCAGAAGAGGGTATCGGATTCCCCTGGAACTGGAGTTCTCCTGGAATTGGAGTTTCGGACGGTTCTCGGCCGCCATGTGGGTGCTGGGGATCAAACCCGGGTCCTCTGTAAGAGCAGTCAGTGCTCTTAACCGCTAGGCCATCTCTCCAGCCCTTATTTATCATTTTTATTGTGTATATGTGAATGTGTATGTACATGTACCCATGTTCTGCAATGCCCACAGAGGTCAAAGGAGGGCGTCAGATCCTCTGGAACTGGAGTTATGGACAGCTGTTAGCTGCCATGTGGGTACTGGAAATTCAATCCAGGTCCTCTGAAAGAGCAGCCAGTTCTCTTAACCCCTGAGCCATCTCTCCAGACCCAAAATATTCTTTTTTTTTTTAATTTTATTTATTTTTGCATGTGTATGAATGTACTGTCTGCATGTAGGTTTGTGCACCCGTGTCGTGCAATGCCGCGGAGGTCAGAAGAGGGTCTTGGATTCCCCTGGAACTGGAGTTCACCTGGAATTGGAGTTTCAGACTGTTCTCGGCCGCCATGTGGGTGCTGGGGATGGAACCCGGGTCCTCTGCAAGAACAGTCGGTGCTCTTAACCGCTAGGCTATCTCTCTAGCCCCACAGATCCAAAATATTCTTTGTAATAAAGGTTTCTATCAAATTATTATGTCAAATATTATGTCACCATGGTCATTATACAATATTTGGAAACCATTTAACTCAGAAGAAAAATGGTTAATTTATGGTACAGGGAAATGGCAGATGATTCTATTAAGTTAGGCATGGTGGCATACGCCTGTAATCCCAGCACTTGGGAGGCTGAGGCACAGGGTTGGTGAGTTGGAGGGCAGTCTAGGGGTAAAAAAACTATAGTTTGTTTTTTTTTTTAAACTATAGTTTTAAGTGGAAAAAGATAACTTAAAGAGACATAACTTTAGGTTTTATTTATTTATTTATTGGTCTTTTTGAGACAGGGTCCCCCTGTAGCCCCAGCTGAACTGGAACTCTCTATGTAGACCAGGCTGACCTTGGACCCACAGAGATTCACCTGTCTCTGCCTCCCGAGTGCTGGGATTAAAGGCGTGTACCACCATGCACAGCATGACTTCAGTTTTTTATGAATCTAGGTAAAGCCAGGCATAGTGGTGTGCTCGGGAGGCAGGGGCAGTTGGATCTCGATGAGTTGGAGGCCAGTTTGGTTTGCATATTGAGTTCCTGGCCAGCAGGGGCTACAGGAAGACCTTGTTTCAAAAAAGCAAAACATAACAAATCTAGGCAAATTGTCTTCTTTTCTGATGATGTATTTTCCAAGTTTGTGCAAATAATCTGTATTTCCTGTTAATTTTTTTGAGGCAAGGTTATACGTAGCCCAGCATGGCTTTGGAATTCACTCTGTAGCCCAGAGTAGCCTTGAACTTCTTCTGATCTTCAGGCTTTTACCTCTCTAGTTAGTACTAGGTTAATAGGTGTGTGCTACCCACTATGTTGAGCTTATTAATTTATTTATATTTTTTAAGACACAGTTTTTTTTTGTTTGTTTGTTTGTTTTGGTCTGAGACAGGGTCTCCCTGTAGCCCCAGCTGTCCTGGAATTCACTCTGTAGACCAGGCTGGCCTTGAACTCACAAAGATCCGCCTGCCTCTGCCTCCCGAGTGCTAGGATTAAAGGTGTGCACCACCACGCCCGGCAAGACCCAGTTTTATGTAGCTCAGGGTAACCTCAAATTCTCTAAGTAACTAAGCATCACATTGAACTCCTGATCCTCTTGTTTCTACCTTCCAAGGGTTAGGGTCAAAGGCCTGGTCCATGACACTTAGCTTGTATTCTTCTTATACCAATGATGGGTGTGGTGGTGCACACCTTTAATCCCAGCACTTGGGAGGCAGAGGCAGGTGGATCTCTGGGAGTTCAAGCACAGTCTGGTTTACATATCAAGTTCCAGGAAGCTAGAACTGTAGCTGGGGCTACAGGGAGACCCTGTCTCAAGGAAAAAAAAACAAAAACAAAACCAAGATACTTTAAGACTACACTGCTACTAATTAAGAAGGTAATAGTTATAACACATCCCAGACATTCTCAGATCAGCATTTCCCACTGCTAATCTAAAAAAAAAAAAANCAGAATTTCTTCATTTCATTTCTCTTGTGATGTATTTTTTCCAAGTTTGTGCAATTTTTTTTTAATCTGGTATTCCTGTTAATTTTTTGAAGGCAAGGTTAGTACGTAGCCCAGCATTGGGCTTTTGGAATTCACTCTGCTCAGCCCAGGAAGAGTGCCTTGAACTTCTTCTGATCTTCAGGCTTTTACCTCTAGTTAGTACTAGGTTAATAGGTGTGTGCTACCCACTATGTTGAGCTTATTAATTTAATTTTATATTTTAAAGACACAGTTTTTTTTTTGTTTGTTTTGGTTTTGGTCTTGAGACAGTGTCTCCCTTGTAGCCCCAGCTGTTCCTGAATTCACTCTGATAGACCAGGCTGGCCTGAAACTTCCAAAGGATCCACCTGCCTCTGCCTACCCGAGTGCTAGGATTAAAGGTCTTGCACCAACCACGCCCGGCCAAGACCCAGTTTTTATGTAGCTCAGGGTAACCTCAAATTCTCTAAGTAACTAAGCATCACATTGAACTCCTGATCCTCTTGTTTCTACCTTCCAAGGGTTAGGGTCAAAGGCCTGGTCCATGACACTTAGCTTGTATTTTTCTTATACCAATGATTGGGTGTGGTGGTGCACACCTTTAATTCCCAGCACTTGGGAGGCAGAGGCAGTGGATCTCTGGGAGTTCAAGAACCACAGTCTGGTTTACATATCAAGGGTTCCAGGAAGCAGAAACTGTAAGCTGGGGCTACAATGGAAGACCCTGTCTTCAAGCGAAAAAAAAACAAAAAAACCCAAATAACAAGATACTTGAAGACTTACACTGCTACTAATTAAGAAGGTAATAGTTATAACACATCCCAGACATTCTCAGATCAGCATTTCCCACTGCTAATCTAAAAAAAAAAAGATGGCAATCTGATGTGCTATTAAAAAAACTCATTTTTCAATTGACATTGAGGGCTGGAGAGACTGGCCTAGCGGGTTAAGAGCGCTGACCGCTCTTACCAGAGGACCCGGGTTCGATCCCCAGCACCCACCATCGGCGGTCAGGAGGAACTGTCTTGAAACTCCAATTCCAGGAGAATCCAGTTCCAAGGGAATCGAGCACCCTCCTACCTCTGTGGCACTTGCACGACACGGGTGCTACAAACCTGCATTGCAGGACAGTACATTTGATACACAACAGAAAATTAAAATAACAAATACCGGCGGATTGTTCTGTGAGTTCGGGCCAGAACCTGGTCTTACAGAGTGAGTTTCCAGGACAGCCAGAGCTACAGGGAGACCTTTTTTTTTGTCTCAAAAAAAAACAAAAAAAAAAAAAGATAAAAAAAAAATTGAAATTGAGATAGCAACAATTCCTCTGGTTCCCTACAAGCTGATTATGCCTGATCTCTACAGTTCTGTAGATGTTCTCATTGGCTGAGCACTCCATAGGGGTCAGCATCAGATATTAGTTCGGTTTTGTTTTGTTTTGTTTGTTTTTTAGTCTTTCTGAGACAGGGTCTCCCTGTAGCTCCAGCTGGCGTGGAACTCACTATGTAGACTAGGCTGGCTTTGACCTCACAGAGCTCTGTCTGTCTCTGCCTCCAGAATGCTGGGATTAAAGGCATGTGCCATCCCACCCGGCTTTATTAGTTGGACTTTGTATGAACACTGGGGCACAATAATCTGCAACATATTAAAGACCTTTAAATCTATTGTGGTTAGACGGAAAAATATTTAGCATCCTATCTTCACAAACAATGAAAAAAGCATAGTAACTCAATAATGGGGGAACCCAACCTTATAAACCTTATAAACTTGGCCAGCCAAAATCACAGTCACTAGTACCATATGCCTACCTACAATTAAGTTATGAAAGGTCTTGAAAATCCATAATTAAACCAAGAATACTCAGAAAATGGTATGAAAACCTGAAATAGAAAACTATTTCCTTTTTAAGCTAACACTGCTTTCAGAAAGGAGATTATGTACATAACTTACATCCGCTTTTGCTTTAAAACCCGCAGAGCTTTCTGTTTGACCATGTTCTGAGGAGAAAAATAGACTTAATAAAAAAGGGGGAAGCATACATAGGGCAAAAGAAGTCTCCTGTATCTTCAAACTCAAATGCTACTAGTTTTCTTCTTCAAAATAGTAAACAGAGGTCCCTGGATTCTATTCTTTCCTTCAAAGCACAGACATCTAATGTCCACTCTTAAGCCTTATCTCCTGTCTGCCTTTGGATCCCACATCTCAGTATTCTGAACTACATGAGAAATCTGAGTTTCAGTGACGCCACAGTTCACATTATTAATAAATCATGAATCTGAAAACAAAACAAACAAAAACCCAACCAGATAGCCATATATCCATAGTCTGTGGGCCAAAACAATAATGTCCCTACCTAACAGAAGCAGAAAACAAGCTATTTGCAGGGTCAAAGTAAGTAGTGATAGTGACACTAATTCAGTACTTTTTTCAGCATGTCACTGCATTATATCTATCCTAATCTGACTGGCCTGATGACACCCCGACTCTGAGCACAACCCAACCCTTCCCTGGAGTGCCAACTTTTCAGGGGACACCAATTATTACATGCTTCTGGACATGTGATCAGCATCTTCTCTCAGATCAATTCCAGCCTTCCTCTTGTATCTGCCTGTAGCTCTCCTCCCTAAGGGATACACCTCGAATATATTTTCTCTTTACCACACTCTGTGATTTTTTTTCCCCCTCTGTATCCTTTGCCAGTCCTGACAGATGCTCAAATTAGGCTGTCACAGTCGACACCAATCTTACCTTGGCAGGACCCTCTCTCATCTTCTTGATTTGATCTTTATACTTCACTAACTCAGCATCCAACCGGGAAATCTTTTTGTCAATAGATTCTGCCCTGCTATCCACCTTGGGGGAAAATATCAAATGCAGTGGTAGTTATTGTAAATTATTTACATGGGAAACGGGCAGGAGGAGAGGAAGGAACACAGAAGAAAAGGGAAACATACAGCAAAGGGTGGAAAAGAGAGGTTCACCCAGAGATGGGGAGTCCCAGTCAGATACACTGGGAGGCTTTTACAAACTCTTCTATGCCCCGGATTCCGATAAACCAGGTCCCCCTCAAGAAAAAGTATTTAACAATCACTGGTCAGAGTTGAGATTTCAGTAAAATGGAAGACTAGTCAGGCTTGGGAATCAAGAAGGCACATTAAATGAGTCAGTGCCCAGGTGGACACTGGGTAAGGCTAGAGCTAATGCCATTTCGGAGATCAAGGTGGTGGCTGAATTTGAGCCGCCAAGGTTCAGATTTTTTTACTGAGATCCAGGACTCGGGTAATAGATTTCAGAGGAAGAGCCCAGTCATAGGTGAGGGGAGCAGGAAAAAGGGTTGTAAAGGGTCAGGCTAAACGAGGGACGCTAGGGGCAAGTTAGGGTGTGAGGACCAAGGGGACGGATCCGGAACCGGGGCCGGGGGCAATGGGCATCAGAAAGTGTTAAGGGTAGGAAAGGTGAGGTAGTGATGAGGTTAGGCGGTCCCTAGTCTGTGGGGTCAGGACCTGGGAAAGCAGGGAGGATGGAGAAGGCTGAGGTGTAATGGGCCCGGATCAGGAATAGGGTGGAGTAGGAACCCACGGCCAGGGACGTCTGAGGCCCCGAGTGTTCTGCAAGGTCAAGTGCCCACCGTGCCAATGCAGTCAGTCAAGCTGGGCGGCGGAGCCTTGGGTTTCGCTTTCCCGAAGAATCGGTTCATCTTGGCCGGCCGCGAAGAAACCCAAACACTGGAGGAAAGCCAGAGACGGAAGCGTAGCCGCTCCCGTTTCAACTTCCGGTCCCCCCATACGCACGCGCAGGAGTTTTCCAAATCCCTTTTCCGTGTTTTAAGCTCCGCCTTTAGGGGCGGTGCGGGAAGCCTGCCGGAGGCGGGGTCCAGGAGAAGAGCAGGGGGCGGGACTCCGACGAGCGAGGCGGGGCCTCGGCATAGTGGGTGGGGCCTGGAGCGGATGGGGCGGGGCGGGAGCGGGGTCAGTTCCGAGAGCACGGCAGTAGGTCCGGGCCGGGCCGCGGAGAGTCAGAGGGCGGGGCTACCGGGTGCCGCGCTCAGCTGCCACCGCTGGGCGGTAAATAAACGCGGGCCTGGCGGAGCGCGGCGCGCGGAGACCGCGGGGCGACCGGGAGCCCTTGGGGCCCCGGCTGCGCGCCCCTCGGCCCGGCCGGGAGCCGCGCCAGTCGGAGCCCCGGCCCGATCACGGCTCGCCTCCCTCTCGGCGTTCCTCGGTCCGCAGTGTAGTAAGCGGGCATGACAGATCCACCAGGGGCGCCCCCGCCGGCTCTTGCAGGCCGCGGGTGAAGAAAGTCCGTCCCTGCTCGGCTCAGAGTGAGGTGACCAGCAGCAAGAAAGTGAGCCGGAGGAAGAAAGTGAGCCGAAGCAAGGAGGTAATCCCCCTGAAGGAGGCGACTCAGACCGAGGAGGTGACCCAGACCGACGACATGGCTCAGGTTGAGGAGTTCGTCCAGACCGAGGACGTGGCCACAACCACATCCGGGCTCAGCGTGACCGTCACCCACAGTGAGCGCCGCGCGGCGGGGTGGGCTCTGGAGGTCTGGTAGGACTCGTGGGTTTGGCCACGTGTGTTCCGGAAGCGTGCGCTGGGTGTTTGTTCCAGCGGAAGGAAGCACGGGTTCTTGGCTGTGTCCTTGGGGGGCTTTTGTCTGGGGTTTGTGTCAGCATGTCTTTCCGTGTCCATGGATCCTCCGTTTGTGAGCGCAGTCGATTGTGTGCTAGCGCAGTTATTGTAGGTCTTTGTGTCAGGCTCGTATTTGGCTATGTGTGTGTAGACCTGTTGTGTGTTTGGACATCTACCTGTGTGTTGAGTCTGAACTTGGCGCTCGGTGGGTTACTCATTACTTGTTGAGTACCTTCTCTGTGTGGATAGCACAGATCTTCCGTTTCTATGGGCCTCTGGACACCTGGCGAGGATGGCACCTGGGAAGTGCACCGGAAAGCCGAATCCGTGAGGTTTCCTTAGGATGAGCTAGGAGAGCTACATACTTTGCAATCTGGAAACCAGGAATTCTGAGTGACTTTGAGATGGATGTCTCTTTCAGCATCTGGCTTCTGGTCTGTGAAGTAGACTACTGTCCTCAAGGATCTGTTGTGGGAGTGCTCAAGGCACCTACCTAGAAAAGGATTGGCTGGCACCTGTGTTTAAGAAAATTTCTCTGCTGTTTTTTAGATTCATTCGTGTTTACTAAGTACCAACCTAGGTGTGCCCAATTAAGATGACTACCAACCTAGGTGTGCCCAATTAAGATGACTTGGAGGAAAACAATCCATTGCTCAAAAAACAGGTTAGACAAGACCAGCGCAATACAGACAGAGGACAGGGCAGCTAAGCCACAGGAAGGAGGCGGGTAACTTACGTTGGAAAGTGGGCTTTGGAATCTGCTGGATCTAAGGTCAAATTCTGACTCCACTAGTTGACTAGGAAGTCTTTTTTTTTTTTTGTCTTTTCATGACAGGGTCTCCCTGTAGCCCCGGCTGTCCTGGAATTCACTCTGTAGACCAGGCTGGCCTTGAACTCACAAAGATCTGCCTGCCTCTGCCTCCCAAGTGCTAGGATTAAAGGCGTGCGCCACCACGCCCGGCTAGAAAGGAAGTCTTAATAACTGAACTCATAGTTTGTTTGCTTCTCTGTGAAATAGAAAATAATAGGTACCTGCTTTATGGATAATGATAGAGGAAACAGAAATCCTTGAGCAAGTCACCAGAGGAAAGTTTTGTTAATAGGTAGCATGAGAGCTTGTCCTGGGAAAATGTAACCAAGTGTCAGCCTAGCTGGGGACATACATAGTTCACTAGTAGAGCATTTGCCTAGCAAGCGCAAGGCACTGGATTAGAACCTCGGCTCTATTGAAAAGCACCAGCCTATATTTAGTTTTATGTAAAAGAGCTATCTTCATCAAATGCTTTTCTTTCTCCCCAGGCAGTGAGAAGCATGACCTTCTTATTATGCCACAGCAGGGTGAGGGTGAGCCAACTGTACAAGACCTGGCTCGGGCTGTTGAGGAGGTCACCGGGGTTCCACCGGCATTTCAGAAGCTTATCTTTAAGGGTAAGTACATATTTTAGGCTAAAGGACAGATTTAAAACTGCTTAGTCCCACTGGGCATGGTGGCGCACGCCTTTGATCCCAGCACTGGTGGATCTCTGTTTGGGTTAAAGGCTAGCCTGGTCTACAGAGCAAGCTCCAGGACAGCTGGTACTAAAAGGGAGACCCTGTCTCAAAAATACCAAAAAAAGGATAAAACTAAAAAGAAAAACAACAAAACTGCTTAGTCCCATCTGATGATTAACTCAGTTTCAAACAGAAACTGTTTTGTTTATTCATTCCTTCAACAACAAAAAAAATTTTTTTGTCTTTGTGAGACAGGGTCTCTCTTTAGTCCCAGCTGGCCTGGAGCTCACTTTGTAGACCAGGCTGGCCTTGAACTCGCAAAGATCTGCTTGCCTCTGCCTCCCAAGTGCTGGAATTAAAGATGTGCACCATCATGCCCTGCTCAACAAATATTTTTTAAGGAAACTGCTATATACTGGACTTTTCAAACATCTGGACAGGTATAAGATTCAATTTTTTTGACAAAAATATATAATAAAGGGGCTAGGGTAGATCCTTTCCACATTGTATCTCCATATTCTATTGCCTCTATTTCTATGTAATTGTATTGAAATGACTTTAAATGTTACCTTAGTTGCTTAATACCTGATTTTTGTTAGGATAACCACAGAGATATTACTGTTTCTAGTACTTGGCACTGTGCTGACTAGAAAGTTTTGAACAGACTTGGGGGCTTGAATGGGCAGAGTGCTTTGGATATAATGAGAAGCTAAGAAGCATTGTGCTGGGCTGTAACTTAGTGATGAAGCTTTGGCTGCAGGAATGGGAGTTGTTTTTGTTTTGTTTTGTTTTGTTTTGTTTTGTTTTGTTTTGTTTTGTTTTGTTTTGTTTTGTTTGAGACAGGGTCTCCCTTTAGGCCCAGCTGGCCTGGATCTTGCTATGTAAACCAGGCTGGCGTTGAACTCACAGAGATCCATCTGCCTCCTAAGTGCTGAGGGATTAAAGGCTTGCGCCACCACGCCAACTAGGAATGGGAGCATTTTTATTTATTTATTTATTTATTTATTTATTTATTTATTTATTTATTTATTTTATTTTTCCTGTGCTGGATAGAATGGGAGCATTTTTATACTTGACAACACAGTTCTTTGTGTCCAGCACCTCCACCCCCGGCAGCAGTGTGGAGAAGGTTTCTTGTAGCTCAGCCCATCCTGGATCTGGACCTGTAGTAGAACTACCATGCCCGCCCTCCTCCTCCTTCTGAAACATTTCTGATGGGCTGGCTCTGTGCTTAAGAGCACATTCTGTTCTTGTAGAGGACCTGGATTTGATTCCCAGCACTTAACCTAGCAGCTAACAACCATCCAGTTCCAGGGGTTCCGATGTTCTCTTCTGGCCTCCATGGACATTGCAAAACATGAGTACACTTATATACATGAAGGCAAAACATTTGTACACATAAATTTAAATTTTTAATTAAAACAAAAAGTTCTCAATTATAAAGATGATAGAAATTCATCTTTTTTTTATTTTTTATTTAATTTTATTTATTTCTGTATGTGTATGAATGTACTGTCTGCATGCAGGTCTGTGTACCCGTGTCGTGCAATGCCGGTGGAGGTCAGAAGAGGGTGTCGGATTCCCCTGGAACTGGAGTTCTCCTGGAATTGGAGTCTCAGACGGTTCTCAGCCGCCATGGTTGGCGCTCTTAACCGCTAGGCCATCTCTCCAGCCCAGAAATTCATCTTTCAAGGATGAGTGTGGCAGCACACACCTGTAATCCCAGACTCTGTGGGAGAGGAGGGAGTGGGGAGGTGAGAAGGACAGAAGAAAGGGAGGGTGGAGAAAAGAAAACTCATGTTTTAAAATAGAGAACACAAAGATGTCCCCTGTTTAAAGCTCCTTAATAACTTTATTTTGATGGTACTGGGGACAAAATATGCTAGGCAAGTAATATACCATTAAGCCCCATATCCTCAGCCCATACAGTTTACAATTTCTCTTTTACGGTGGGGGTGGGGGGTTCAGACAGATCTAGCTAGCCTGGATTTCCTTATGTAGACCAGGCTGGTGTTAATCTCACAGAGTTCCACCTGCCTCTGCCTTCCAGGTGCCAGGATCAAAGGCATGCACCATCACACCCAGCTCTTTTTTAACAGATTGCTTTTATTTTATGTGTCTGTGTGAGTGCCTGCTACATGTGTGAAGGTGCCATGGAGTCCTAACGAATCCCCTGGAGTTAGAGTTACGGTTAGAGATGTAAGCTGCTGATGTGAATGCTGGGATCCAAACTTGGGTCCTCTAGAAGAGTCACAAGTGCTCATAACCACTGAGCCATCATCTTTCCAGACCCTACTTTTTTTTTTTAATTTTTTAATTTTTGTATGTGTATGAATGTACTGTCTGCATGTAGGTCTGCGCACCTATGTCGTGCAATGCCTCGGAGGTCAGAAGAGGGTGTCAGATTCCCCTGGAACTGGAGCCAAAGATGGTTCTCAGCTGCCATGTGGGTGCTGGGGATCGAATCCAGGTCCTCTGCAAGAGCAGTCGGCACTCTTAACCGCTAGGTCATCTCTCCAGCCCTATTTTATTATTTTTTATGTGTCTGAGTGTACTGTCTGCATGTAGGTTGGTGCACCCGTGCCGTGCATTGCTGTGGAGGTCAGAGGAGGGCGTTGGATTCCCCTGGAACTGGAGTTAAAGATGGTTCCATCATGTGGGTGCTGGGAATCAAACCCAAGTCCTCTGCAAGCAATTGATGCTCTTAACTGCTGAGCCATCTCTCGAGCCCCCCTCTTTTTTTTCTTTTGAGGCAGGGCCTCCCTTTAGTCCCAGCTGGCCTGGAGCTATGTAGACCAGGCTGGCCTTGAACTCACAAGAATCTGCCTGCCTCTGCCTGCCAAGTGCTGGGATTAAAGGCGTGCGCCACCAAGCCCGGCTTTTTTTTTAATCTTTTTTTCGAGACAGTTTTTTTCCCTGTAGCTCCCACTGGCCTAGAACTCACTGTGTAGACCAGACTGGAACTCTCAGAGATCCACTTCCCTCTGCTTCCTGGGTGCTGGGATTTAAGGCGTGAACCACCACGCCCAGCCATTTTATTTTTTAAAAAAGATCATTCGGGGCTGGAGAGATGGCCTAGCGGTTAAGAGCGCCAACTGCTCTTGCAGAGGACCCGGGTTCGATCTCCAGCACCCACATAGCGGCTGAGAACTGTCTGAAACTCCAATTCCAAGAGAACTCCAGTTCCGGGGGAATCCGACACCTTGTAACCTCCACGGCCTTGCATGACATGGGTGCACAGACCTATATGCAGACGGTACATTCATACACAGAGAAAAATAAATAAAAAATTTTTTAAAATTATTCATCCCTGCCGGGCGTGGTGGCGCACGCCTTTAATCCTAGCACTTGGGAAGCAGAGGCAGGCGGATCTTTGTGAGTTCAAGGCCAGCCTGGTCTACAGAGTGAGTTCCAGGACAGCTGGGGCTACAGGGAGACCCTGTCTCAAAAAGACAAAAAAAA
>VZQC01013614.1:618234-632163 GCA_009823505.1 Rhizomys pruinosus
TTTTTTTGAGACAGGGTCTCCCTGTAGCCCCAGCTGTCCTGGAACTCACTTTGTAGACCAGGGTGGCCTTGAACTTACAGAGATCTGCCTGCCTCTGCCTCCCAAGTGCTGGGATTAAAGGCATGTGCCACCACGCCCAGCAAAAAAAAGGTATATTATTTTTATTATATGTACATGAGTGTATTGCCTGCATGTATGTTAAGTGCACCCATGTCATGCAGTGTCCACAGAGGTCAGAAGAGGTTGTTAGATCCCCTAGAATTGGAGTTATGGATGGTTATTAGCTGCTATGTTTGTGCTGCAGTCAGTGCTCTTAACCATTAAGCCATCTCTCTAGCCCCCTAACACTTTCCTTTTTTTTTTTTTTGTCTTTTTGAGACAGGGTCTCCCTTTAGTCCCAGCTGGCCTGGAGCATGCTATGTAGTCCAGGCTGGCTTTGAACTCACAGAGATCCGCCTGCCTCTGCCTCCCGAGTACTGGGATTAAAGGCATGCACCACTACTCCCGGACCTTTTTTTAAAAAAAAAATTTAATTTGTTTTTACTTATGTGTCTGAGTGTACTTCCTACTTGTGTACGAGTGCACCTGTGTTGTGCAGTGCCCAAGGAAATCAGAAGAGGCTGGATCACCTGGAACTGGAGTTACGGTTGTTTGCCGCTATATAGGTGCTGGGAATCCAACCTGAGTCCTCTGCAAGAGCGGCCAGTGTTCTTAACCTCTGAGCCATCTCTCTAGCTCCCTTCCACCCTTTTCTTATACAGTAATATTTGCTTTATATGAATTATAAATTCTCTATTTCTGAATATTACTTTAAATAGTTATTGCACAGGTACATCTCTAGTTACTTGTTTAGGACATGATGTTACCAGATAAAGACACTTTCTAAAAGGTTGTACCAATTTGTGCTCTTTTCTCTAGTGAACATGATTGTTGGGGTTTTGTTTTTGTTTTTTGAGACCATTTATCATCACACACTTGTCTTTTTCTTGTATACCGATGTCTGTTTTCACTGTTGAGGTATCATTACAACTTGTCCTACTTTTTTTCAGGAAAATCTCTGAAAGAAATGGAGACACCATTGTCAGCACTTGGAATACAAAATGGATGCCGGGTCATGTTAATTGGGGAAAAGGTAAATTGCATTTTCCATCAAAATTCTTCAGAATTGAATAACCACAGTCTTTCATATGTGTTTCTGTTTAGAAGGCCAAATTGGTGACCCAGATTATATATTAGTGACACTCCTCTTTAAACAAAGTCTCTGATGCGATCATCGGTTTTGTGGTATTGTTTGTATTTTTCTACTCCTATTGACTAAAAGACTTTTGCTCTAGGAATTAGGAACCATTGTCCTATGTTAATAATGTGGTGTTTGTATTTGATGGACCCTTAGTGAGGTTAAAATGGTGCTGAGGGTAGGCTTACTTAGGATTTTGTTGTTTTTTTATTTTTGTTTTTATTTTTTTGAGACAGGGTCTCCCTGTCCTCAAAGTCAGGCTCCAGGCCTCAATCTCACAGAGATCTATCTGCCTCTGCCTCCCAAGTAATGGGATTAAAAGGTGTGGTCATGCCTGGCTAGAATTTCTTGTTTTATGTGTATGAGTGTTTTGTCTGCATGTATATGCAGTGCCTGTGGAGACCAGAAGAGAGTGTCAGATCCCTTGGAACTGGAGTTACAAGTGAGTGTTAGCTGCCATGTGGGTGCTGGGAACTGAACCCCAGTCCTCTGGAAGAGCACCCAGTGCCTTTAACTGTTGAGCCATCTCTCCAGCCTCATCCCCGTAGAATAGATCTTTCAGTGAAGCTGCAGATATTACTAGTTTAAGGAATCTTGCCTTCCTTTAACTTCCCTTTTTTTTATTAAAATCTCCTATAGGAAGAAAACCCTCTTTGAGTGGAAAAGTTCAGACTAAAGAATTAAGGATCAGTAATTAAGGAAATGGTTTAGAGGTTAAAGAATCAGACTTGTTCTCACAAGGCTCATGGTTCAAATCCTAGACCTTCCATTTTAGCCAGGCATGGTGTTGCACGCCTTTAATCTCAGCAACTGTGAGTTCAAGGCCAGCCTGGTCTACATAGAGAGTTCCAGGACAGCTGGGGTTACAAGGAGACCATGTCTCAAAAAGACCAAAAAATAATTAAGGAGGGGAAAAGGGTCAGTTGGTGACAGGTGAGGGCATTGGCCCCTGAAGTGATGGGAGTTGGTGATCCTGCGTGGAAACGGGCTATGAAGAGAGTACATTGGAGACTGCTTCAGCACATCCTGGGGACACAGGGCAGAGGGTGCAATTCTGATTTATTCTATACAATAGGCAGCCTATACAGGCTTGGGACAGACAACGCCCACACTGTATGACATCATCACCCACCGGCCAATGCTAGACCCCCATACCATTGAGCCACCTTGCAGGGCGGACCCAGAGGCCTTATGACCTGGCTTGTGATCCCAAAGCATGCTAGTTGAAATGTTGGCTCACACACCCAAGCTCAGGCACGCCCACAGAGAAGCTTGTCCCCGGCCTTCCTTTGTGACACAATGGAATTACTAAACTTATGAAAGTTCCTTCCTTCGAGCTGGTTGAGTAGTAGAGAGGAGACAGAGCTGAGCAGAAGTGGAGCCAAAGTCTAATCTAAACCTGGAACTGCCAGGAGACTTGGCTCAAGATTTGGCCACAAAGAAGAATGAACAATTTTGGGGTAGTGTAACAAGGCAGGAAGCTGCTGGCACTGGATTCCAGTTGTATGGGTGAGAAAAAGAATATTTTGAAGATTTTGCTGCACCAGACAGAAGCCATGATATGAGTTGAAGAAGCTGTAAGAAATTTCAAAAGTCTGAATTCTAGTCTGTTTCCCCTCATTTGGGCTCTGGGACCTTAGATTACTTTGCTATACTAAGCTTCAGTTTCATCATGTGAAAAACAGTTCCTGTCTCTTTGGATTGTAGTAAGACTTTTTTTTGTTTGTTTGTTTGTACCAAAATATTTAATGAATATGCTGTTAAAATAAAACAAACAAAAGAAATAGTAATACAATTTTACTGGTTTATATTTCAATTTGTAAAGTTGACACACAAACTATCCTAGCACAATTTCCACTCACCTAGTATTAGATGGGCTTACAGCTGTTTTGGTAACTGAACAAGATACAGAAAGTGGCAGGGGACAGTTTGGGGGGAGGGGTTGCCACTTGTTAGCTCCCTACCACAGATGACTTCAGCAAGCATTAGTAAAATAAACAGGAAAAGAGATAGAAAACCCAAGTGTCCCTATGTACAAATCAGTGCCACCTCCACACTGAGACTGCCTGTCAGTATATCACCACATAAAAGGTGCTAAAAGGACATTTTGTAGCTTTGAAGCCTTCTGGACAGAGACTAGGCCAGAAGAGTAGAACCTCACACGTGCATACTCATGTACCGCGCACACATGCATACTCATGTACTGCGGACAGCTCTCTCCCTCAGCTGTACGCTAGCTGTGCAAATGCTTAAGAGGTGAAGGAGCTCTACCCAGCTCTCAGGAGGGCAGAACAACAGAGCCCCATGGACCTCCAGTGAAAGTAAGTGCCCAGATCACCATGAACGTCAGCTGTACAGATCTGTGGTCCTAATCTAGGATTTAAACACCGTCAATGGGGAGCAGCGAGAAAGAGGTGTGTGTGTGTGTGTGTGTGTGTGTGTGATATATATGCATATATATATGTATATATCACATACATATATATATATATATATACACACACATATATCTGTACACATGACTCATTAAAGACCTGTCCATGTCATGATTAATCCAGTCTTGATCATGTTGCCCACCCTAGCCTTTTGGCAGCTAATGCTAAAAAATGTCAGGACTATGAGAGTTGCATAGAATCTATAAAAAAATGTAAATGCTGAACCAAAACAAGTGCATTGTGTTGGTTAACAAGACTAAGTGATTTGAGCTGCAGCTACAAAACTACTTACTTCAAAGTGCTTCTCCGTGTTTCCTGGGACTTCTGCTGGGACCAACATCCCTGCCCCTCTGTATATATAATATGTATGTATATATATATATATTTTTCTTTTTTAATTAAAGGTTTGGGGGGGGAGGTGCACTGGAGGATCCCCCAAAATCTGATCATGTAAACTCAGCCTTTAGGCTGGGTGAGGTTTCACTTGCATGGGAAGAGGCCTAGGTGGCACACTGGGGCATGACTCTGGTGTTTGTTTAGAGCACCAGCTGGGTTGGCAGCCTGTTGGTGTTTAGTGATGAGAATCCAGAGGCTGCCTGCTGCAGGAGCCCTGGCCTGCTGACCTACTGACATACATCTACAGATCTGACCTAGATACACTCTGGTCCTGGAACATGTCACAGAATCACACATCTGGCCAAAGAAGGCAACAAAAGGTGGCATGTGGCATGTTTCTGCAGGTGTGTATAGGCAGCAGCAGTTCTCAGCAAGTGTCTTTTCCTTGAACCCCAGTTGCTGTCTTTATGGAGCTCAGTGTACGATTAAACCAAGTCTTCTTGGCTGCCTGTACTTCATTGAGGGCAAGGCCTAGGTGATGCTCCAAGTCCTGGATCTTGCACTCAGCTTCAACCAACTGCAGCTTGGTTTGTGCCAGCTCTAGCTCCATCTCTCTCAGCTGGTTCTGGAGTGTCTCCTTCTCTTCATCTGTGTCCTCATCTAACACCTCCTTGGTTGAGCTGATGCCCTTCACACACCCTTCTTTGTTGAAAAATTCCCGGCAGCGCTCACAGTCATCTACTTTTTGCCGGATTTTCTCAATTTCCACTTTATTAGCTGTCTGCTGCTTCTCCAGTCTTTCACTCAACTGAGAACAAATCTGCTTGTAGTCACCAATGATAGAGCTGTTTTTTTTTAATCTCAGATTCTGCCTTGTCAAGTTCTCTGCGGCACATTTCCTTTAACTGTGCAGACTCCTAACCATCTCTTCTCTTCTTCTGCGTCAATCAGCTTCTGTTTGGTCATGAGCAGCTCCTTATTAAGTGCATCTGCTTTCTCCTCTGCGTTATCTAGGTCCTTCCGTAGTGCAATCTTGCTGGTTACTAGCTCATGAGCTAGATCATCGTTTTCCTGTTCCAATCTCATGTTAGCTTCCTGCAGACGTCTATTCTCCCTCTCAAACCGCTCAAGGGGGTCTTCCTGCTGGGCCTGCTGTTCTCTCGTGGTGTAATACTCTTTCTCATACTTCTTCAACTTCTTCTGACTAATCTTCATGTTGCAAGCTAATTCCATTAGTTTCTTTGCATTTTCTTCTGAACGGTATCTTTTAGGAAGCTGAACCCTGAAGAACTTCAAGGCACCTTCAAAGTCTGTTAATAGCAAGTCATCCTTGGAAGTCTTTAGTAATCCAACGGCGACGTTAAAAATGACACTTATTCCGTCACATAAGAGCAGGTCGATGATATGGAAGACCATGTAGAGAGGGAATTTTGCAGTGAAAAGTGTAAGAAACCACTGGGAGGCATACATGTGTGCTTCAAGGCTGATATCCAGGAAGTGGTTGTACAGGTCAGGAATGTATTCCTGCATGAGGCGCTCCAACTGGTAAAACTTGCAGTGTAAATCTTCAAAATTTTGCTTGAAAAGTTCACTGAGGCCGTAATCAAACATGATCTTGACCAGAACACTGAATGCCTGCTCTTCAGGCATATGGAGAAGCAGCACAGCAGCAAGAAAAGACTGACCCTGGCAATAGCCAATCTCTTCATCATATACAGAATAAGCCTTGCATATTTTATTTAAGGAATCCTCTCCATTTCCTCCTGTATCCTTGAAGTAGTCATGAGCTGGGAATGTTCGGTTAATATCCCTGGTGATAGCACTGTCTTGGGGAGACTCCTTTGTGATGAGAATTCGGTACTTTTCTACTAAGTGGTCATTGTTATGACAGCCTGCTAATAGCTGCCAGACTTCTCCTCGAAGAGCTTCAGGAACACCACTTTTCACTAAGGATGACAACTGCTTTGGTCTCACACTCAAGTCAAGAATCTTTTTCTGCACATTCTTTGGATACATCACCAAAGCCACTCAAAAGAGGTTCGTCATTATCTTCTTCATCATCTTCTGGTGGAGAAGGGATCATTGAGCTCTGAGATCCAGATTGTGGCAGGCGAACTGAAGGACGACTAGCTGTAGTTTTCCTCCTTTCTCTCTCTGATTCGCTTTCCAAAGATACAACTTCATATAAAGTGTCAGCATTATTCTTCCTCTCCTGCTTTATCTGCTTTAGTTTCAAAAAGAAGTTTTCAGTAGTACTATGTTTGCTGAAAGGCCAGAATAATCTTTCATTAGGTGAGCAAACTTGAACTTTTGTCTCTAGGAGAAATCGAACAGGCTCCTATACTTCTGTTATTACCAAATCAACAGCTGTAGTCTTAAAAAGTACTTTATCTTTAGGAGTTTCTTCATTCACAACTTGAAAATGTGGAGATTTTGGATTCCAGCTTCCAGTAATAACATAAGACTTTCCATCTGAACTGTTACCCATAGACTCCAAATCTAACAAGTGCATATCACTATTTCTTACATCTTTTCCTGGGCTAAGGAGAAGACCAAAACACCTTTCAATGGCAAGTTCTTTGTTAGTGGTTTGTTGCACATAGATGACAATCTTATCAATTCCTTGGCGGAGTTTAAAGCACTGTCTATCCTTATCTTTGGGAACAGAACTGAAATAACCTTTCCCATCATCTTCTTTTATTTCTAAAGACACAGAGAAGGTAAAGATATCACTGTCAGGAGTCTGAGCTGCAGGAGTTGCTAAAAGCGGAGTCTGCTTGGCAGAGCGGTGGAAGGGCAGCGGCAAAACTCTAAAGTATCCGGCTGACCGCTTCTTGTATTTCACACGGAAGACATGTATTCTGAAGAGTTCTGCGCTATAGTGACTTTCGGTGAAAGCGAAGCAGTCGTTCTCAGGAGTTCTGTCATGCCCTCTTACACAGAACAGGATTTTGTAGATAGGGTAGCTTGCTATTTCAGTGTTTGTTTGAGGATCTAAGAGTCTCACAGTTCCTTCAGATGCATTTGGCACTGAGAGGGTTACATCCAGGGAAATCTGACACTGGCTTCTCAAGATGGACGTCGTCTCAAGGCTTCCACTTCACTCCCGGGAGCATTTACTGAGGCACAGCCTAGGTAAGTTAGTTTACTGAAAACCACACTATCCTCATTAGCCACAGGCGTGAAAGGACTTGACACTTCAGAATCTCCTTGTCCAGGTTTCACTGGCAGGCTCATCTCAGGTTTTTGAAGCCCTACTAGTAGCACAGGGTTAATGATGGATGAGGCTGAAAGTTGATCAGAAAGAGGCCCATCTCCATCACCATCCAGCTGTGACCTTTCCACAAGCTCCTTGTCCCCTGGGTGGTCCTCCACGGGAGGATCCATCAGCACATCTGCTAGCTCTTTCTGTAGCTGCTGCTCACTTCCATTCCCTACGATCTTGAGTCCTGTTTTCTCATCATCACTTCCATTATTTGTAGATGGTGTCTCATCTCCTTGCCTGGAAACCAAGACAAAAATCTTCGCTATTAAGAGTAGATACTGCCGGGCGTGGTGGCGCACGCCTTTAATCCTAGCACTTGGGAGGCAGAGGCAGGCGGATCTTTGTGAGTTCAAGGCCAGCCTGGTCTACAGAGTGAGTTCCAGGACAGCTGGGACTACAGGGAGACCCTGTCTCGAAAAGACCAAAAAAAAAAGTAGATACTGAGTCTGAGGAGACACTGATTTTTCCAACAGATGCCTTGTCATCCATAACTCAAGAATGAGGCTCAACTTATGAATGGTTAAATATGCTTAAATGCCTTGGATTTCCTTTGCACCAAACACTCATTACTTCCTTCCTACTCCCCACCATTTTTCGTTGCTCAGTAAGTAAATTTTGTTGCTCAGTAATCAAGCGAGTACAGCTTTATGGAATCTTAGGGAGGATGCTTAAATCATCTTGCTAAATCTGACGCCGTCGCTGCCAAGCGCCGTCCGGGAGGCTGAGCCGCCTGGGCCTCCCCGCCGCCCCTGTAGTAAGACTTTAAAAAAAACAGCACAGGTAACATGCCAAGCACAGTACTTGATATATAAGGAATATTCAGTAAAAGTATTATTATTGTCTTTATATTAAATAGAGCTCAACTGGAGAGTGACATTTCCATTTAAAAGAATAGCCATAAACTGGATGTGATGGCATGTGCCTATAATCCCAGCACTTAGAGTAGAGGAGGTAGGATGGAGACTGAGGTCGTCCTTACTACATAGCAAGTTTGAGGCCAGCCTGGACTACTTGAGACACTGCCTGGAAAAAAAAAAAAAAAAGATCATGATGATGAAGAAAAAAGTCATACTGCTGGGCATGGTGGCACATGGTCTGTAATCCCAGCCAGTGCTCCGGAAGCCAAGGTGGGAGGAATTAGATAGCTTGGGCAACTTAGTGAGACTGTCTCAAACCCAAAATGGCCTAGTTGAATTCAGCCCGTTTTTCCATTCTGAACTCCTCAGTGGTGTTCACTACAGTTTGCTTTCACTCTACAGTCTACGTGTTGATCAGCCTAAGGCTGAGGCTGAATCTGGCATTTGGACTGGCTCCATTCTCTATAAGTCAGGACCCTCACTAGAGTGTGTACCTAACCCCTTCTCTGTACTAGTCTTTATTGATAGAACACCTTACTGTAAAACTCTTTGATTCTCTTTCCAAGAAGCAACAGAGGTTACTCCATTCTTATAAGTTTAGCCAGTTATGGTCAGATTTTTCTTCCTGACAGAGGCTACTGGTTTTCGTGATTATTTACCTCTTTTATTCTTTCATTTTAGAGCAATCCAGAAGAAGAGGTTGAGCTAAAAAAGTTGAAAGATTTGGAGAAATCTGTAGAGAAGACAGCTGACTACTTGGAAGAGGTGAATAAAGAGCTTACTGGAATTCAGCAGGTGACTTCCTTCTGTGGGAACTTTGAGATTATAACGAGTGTGGTGTGGTACTCAGGCAGACGCTCCAGTTACACTCATTGGCTCCACATTCAATTTTTCTTTTTGGGGGGGTCCTTTTGAGACAGGGTCTCCATGTAGCCTCAGCTGTCCTGGAGCTCACTATGTAGTCCAGGCTGGCCTTTACAGAGATCCACCTGCCTCTGCCTCCCAAATGCTGGGATTAAAGGTGTGTGCCACCACACCCTGCTCAGTTTTTCTTTTCTAGTCCTAAGGCCAAACCCAGGCCCTTGTTGTCCATGCTAGTCAAGTGTTTTTTGTTTTTGTTTTTTTTTCCCCTCTACCCTGCCCCTTACAATTTTTCATACTTTGAACAATTTTTTTTTTTTTGATTTAAAGTTCTTCATCTATAAAAAGAAATAGTGATGGTTCCTCCCCTTTGGGTTGTTAGGATTAAAAGTACTTTCCTTCAGGGTGTGCAGCTCATGCCTTTGATCCCAGCACTCAGGAGGCAGAGTCGGGTGGATCTCTGGGAGTTCCAGGACAGGTAGGGCTCCAGGGAGACCCTGTCTCAAAAAATAAATTTAAAAAAGCACTTTCTAGATGTTATTATGATGTCAGACTCCAGCCAGCAACATTTATGATCATAGGAGAGCACGTGTCACATTAGGACTGTGTATTGTCTACAACAGAGCAGGGGGCTTTTTATAGTTCAGGCTAAGTTGTAGGTGGTCCAAGTTGAGCTTGATCTAGCAGAGTGGAGTCTGTCCTGTTTAATCCCTCATATTAGAGATGGGGTGCTAAGACCCAGTAAGAATTACAAATAGCCCAAGCTACCTATTTTCCCTTTATTTTGTAACATTATTATGTGTTTGTGTTTCAATTATAAAATTAATATCTGATGCTTATATGAAAATTTTAAATGTACATGTAGCTGCCACCAAAAAAAAAAAAAGATTCAGGCTCAGGCCTGTCCCATCCTGAAGCCTGTGCTCTTACCTGCTTGTTGCAGAGGACCCAGAGATGATACCATTACTTTAAAATGTATTTTTTATCTTAAATTTTAATATACTGTACATGTAAATTGCTCTTTTATTAGATAAAAATTAGCATTTTCCTATGTCGTTGAAAATGGTCATATTTTTTTCTCTTGTCATATTTTTCAAAGCTGATACATTTCATTATGTATGAATAGATCATGGTTTTCCCAACCTGGCCCCCATGTCTGTTGTCCATCACCTAACATTTTTTTCATTGTGTGTGATGCTGCCTTGGCCTTATGTTTTGGGTAGGGTTATTTGAGTTGGGGTTTCTGGGTAATGTTTGAAGTTCTTGCTGCATGTTGTCAAGTATGCATTTGTCACTCTTTGCTTTAATAACGTCTTTAGAAATTCCTGCTTTTCAATTAGTCACCAGGTATAACTGATCATTAGGTCAGGACATGTGAATAAACAGCAAGACGGGGTAATAAAAATAAATGCTATTGATCTGGGTGTGGTGGTACATGCTTGTAATTCCAGCTCTTTGGAGATAGAGGCAGGAACATTAGGAGTTCAAAGAGAGAACTGCCCGTATAGTAACTGTGAGACCAGCCTAGACTACCTGAGAGCCTCTCTTAAAACAAAACAAAAAGAAATGCTGCTAGCTGGGCATAGTGGCACACACCTTTAATCTCAGGAGGCAGAGGCAGGTAGATCTCTGAGTTCAAAGCCAGCCTAGTGAGATTCAGGTCAGCTAAGGTTCCATGGTGAGACACTGCCTCAAAAAGAAGAGAGAGAAAGAGATGCTAATGTCATCTGTTGTCCTAGATCTGTCTGTGCCATGAGTTATGTTAAGCATCTATATATCTTCCCCTTAACTCCCTAGTAAGATCTCTGGAGTGTTGATATCATAATCTCTAATAAAATAGAATAGTGGGCTGGGTCTGGTGATCAAGGCTGGGAATAAAGGCGAGACTTGGAATTTTTTTTTTTTTTTTTTGTCTTTTCGAGACAGGGTCTCCCTGTAGCCCCAGCTGTCCTGGAACTCACTTTGTAGACCAGGCTGGCCTTGAACTCACAAAGATCCGCCTGCCTCTGCCTCCCAAGTGCTAGGATTAAAGGCATGCGCCACCACGCCCGGCTGAGACTTGGAAATTTTTAATTAACTTGCTCAAGGTTATAAGCCAGAGCTGGGAAGATGGTTTATCTGGTAAAGTACTTTGCATACAATGTGAGCGCCTGAGCTCTGCACCCAAGTAAAACTGGGGTGTGGTGGCACATCCTCTAATCCCAGTGCTGGGGAGTTGGAAACCGAAGCCTTGGGGCTTGTTGGCCAGCCAGTGTGGCCCAACTGGTAAAGGTGGCAAGCAGTGGAGGAGGACACCCATTATTGACCTGTAATCATTACATGCAACCATGCGTGGTGGCGCACCCCTTTAATCCTAGCACTTGGGAAGCAGAGGCAGGCGGATCTTTGTGAGTTCAAGGCCAGCCTGGTCTACAGAGTGAGTTCCAGGACAGCTGGGGCTACAGGGAGACCCTGTCTCGAAAAGACCAAAAAAAAAAAAAAAATCATTACATTCACATGTACTCATGTGCACCTGCACACACACAACACACAGTAATAATAAAGATCATAAGCCAGTGAATGGCAGGCTGCAAGTCCACATCTATTAGTTCCCTCACACTTGTTAAGCAAAGCACTGACCTCCAGGTCTCAAACTTGCAATGTAGCCAAATCTGGTTTTGTTTGAATGCACCCTTGATCTTCCAGCCTTAACCTCCCAGGTGCTGGAATTATTGCTGTGTACCATGATGCCCAGCTTTTTTGGCTGTTTTGCCTTTTCGAGACAGGATCTTGCTATGTAGTCCTGGCTGGCTTTAGAACTTGCTGTGTACACTAAACTGACCTTGAACTTATGATTCTCCTGTCCCTGCCTCCAAAGTGCTGGGATTACAGGCTTGTACTACCATGCCCAGGTTTTAAATCTGTGTTTTTAAAAGAGACATGTATGCCGGGCGTGGTGGCATACATGTCTCTTTTCGAGACCCTGTCTCGAAAAGACCAAAATAAAATAAAAGAGACATTTATTTATTTATTTATTTATTTATTTTTATTTTTTTTCTTGAGACAGGGTCTCCCTGTAGCCCCAGCTGGCCTGGAACTCACTCTGTAGACCAGGCTGACCTTAAACTCACAGAGATCCGCCTGCCTCTGCCTCCCAAGTGCTAGGATTGATTAAAGGCATGTGCCACCACACCCGGCAATTATTTTTAATTCCTTAAGTTACGTTTTATTTATTTTGTGTGCATGTGTGTATATTTGTGGGCATCCATGCTGCAGCACATGGGCAGAGGTCAGAGGACAACTTGGAGGAGCTGATTCTTTCATCCCATTATGTGGGTCCCAGGCATTGAACTGATTGTCAGGCTTGGCGGCAGTCAAATTCTTAGACTGACCCAAGGCCAGCTTTTCTGTTTTTCCCAGGAAGCAAAGGTCCATGATAGAGCCTGGCCTGTTAGAACAGTGGTAAACTCTGGGTCACTTCATCAGTATTGTGACTTGGTTTTCCATAAGTCTTAAGAACCCTTGCAATAATACATTATTCCCTCACAGGGTTTTCTGGCTAGGGAATTGCAAGCGGAGGCACTCTGCAAACTTGATAGGAGAGTAAAAGCCACAACTGAGAAGTTCATGAAGATCTTGGAGGAGATTGACACAATGGTAAGTAAATATTCAGCTCAGAGGAACTAGTTTTCTATGACAGCATTTTAGGCTATTTCATTCCTTCAGTATTGCACTTCTATCGCCTGGGCAAGCCGATCATTTGAGGCAGCCAGGCATCTGCTCTGTATGCCAGGTAACATGCTAGGTCCTGGGGAATATATGGTGCTCCTGATCTCTAGACACTCACAGCTCACCACACAGGGCCTTTGTCACATACATGTATGTATGCTATCAGCAGCTACAGTCATAAACTGAGGTTTGTAAATTTATGGTTAAAGGAATTATAGGTCTTTGTTTCCCTAATACTCAGATGACTGGTGATAGCACTGAGTTCATTTCTTACACAGAATTCAAATAGAGCCAGATTTTGTGAGGCCTTTGAATCATTTTCTCCAGGTTCTCTTTAGTAGATGGTGGTGAGGGTATTTAGCCTGGTACTTCATTCCTTTTCTTTTTTTATTTATTTTTATTTTATGTGTATGAGTATAGTATTGCCTGCATGTATGTAATTGCACCCATGTTGTGCAGTGCCCACAAAGGTCAAAAGAGAGTGTCAGATCCCTTGGAATTATAGACAGTTGTTAGCCATCATGTGGGTGCTGGGATTTTAACTCCAGTCTTCTTTTTTTTTTTTTTTTTTTTTAATTAGTTTTTATTGATGCTTTGTGCATTTCATACATTTTTCCAATTCAGTCAGGCTTATTTCCTTTCCTCCCCCGCCCCCACCCATCCCAGATCATGCATTCTGCCATAACTGTCCTGCCATCTTTCTCTCAGTTTTTTTTTTTTTTTTTCATTTTTTAGCTATAAGTGATAATCCATGGAGTACAAGCATCCTTCATGCAAAACCTATCTGCAGGCAACTCCAGTCTTCTAAAGGAGCAGACAGTGCTCTTATCTCTCCAGCCTCGTATGTTTCTTTTTTTTTTTTTGTCTTTTTTGAGACAGGGTCTCCCTGTAGCCCCAGCGTCCTGGAACTCGCTTCTGTAGACCGAGCTGGCCTTGAACCCACAAGATCCACCTGCCTCTGCCTCCAAGTGCTAGGATTAAAGCTTGTGCCACCATGCCCGCTCAATGTTTCAAAAAAGAGTGAATTTGGGGCTGGAGAGATATGGCCTAGCAGTTAAGAGCGCCAACTGCTCTGCAGAGGACCGCGGTGATCCCAGTCACCCACATGGTGGCTGAAAACCGTCTGAACTCCAATTCCAGGAGAACTACAGTTCCAGGGGAATCCAACAACCTCTTTCGACCTCCGCGGCATTGCACGACACGGGTGCACAAAACTTACATGCAGACAGT
>VZQC01013614.1:638618-655945 GCA_009823505.1 Rhizomys pruinosus
AAAAAAAAAAAAAAAAAAAATTGTCTTGGGAGTCAGGGGATTAGGTTGGCTTGTGAACTTGTCTTGTGGGTATTATCTTGATTACATTAACTGAGGGGGAAGGCCTGCCCACTGGGGGGGGACACCATTCTCTAGGCAGGGAATCTGACCTGAATGAGTGGAGAAAGCGAGCTGAGCATTAGCGTGCATGCGTTCATTTCTCTGCTGCTTTCCCGTGGATGCATTGCGGTTGACTGCCTCAAATTCCTACTACTGTGACTGCCCTGCTATAGTGGACTGACCTGGAACTGTGAGCCAAATAAACATTTTCCTTCTATGTTGCTTTTTCAGGGTATTTAATTATAGCAACAGGAAAAGAAGCTTAAAGACAGACAGTTGGTCTTTGGCTCTCTCCACTTCATTTTCCACAGAGCAGACCTAATGATAACAAGATGTATGAGAACCTGTTCAGAAACCTCCAGTGGCTTCTATGTCTTTTAGGATAAAGACCCTAGAGCCTTTGTCAGGCAGGTTTTCACACCTATAAATCCTAGCACTGAGAAGGCTAAGCAGGAGGATTGCCAGGAGTTCAAGACCTCATGGGCTTTGTAGTGAGTCCCAGGCTAGCCTGGGTCACAGTGTAAGACCCTGTCTGTCTTATCTCCCATTATCCCCTTCAAAAGGAAGACCAGGGTCCTCACCCTTTTTTGTGTCTCTTCCTAGCCCCTCGCCTGTCAGCCACTTCAGTCTTCCAGGTTCCTACACTGTGCTTTCTGTTGCTCCCAGGGTCCTGGGACGTGTTGGCATCTCTGTGAAGACAGCTCTTCACCATCTTTCCTCTACCCCTACCCCTTGGCTAGTTAACTCTTGGTCATCTTTAGGACATTACTCAAAGGCCTCTTCCATGAGGAAATCCCTCTCACCGCTCCCCAGGACTTTTCTCTCACAGCACTTAGACTGTGATATGTGTGTGGCCTCTAACACTAGACTGTAATTCCCTTGGGTGAGGAGCGTTTTCTTTCTCTCTCTCTCTCTTAATCTTTTCTTTAAATATATTAGTTTCGGGCTGGAGAGATGGCCTAGTGGTTAAGAGCACCAACTGCTCTTGCAGAGGACCCGGGTTCAATCCCCAGCATCCACATGGTGGCTGAGAACTTTGACTCCAGTTCCAGGGGAATCCGACGCCCTCTTCTGACCTCTGCAGCATTGCACGACATGGGTGCACAGACCTGCATGCAGACAGTACATTCATACACATACAAAAAAAAGTATTAAAAAAATAAAATAAAATTTAAAAAATAGATTTGTTTCTGCTGGACATGTCTTTAACTCCAGCTCTCTGAAGGCAGAGGGAGACAGAGCTCTGTGAGATTTAGGCCAGCCTGGAATGATCTACATAGTTCCAGGCCAGCTGAGGCTACAGGGAGACCCTGTCTCAAAAACAAAACAGGAAACTATATACGTAGACCATATATACTTAGCCTCAAGCTCTCTTTATTTTTATTTTTATTTTTTTGAGACAGGGTCTCTCTGTAGCCCCAGCTTAGCTTGGCATGGAACTCATGCAGACCAGGCTGGCCTCGTCGATCTCAGCAGTCTGCCTCCTAAGTTCCCGTGTGCTGTGATTAAGGCATGTACCACCAAGCCTACTTGAGCTTTGTCTTTTTGTGGGGTGGGGGAGTCCCCTGTAGCCCCAGCTGGCCTGGAACTCATTATGTAGACCAGAGACCAGGCTGGCCTTGACCTCACAGAGATCCACCTGCCTCTACCTCTCCCAAGTGCTGGGATTAAAGGTGTGTGTCACCAGGCCCGGCATTTAAGTCCGATTTTTTAATTTAACAGAGATGAATATATGTCTCAGTCTCCTTGCTCTTGCCTGGCCCAGGGAATGCTGGCCCTTGCCTTTCCTGAGCAGCTTTGCTCACATACATCTCGGAGCATTTCCTGTTTTCTAGATCCCTAGAGCAGAAGTCTGAGCCTGAGCACAGCTGCTTTGTTCTAGCTATCCCCTCCCATATCCCTGCCATCGTACCAAGCAGTTCCTCTAGGTTTAGGCCAAAGGAGGTGGCATTCAACATAACACAGTGCACTGTGGGCTCTGTGAGGTTTCTGAAATGTATGTGCCTGGAGGTCATATCTAATGTCAGCCAGTAGATAGCAGGGCAGGCCTGCCAGTCACCCTACTGTGCCAGGAACTGCCTGGAGACATTGGACACTGGGAAGTCCAAGGCTTTCCAGGTGACCTGTACGGGAATATACTCACAGAGCATGGGCCAGTGCCTGGTTTGAATGTTTATTAATAAACATGCGGTTTGCAGCATTTGGGGCGCTGAGGTGGGACTATTCAGAGTTTAAGGCTACAGAGTAAGACCCTATCTCAATCCTAAATAAATAATTTGATATTATAAAGAGCAGGTGATCTATACAGTGTAGCTACCTGAGTGGCATCTGTGCCTGTGTGTCTGCCTTGGAGTGCTCATTCAGCCCAGGAGAAAACCATTCAGGGATTGGGTGACACACTCAGTAGTTCCAGAGGACACTCATCTTACCTAGGTTCTTGGCCTGAGGTAGGCAGAAGCCCTGGGTAGTGTCCTGGGGTCAGAGGCTGGCTCAGACAGGTTACTAGGACCTCTGATAGGGACATTCGACAAAGGTGAGGCCAACCAGAACAGCTGGATATCAGATTCAGAACAGGGAGGGCTGTCAGTTTTACCCTAACCACCTATTGCCACCACCTCCCCAGAGTTCCCAAAGACTGGTCCACTTCATGGGGTTGAGCTGCATCTTTATTTCACAGCATATCCTCTTGCTGTGCATCACTGTTCTCCATCCTGAAGCTTCATGGCTTGAAGCGCACCTTTGGGCTCAGCACTTGCCATCCTTTATGATCTGGATGTCCTTTTTGGTTTTTCTAGAATCAAAGGAGACAGATGAGGCCATCTCTATGGGAACTAAAACCGAAGACCAGACCCAGTCTATCTAGATTCACTGCTGATCCCTTCCTCAGAGTGTCTAGATGCCGAACAGATCTCAGGGTTCTGAGCACAGCCCCTATAACTCAAAGAGATCCACCTGCCTCTGCCTCCCAAGTGCTGGGACTAAAGGTGTACGCCATCACACCTGGCAAACTTTCCTTTTTTATTTATTTATTTATTATTTATTTTTTTTGGTCTTTTCGAGACAGGGTCTCCCTGTAGCCCCAGCTGGCCTGGAACTCGCTCTGTAGACCAGACTGACTTTGAACTCACAAAGATCCGCCTGCCTCTGCCTCCCAAGTGCTAGGATTAAAGGCGTACACCACTAAGCCCAGCCAAACTTTCCTTTTTTTAAAAAATTATTTTAGCCCGTCATGATAGTTAACACTTTTAGTCCTGGCACTCATGAGGCAGAGGGAGGTGGATCTCTGAGTTCAAGGCCAGCCTGGTCTACATAGCAAGTTCCAGGCCATGGGGCTGAAGGGAGACCCTGTCTCAAAAAGACTAAAAAAAAAAAAATGTGTATGAGTGTATTGCCTGCATGAACGTAGGTCCACCCATGTATGCAATGCTTGTGGAGAACAGAAGAAGGCATCAGATGGAACTGGACCTAGGGATGGTGGTTAGCTGCCGTTTGTGTCGGTTGCGGTATTCAAAACCCAGGTCTTTTTTTTTTTTTTTTTTTTTTTTTTTTCTGAGGACAGGGTCTCCCTATAGCTCCAGCTGGCCTAGAACTCACTTTGCAGAACAGGCTGGCCTTGAACTCACAGAGATCTGCCTGCCTCTGCCTCTTGAGTGCTAGGATTAAAGGCATGTGCCAACACGCCCAGCTTAAAGCCTTTTTTTTTTTTTTTTTTTTTTTTTTTTATGTTTTTGAGACAGGGTCTCCCTGTAGCCTCAGTTGGCCTGGAACTCACTCTGTAGACCAGGCTGGCCTTGAACTCCCAGAGATCTGCCTGCCTCTGCCTCTGTTTCCCGAATGCTAGGACTAAAGGCTTGCACCATCACGCCCGGCAAGACAGTTCTTTGCTGCCAGGTGGTTCCTGGGAATCGAACCTGGGTCCTCTATAAGAGCAGTCAGTACTCTTAACCACAGAGCCATCTCTCCAGCCCAAACCCAGGTCTTATACAAGAGCAGCCAGTGCTGTTAACCACTGAGGCATCTCTCCAGCCCGTAAACTTTCCTTAAGCACTCCTAGAGATTTCAGCTTCCTGGGGTTTCAACCACCGCTGTGTACTGATGGTTGCCAAATCTCCAGTCAGACCTCTGTCCTGCCTTTTCACACAGTTAGCCATCACGTAGCTCCACAGAGATCAGCCAGAACAACTGTCCAGAAACCACTCTTCCTAAAGCTGCCATATCTCTCTCCCTGCAGTCACCATCCTAGAGCATGGTCTACTAGCCATCTACGTCCACAAGTAAGCGTGTTCATCTAAGTCTGGTAGCACAGGCCTATAATCCCCCATTCTGGAGGCTGGGTAAAGGATCCCAAGTTCAAAGCCTACCTGGACTTTATAAACTGAGTTCAAGGCCTTGGCTACTTAGTGAGACTTTAACTCAAAAAAGTAGCTGGGCATGGTGCTGCACGCCTTTAATCCTAGGACTTGAGAGGCAGAGGCTGGCGGATCTCTGGAAGATTGAGGCCAGCCTGGTTTGCATAGTGAGTTCTAGGTTAGCTGGGGGCTACAGGGAGACCGTGTCTCAAAAATAAAAATAAAAACAAAAAGAGGATGGCTGTAGCTCAATAGTAGAATGTTTGCCTGACATGCAGGAGGTGATTGGTTCAATCCCCAGTACCGAAGGGAAGAGGATCACTTGAGCTCATGAGTTTAAGATCGACCTGGGCAACATATCAAGACTGTTTCCAAAGGAACAGAAGGCAAGAAGGGAGGGAGCAGAGAAGGAATGGGCATGTTGCTCTCCTCCACTCACCTTTCACATCCATCATAGACCGAGCCTGTTGGTTCTCCCTTAATGTAGCTCCTATTGTGTGTGAGTGTTCGTGCATGGGAGAGGCCAGAAGACAGCATCAGACCCCAGGAACTGGAGTTACAGGCAGTTGTGAGCTGCCCAGTGTGGGTGCTAGGAACTGAGCCCAGGTCTTCTGGAAGGGTGGCTGAGCCGTCCCTCAGCCCCTCACTGTGACTCTTGACCATGACTCTTTTCCTAAGTTGGACCATATCTCTCTCATATTTCTTCCAATATAAACTCTGTTTTGCTGGACAGATTTTCAGTTTCCAAAGACTTCTGTCCATGATCTCATTAGCTCTTAGTCCTACTCTGATGAGTCTTCTGGTAAGAGGACTGAGACCAAGTAGACGATGTGATGTACCAAGATCACGTCTCCCCCACCACACCCCGCACCCCTCCTGACTGCCTCCTCCATTTTACATTCCAGCATGTCCAACTTCCCGTATTTCCTCAAAATTTACTTTTTCTAGACCTTTCCAAATTCCTTTTCTTCTTGGAATTGTCTTCTTCCTTTTTTCTTTCTAACAGATCTTTATGCCTCAGAAATGGTTCAGGAGTTGACTCTCCTAAGCAGTCTTCTCCCTATCTTTTTCTTCTCCTAGACACCCTGTGTGCCCCTGAGCCGGGAGCATTCTGTGTTACAGCAGACTGATCACTGACCTGACTTCCCTCTTAGCTGGACTCCAAGAGATCAGTGAGGCTCGCAGTACCTAGCACATAGTAAGTGCTCAGTGAATAACTGTTGGCTAGGGGAATGAGAGATGAGATAAAATCACCTGTCAGCAGGGACAGAACGAGGACAAGAACTCAGGGTTTCTGTCCCCTCCTCCTACCTCCACCAGTTCCTGGTTTTCTACTTAGAGTCCTGTGCCTTCTTTCAGTTACATTTGGGCTCATTCTCTTAGAGACAAATGTCTGAGGAATATATATATATATATATATGTATGTATATGGCCAAGTCTTGTTCCTATCAGACTTGCATGTACCAGAGATGGGACCCACCCAAGCAAGCTGAGGGGGGTAGGCAGACTTACATCCTGGTCTTGCAGAGGTGGCATTCATTTTTGTATGTGACCCCATCAGTGCCACAGATCAGGTTGGGTGTCTGGGGGCAGTTTGGAGGCTCTGTCATGTGCTCACAGATGGGCTGTGGAAGACAGAGAGGGAGGGAACTCAGGGATTGAGTGGTCAGGGATCTAGGGGCCCTGCTTGGAGCCACAGAGGCCCCAGGATGGGTCCAATGAATGTGAAGCCCCGTGGTATATTTACCCTGGGGTCCAATGAATGTGAAGCCCCGTGGTATGTTTACCCTGGGGTCCAATGAATGTGAAGCCCCGTGGTATGTTTACTTGTGTGTGAGTACATAACTGCATGTGGCTGGATGTGTACATATGTTGGAACCTGTGTCTGCTAAGCCCCAGTGTGTGGCATCCAGCTGTGTTCATGTGTGTATGTGTATGAGGTGGGTTTGTACCCTCGAGCTCCTAGGGGCTAGTCCACACCCTCCTCACAGGGCGTTGCTAGAAGCCCTGCTACTGGTCCAATTTGCAGACCCCAGTAGACAGAATAATTCTTTGTTCTAGGAAATGTCTCACTCTCTAGAGGTGCCTGAATTTAGCCAGGTACACATGATCTTGTGTGTGTGTGTGTGTGCTTGTGCATGTATGTGGAGGCCAAAGGACCACCTAGGATGTTGTTTCTCAGGAGCCATCCACCTTGTTTGGGGGGACAAGTTCTCTCAGTGGCTGGTGTTCTGTCTGTCTGTCTGTCTGTCCTGTGCCAAGTAGAGCAGGTGCTGTGTCCTGCTGTACTGGGTGAGGTGTGCCCAGTGAGGAAAGGGACCCCCTGGAGACCAGGTTTGGAACAGATCCTGAGGGCTGAGTCCAGGCTTGGACTTGGGTCTGCTCAGCCTGGGAGAGGCAGTCTGAGGAAAGTGCAGTTCCGGGAGGTCACCCTGCCCCCTCCCCGGGGGGGGCAGCTGCGGGCGTCCCAGCTGAGAGGACTCTTGCAGAGTCCAGCAGAGCGGCGACAGCCTTACCATTCTCCAGAAAACAAGCTTTCCTGCTGACACTGGCACTTCTGAAAGAAAAATGAGGTGATGTCAGCTCCAGATCCCTGGTCTTGGGATCTGAGAACTCCTTCCCTGGGGCACTGGCAAGCTGGGTTCCTCAAGGAAAGATAGTGAGACACAGGGTGGTGGGGCTGCCAGAAAGCTGCAGCACCGTGGATTACATGGAAAAGACAGAAGGTCTAGAATGAAGGAGGTGATGATCCCGCCTGACATTTGAATAGATCTCAGTGGAACTGTTGTGTCCAAAAAGTTAATAGTTTAAGAACCAGCAGTTAACTATGTGAAGTTACTGAGAATATATTAGATACTGAGAATATATTTTTTTTAAAATTTTCTTTTTATTTTATGCGTATGAATGTTTTGCCAGCTGCATGTGTGTAAGTGCACTTGTTTTATTCAGTGCCCGTGGAGTCAGAAAGCATTGGATTCCCCTAGAACTGGAGTTACAGACAGTTGTTCCCGCCATGTGAGTGCTGGGAATTGAGAACCCTGGTCCTCTGCAAGAGTCAGTGTTCTTAACTGCTGGGCCATCTTTCTAGCTCCAGAATACACTTTTTTAAAGACAGGGTATTAGTATATATCATCCTGGCTGGTCTGGAACTCACTTTATAGATCAAGCTAGCCCCAAACTCACAGAAATCTACCTGCCTCTGCCGCCCGAGAGCTGGGATTAAAGGTGTGCACCACCACACCCAGTCAAGAGTATAGGATTTTAAGTCTTCTCTCCTCTTAGTGCTCTAACAGAGGAAGAATATAGGAGGTAGCAGATGCTGTGTCTGGAGCACAGAGCGCAGCACAGGACTGGGTTACCAACCCCAAGTCCCAGCTGCTGGGAGTGCTGGTTTCTCACAGCCAGTGCTTTCTTAGGAATTACCCTTGCCGAATGGAGCTGCCTTGCCCAACCTTACCTCCCCTGCCCAGGACAGCCCCTGTCGATAGTGTGGCTACAAAATCTCAGCCCTCAGGTTTCTTTTGGGGACAGGGCTGAGGAGCCACCTAACTCCAAGGCTCCCTGCAGGACTACCTCACTTATTGAGATTGTACTTAGCCCACTTCCTTCTTCCCAGTGGGTAATTGCTCTTACATGCTCCCCAGTAAATGCATGCAGGACCATGCCTCCTGGACTACTTGACTGACATGTAAAAAGACTCAGAACTGGAAGGACACAGTTTAATAAGGCAGTGCTAGGATTTGCATGAAGGCTTGCCACTCTCAAGCCCGACTGTTCCTCACACACAGCTGTGTCTTTCAAGGTTTGGTAAGCTCATGACCATGAACACGACAAGAGAACAAGAGTGGTAGAGCCATTTCTAAGGTCCAGGTGCTGGGGAGGGGGTGTGGCTCTGAACGCTGAGAAGAGAAGCTGCTTTCTGATGCCTCTGAAGTGCTGTCCAGGGCGGATGGAGAGGTGGGATCTTCTGTCCTCATCTGTACAAGAGGCTTTGGGAAGGTGGGCTTGGGCCCCATAAGAAGCAGAAAGCTGTGCTATGGTTAAGGAAGCTGTCTCCAGAAGTCGAGTGTTTCGTAGCCCTCCAGCTGTGGAAGGTTTTCCTGGAGACATTAAAGAGATTTTGCAGGCGGAGAGGAGAGAAGGGACAGAAAGTAAGTTGCCTCTAGTGTGTTGTGTGAGCCTGACTGGGGGCCCCTTGTCACAGTACTGCTCAAACCCTTCTATGTAGTAACTCAGAACTGAAAACAATTGTCATTCCATATGACATGGGAAAAGTGAAACTTCTATACATGGAGTACTACTCAGCAGTAAAAAAGAGCAACTGGACCTGTGGCTATAAAGTGCCTATAAACTTGGCACTTAGGACGCAGAGTCAGGAGGATAACCACAAGTTTGAGGTAAGTCTGGACTACACATAGTGAGCTCCAGGCTAGCCTGGGTTATCAAGTGAGACTGTCTCAAAACAAAACATAAACAGGTGGGAGACATGGTTCAGTGTTTAAGAACACTGGCTGTTCTTGCAGAGGACCTGGATTCAATTCCCAGAACCTACATGGCAGCTACAGCTGTCCTCCAGTTCCAGGGGAATCTGATGCCCTCTTCTGACCTTCATGGGCATTGTACAACACAGGTGTGCTTACATGCAGGCAAAACACTCAAACACATAAAATAAAAATAATAAATATATTAAAAAACAACAATAAAATCAACTGGTGGCTGTGGTGGGTCACACCTATAATCCTGCCACTCAAGTAACCCTAGACAAGAGGTTCAGGAGTTTGAGACCAGCCTGGACTACACAGAGAGACTCTGTCTCAAAAATTTAAAAACAGACTTGGCCCAAACTTCCACAATCTACTCAGCTGCTGACATCAACAAGCAAGAGATCCCTAGACTTCAGCTCCTTGACCCAGACCTCAGTCCGCTACCTCCCAGCACTGACAGGCCCGAGCTGCTCCCAACCTTGTCAGAGAAGCTGCTTTTTGCAGTGAGCAGCAGTCATAACTGGTCAAAGTGCTGAGGATAAGAGACTGAGCATGCTCAGGTCTGAATGAGACATCTAGATTAAACCCACCACCACCAGGCTCAGAGAACGTGGGAGAGGAAGAAGTGGGAAGAATGGAACCCAAAGCCTGGGAAATGCTGTCTTCTGGACATGATGTGGCTGTGGCCTGGGCTCACAGCAGCTGCGGTGACCGGTCTGGGTCTGCAAGCCCTGCCCTGGACTGAGTAGCTACTGGAAGTGGGTAGTTCCCTGGGGAAGGAAAATCGTTCATTCATTCTTGACAATCCGGCCACTTAGGTAAGTTTCCCATGCTTCAGTGGATAACTCTACACCCAGGCACATGTGGGCAGGCAGCTGGCAGTACTAAATTAGATTTAGCAGGTTATTAAAAAAAAAAAAGCCTTTAATCCCAGCACTCAGGAAGCAGAGACAGGTGGATCTCTGTGAGTTGAAGGCCAGCCTGGTCTACATGGGCCAGCTGGGACCCTGTCTCAAAAAGGAAGGAAAACAAAAAAAACTCCATATTTGTGAGATCTAGAATAGACCTGCGAGTGTGGCAGAGAAAAGGCAGAACAGGAGGTGGTTGCTGCTGGGCACCGAGCAGGACCTACTGCTGCCTCTGAGCTGTGCGCAGGTCTGGGCACGGAGCAGGACCTACTGCTGCCTCTGAGCTGTGCGCGGGTCTGGGCACCGAGCAGGACCTACTGCTGCCTCTGAGCTGTGCGCGGGTCTGAGAACCGAGCAGGACCTACTGCTGCCTGAGCTGCGCGCGGGTCTGGGCACCGAGCAGGACCTACTGCTGCCTCTGAGCTGCGCGCGGGTCTGGGCACGGAGCAGGACCTACTGCTGCCTCTGAGCTGTGCGCGGGTCTGGGCACCGAGCAGGACCTACTGCTGCCTCTGAGCTGCGCGCGGGTCTGGGCATCGAGCAGGACCTACTGCTGCCTCTGAGCTGTGCGCGGGTCTGGGCACCGAGCAGGACCTACTGCTGCCTCTGAGCTGTGCGCGGGTCTGGGCACCGAGCAGGACTGCCTGCTGCCTCTGAGCTGTGTGCAGGTCTGGGCACCGAGCAGGACTGCCTGCTGCCTCTGAGCTGTGCGCAGGTCTGGGCACTGAGCAGGACTGCTTGCTGCCTCTGAGCTGTGTATAGGTCTGGCATGGACTGGCAGGAGGGAAATGTCTGGAGCCCTGGATAGTCTTTATTTCAATAGAGGTTTAGGACACAGCTGTGTACATTATCAAAGATCATCAGTGAGACCCACTGAGTAAACAGATGGCATGCTTCATGGAATGTGACTATTAGGAGAATGGCAAAAAGGTCAAAGTTCAAGGTCAGCCTGAACTATACAGCAAAACAACCTTCTCCCAACATTTAAAAGGCAGAGTCCTTTTCTTCTCTATTGTGAGAAAAGACTGACAAAAAGCATTTTAGGGCTGTGCATAGTGACACATGCCTTTAATCCCAGCACTTGGGAGGCAGAGGTAGGCCAATCTCTGTGAGATGGAGGCCGGCTAGGGCTACAGAGAGACCCTGTCTCAAAAAAAGAAAAAACAGCTTAAGTGAGGAGGGGGTTATTTGGCTTACAGCCCAGCATGAAGGGAGCCAAGGCGGGGGCCTGGAGGCAGGAACTGGAAGGGAGACCATGGAAGAATGCTGCTTACTGCCTTCCTCCAGCTTTCTACACAGCCCGCGCCCTCCCACCTAGGGATGGTGCCACCCACAGCTGGCTGGGCCCTCATCAATCATCAATCAAGAAAATGTTGGGGCTGGAGAGATGGCCCAGTGGTTAAGAGCGCCGACTGCTCTTGCAGAGGACCGCGGTTCAATCCCCAGCACCCACATGGCGGCTGAGAACTATCTTTAACTCCAGTTCCAGGGGAATCCGACACCCTCTTCTGACCTCCGAAGCATTGCACGACACGGGTGCACAGACCTGCATGCAGACAGTACATTCATATACATAAAAAAGAAAAAGAAAATGTCCCACAGACAAGCCCTCAGTCCAATTCAATCCAGGAAATTCTTCTGTTCCCTCTTCCTGGGTGTGCCAAGTTGACAACAAAACTAACCAAGCCAGGCAAAAAGCCCTCCTCTGACTCCCCATCTCAATGTCTTGCTCTGGATGAGAATTCCAAAGCTCGTGCTGAGAGCACCATGTGAACTGACCCCAGTCTTGCTCCCTAGGCCCCAGTTCCTCTGCTCACTGTCCTGGAACAGACGCTGTGACACGCAGTTCGTCCTGTCTGAAATCCCCGGTCCCTCTTCTGTTAAGTTGTGGCACCTTTCCAAGGCTCAGTAGCTTTCCCTGTTGTCCTCTATGGTTTCCCGGGCAGATGGGATTTGAGCTTTGTTACGAGGCCACACTCACTGGGTCACCCCTACCTCCCCATGTACCTGAGCTTCCTGGGGCTCTTTACTCTGTCTCCACGTGGCACCTTATTAGTGGCTCCAGCCAGTGAGTGTCAGGAATTGGTCACTAAAGTGAGTTTGTGAGAAAGGGGAGTAGAGAAGTTCACCATGTCTGTTTCTTCCTGGAGGATGTTAGAAAAGTCAAATTTAACCTTGGGCATCCTTTGCCCTTGACCCAGGTGGGAACCTGAAATCTGTCTAAGGACCTCCTCCAAGGCAAGCTCCCTAGTGTTCTCAATGGGGTGGCCAGGTGAGGAGTTAGCAGCCTGTGCCTGGCCAGAGCCTGCAGACCCATTCCTATCACCCTAGCTGCCAGGTCTGTGTCTCAGGCAGTGGAAATGGATAAAATGGTGGTTGTGAGGTTGATGGCCCTGAAGTCCCACCAGGCATTGCCTTGTAACATTATGACTTGTTTAATGGGTCCCAACTGGTCTTCAGGATTCTGCATCTATTCTCAACATCCCAACTCAAGCAATTCTTTCAAGGTCTAACTCCACCCTAAACCCTGCAGTGCGTCCCACTTCACTCGAAGGAAAAGCCAACTTCTCACATTGGCCTCCAAGGCCTTGCCCAGAATAGTTTCCAGTTGCCTCTCCTTCTGTCCTATCATTCTGCCCTGTGCTCTTTGCTCCCCTCCAGCCACACAATACCTCAAACACTCCAGACATGCTTGTACCCCAGGGCCTTTGCATCAGTCATTCCCTCTGTCTAAAACACTCTTCTCCAAAATATCTCCATGGCTCAGTTCCTCAACTCCTTCAAGCTTTCCTCAAACCTTAGCCTAAGCGACCTCCCCTGATTTAGATCTCTAGGTCCCTTCCAATCCTGATCAGCCAGCCCATATTTTTCCCTGAGCTGGTATTGTGTTCTGATGGACTGTTATCTCCTCCCCTCCTCTATCCCACGAGATTTAAGCTCTGTAGGACACTGGTGTTTTGTTGTTTGTTTGTTTTGGTCCCTCATTGTTAACAGTCCAGACCAGTACCTAAAGCAGTAGTTGTGGGGCTGCTGGGGAGCCCCAATCCTGAGGAGGCCCACACCTGGTATATGTGTCTAGCCACTAAGGGCTCCCACAAGCTCACACGGTTGTCCTAGGTCCCAACTACAGCTTGTCAAAGCAAAATAGGAACCCAAGGACCCAGGTCAGGCCTCTCAGCACCCAAAACCACACCGTCAAGCCAAGGCCTGAAAGTGCCTCATTTCTGCCTCCAGCCGGTAATCCATGCAGCTTTGAGCTGAAGCAGCCTCTCCTTTATAGGCCCAAGGAAACAGGACTCGGCCAGGCAATTCTTTCTGATCTCGGTGTTGTTTGTCCAAGGATACAGAAGGAAGGACTATGCCGAAAGCCCAGACCTCTCGGGGAACTCCAGGCCTTACCTGTGCCCCTGTGCCCAAGCTCCCCTACTAGCATCAAGCCTCAGAGGCCAGCTTCTGCCCACTCACCTCTCTCCATGGCAAGGAGGGCAGTCACAGTCAGGGAGACCAGCCACAGGTGCATGGCCATGTTGCTTGGGAACTGGTGTGGCCTCAGCTGGGATCAGTGCCAGGTGTGAGGATGGGGCTGTTTATAGTGCTGATCCCCACCCTTATCTGGAGGCAGCTGGCAGCTGGAGCGTCATCCCAAGCTAATCTCTGCATCCTGGCACCTGGAAAAAGGTTTGCTCCAGGCAGGCTGCCGAGTTTGTGATGACACGGTCCAGGGCCGGGGCTGGACCTTAGGCTGGCAAGTTTCCAAAATGACCAAAGGTTAGGACAATGTGCAGAGCTCTGGGTTATAGCAAGAAGGGAAGGGACACTGAAGTAGAAAGAAAAACAAAACAGGAGAGGATAGAACAGAAAGAGAGAAAGAAAGGAAACAAAAAGTGCCTCCCCGGCCAACTCTGGCCCAGAGAAGCCATGTTCCTTACTGGGCTGCACTTGGGTGCTTGCTGTTTGTTTGTGTTTGTGTTTCATTTGTGCAGTTGGGGAATCCAGTTAGTTAGTTAGCAAGTTAGCCTTGCGTTTGTGAGGCAGGTGCTTTGTTGCTGAGCTACACCCCAGCCTTCTTTTTACTTGTTCAGTCTGGCCTTGTACTCACTCCATATAGCCCAAGCAACTCTTTTTTTTTTTTCTTTTTTGGTCTTTTTGAGACAGGGTCTCCTTGTAGTTCTGGCTATCCTGGAACTCACTCTGTATACCAGGCTGGCCTTGAACTCACAGAGATCCGCCTGCCTCTGTCTCCCAAGTGCTAGGATTAAAGATGTGCTCCACCACACCCGGCTAGCCCAGGCAACTCTTTTTTTTTTTTCTCCATATGTGTATGAATGTACTGTCTGCATGTAGGTCTGCGTACCCATGTCGTGCAATAATCAGGTAAATGCAAATTAAGACCACTTTAAGATATCATCTCACTCCATTAAGACTGGCCAGGATCAAGAAAACAAATGAAAACAAGTGCTGGAGAGGTTGTGGGGAAAGGGGAACACTCATCCATTGCTGGTGGGAATGTAAACTCGTACAACCACTATGGAAAGCAGTGTGGAGAACACTTGGAAAGACTGAAAATGAGCTTGCCATTTGACCCAGTCATACCACTCCTGGTTATATACCCACAAGACTCATCTTACTGCAGAAATACATGAATAGCTATGTTTATTGCAGCTCTCTTCACAATAGCAAAAATCTGGAACCAACCCAAATGCCCCTCAACTGACGAGTGGATAGAGAAAATGTGGTACATGTACACAATGGATTTCTATGCAGCAGTAAAGAAAGATGACATCATGAGCTTGAAGGTAAATGGATGGCGCTAGAGGATATTATTTTAAAGTGAAGTAAAACCCAGTCCAAGAAAAACAAACAATGAAGGTATCCCTCATCTGTGGATGCTAACGTCAATAAACCAATTGTAAATATTGTCTGTTCTAGAGTGGCTAGCGTATTTGGAAAGAAACAACAATTAGAAAGACTGCATCAGAAGAACTGATGAAATGGGTGAATCAGGGAGGGGGTTGTGGGAGGGGCGGGATGAGGGACAAACGGTGTCTATATTCAATTAATGTTATTTTAATTGACTGAGTTCAAACATATCCAATTTTTGCCCAAACGCTATACATATGTTATGGTATTTAGGACTTGAAAAGTAAAAATGTCTATATTAAACAACATTGGTTTAAATTTTGATAAAAAACTTGTGATACAGCAGGCGTGGTGGCACACGCCTTTAATCGCACTGGGAGGCAGGGGGCAGGCGGATCTTTGTGGTACAGTAGTTCAAGGCCAGCCTGGTCACAGAGTGAGTTTCCAGGACAGCTGGGACTACAGGAGACCCTGTCTTTGAAAAGACCAAAAAAAAAAAAAAAACAACAAAAAACGGTGATACATCTGAGTTAATTGGAAATATAAATTGGTTTGTTGTCTCACGTATTGTTTTTACTTAAAAATCTGTATAACTGGGCTGGAGAGAATGGCACCTAGCGGTTTAAAGCGCAACCGCTCTTACAAGAGGACCCGGTTCGATCCAGCACCATCCGACCACCGAAATAAATCCAGAGAATGCCATCCAGGAATCAAGCTCTTCTGACCTCCCGGCAAACCATTGCAAAACCTGCTGCACTACATCTCCTACGAATAAAAAAAATTTAAGCTATATAACGTTGGAATTCATATACAAAATTCTCTATAATGTTTTTTTTGTACAGTATCATCTTGTAAATTCTCTTTTAAACTGTAGGAAATTTAACTTAAGAATGAAGGGTTGCTTCCCAAATATAACAACATACAGTTCACCCAAAAGCAGCTTGGATTTAAATTAATGAAATTACATCTTGATTCTGCCTATAGGTGATGTGTACCGTCACTGCCTTTTTGTTTTTATTTAATTTTTTAATTTTATTTATTTCTGTATGTGTATGAATGCACTGTCTGCATGCAGATCTGTGCACCCGTGTCGTGCAATGCCGCGGAGGTCAGAAGAGGGTCTTGGATTCCCCTGGAACTGGAGTTCTCCTGGAATTGGAGTTCCAGATGGTTCTCAGCCGCCATGTGGGTGCTGGGGACCGAACCCAGGTCCTCTGTAAGAGCGGTCGGCGCTCTTAACCGCTAGGCCATCTCTCCAGCTCTTCAACTGCCTTTTTGAGACTCGTGGGTCAAAAAATAAAAACCTAGAATTAAAAAAAGGGGGGGATACAGATATATATTAAACCTTTTTGCCAAAAATTTTTCAATTTAATCTTAAAACTAACTATGGGGAAAAGATTTGTATGTTCCCTCAGAACATCACCAACTTAACGGCTGAGAAAGAAAAGATACAGCCTTGCATTGTGTAGGATGTACCAAGAAATACCAGCAGAGAAGTTCGCCCATCAAAACACTAAAAGGAAGAAAAGCCTCAGACTGCTACAGACAACAAACATCTCTGTGGATCCTATTTGTAACAACTGTTTATAATGAGTCCTAATGAACCTTACCTTCTAGGTGTTGCAAAGTTCTAATATGAGAGACTTTCTTAACTCCTTTTCATAGAACAAAGAAAAATATGATGGTAATGAAGTCAATCTCTAACTGTAAATTAAAGCTGACTGTTCTAGAGGTTATCTCTTATAAAACCAGTAAAAACTTCTTTCTTTAATTGACTAATAGACATAGGAACTGGGAAAAGGATTATTCTCTATTCAGAACCAAATATAATACTAGAGTCTCTTTAAGCTGTGCTTCATAAGAGGGTGTCAGATTCCCCTGGAACTGGAGTTAAAGAAGGTTCTCAGCCGCCATGTGGGTGCTGGGGATCGAACCCGGGTCCTCTGCAAGAGCAGTCGGCACTCTCAACCTCTAGGCCATCTCTCCAGCCAGCAACTCTTAAACTTGGAACGTTCCTGCCTCAGTCTCCCATGTAGCTGGGATTATAGGTCTGTGCCACCAAGCCTGGCCAACCAGGCCTCAGTTTGCCCATGGACAAAATGAAGATGATGATCCTGGCTCTCCTTCCCGTCCAGGACTGCATTAAAGACGATGGTGGTGATAAGAGGCAGGAAAACATTTTGCTAAGATATGTCTTTTTTGTTTTGTTTTGTTCTTTTGGTTTTTTTGAGACAAGGTCTCCCCTTATAGTCCCACCTGGCCTGGAGCTCGCTTTGTAGACCAGGCTGGCCTTGAACTCACAGAGAACTGCCTGCCTCTGCCTCCCAAGTAATGGGCCTCCTGAGTAATGGGATTAAAGGCATGTGCTACCATACCCAGCTTTAAAATATATTTTATTTATTTTTATTTTATGTGTGTGTATGTCTTACCTGTCTGTATGTAAATGTACCTGTGTCATGCAGTGCCTAAGGAGGTCAGAAGAGGGCGTTGTATCCCCCTGGAACTGGAGTTGTGTCTATCGTTAGCTGCCATGTGGGACCAAACTGAGGTCCTCCACAAGAGTAGCCAGTGCTCTCAACCACTGATGCCTCTCTCCAGCCCCTAGAACTGATTTTTTTTTTTTTTTT
>VZQC01013614.1:656220-674766 GCA_009823505.1 Rhizomys pruinosus
TGTTATAATCCACAGTAAGATCCTGTCATATTTAACAGAAAAAAATGTAATTCATGGATTAACATACCATCCAAACATCTGTGTCTATACCAAAGTAACCTATGATAACAATTAGTACTATTTAAATACCTATATATCTAATTGCTTGTGCTTCATTAGTAGGATCGAAAGGTTATTCCTGGACAAACTGTCAGCCCATGAAAGAAAAGAGCCAGAATTGACCAGAGTCCAAGACAACAGCTCCAGAGAAAGTAGACTGTTTTGCTTCTCATCCACCTGTGCCCCTTTTCTAAGCCTAGGGAACAATCTGCAGAAGAGGGGGCGTGGTAGAATGTAAGGGCTACAATTAGGGTGAATGGTGAAACTACAGCAATATAGCCTGGACACTCATTTGATCAACTTGATTGAACATACAAGCCCCCCCTGCTGGATGGTGGGACCAAGGGTCTGTGTGGGTTTGGACACAGCTGCTTGCAAATTGGTTTTACATGAAGGATGCTTGTACTCATAAATTATCACTTATTGCTAAAAAATGGGGGGAAAAAAGCTGAGAGAAAGATGCAGGACAGTTATGGCAGAATGCATGATCTGGGATGGGGTGGGGTGGGGTGAGGAGAAGGGAAAGGGAAATATGCCTGAACTGAATTGGAAAATGATGTATGAAATACACAAAGCATCAATAAAAAAAAAGCTCATAGTCTTGCCCATTTCCAGTTTCCTTCTTTCTGCTTCTTGTGCAGAGAGCTCCTAAAGATGTGAGCTCCCAGCTTTCTGCTCTGGCTGCCTCCTTCCATGCCTCCTGCCATGATGGGCTCTTGTCCCTCTGGAACCATAAGCCCAAATAGACTCTTCTATAAGTTGCCTTGGGCATGGTGTTTTATCAAAGAAACAGAAGAATTAACTAATGTGGGGGGCGGGGTCCAAATCTTGGTCATTGTGCTATGAACATGGTGCAGGTATCACTTTGAGATACTAATTTCATTTCCTTCAGGTATGGACATCAAGAAAGGGATTTCTGGTAATTCTATTTAAAGTTTTTGGAGGAACCTTCATACTGATTTCCAAAATGGCTACAGCAATTCACATTCCCAACAGTGATATAAATGGATTGAACTCATCAGTCAAAATGTATTAATCTGCCAGGCGTAGTGGCACATGCCTTTAATCCTAGCACTGGGGAGGCAGAGGCAGGCGGATCTTTGTGAGTTCAAGGCCAGCTGGTCTACAGAGTGAGTTCCAGGACAGCTGGGGCTATAGGGAGACCCTGTCTCGAAAAGACCAAAAGAAAAATATATTAATCCTAGGATACCATTTCATGGTTGTGAGGTCCTGGGCAAGTTACCTATCTTCTCTCTGTCTCAGCTTCTTATATATACAAACTTGAGCTCAAAGCAGTACTTCCATGGATGAAGGATGTGAGGATATAAAGTTAATACATTAACACATACAGATCAGGAAGGGCAATGTTCATCATATAAAACACACGTTAGGTCTCTGAGTATTTGGTGAAATGGCTGCCTCTTGGCCAATTTTAGGTTACAAAGTTCATATGTTTTCCAAGCAACGAATACTCTGCATTGTGCTAAGCCTGTAAATAAAGAAACATAGAAAGCTGGGCATGATGGTGCACACCTTTAATCCTAGCACTTGGGAGGCAGAGGCAGGTGGATCTTTGTGAGTTCAAGGCCAGCCTGGTCTACAGATTGAGTTCCAGGACAGCTGGGGCTATGGGGAGACCCTGTCTTGAAAAGACCAAAAAAAAATTTTTTTTTTTTTTCCTGTCTCTAGGAACCTGTACAGGTCCATGAGTGTCTCTGAGGCAGGTGGCAGATACCCTGTGAGCCAGGCAAATATTTAATGAAGGGGGATTTCCTGCTCTAAAGCAAGATCCTCAATAGAGGGAGGGAACTCAAACAGTCCTAAATCCAGTCATCCATTGTCTGTTCAGGACTTACTACAGCACCCCCACCTGGAAGACATTGACTCTCCAGTGACAGGGAGCTCACCACCTACCTGGTTCATCCTTGGGAGCCTTTAAACAGAGTTCCTAGAGATCTGGTGGCTTGAGGCCTCTTGGGGGCCCCAGCTTTGTCTCTGGCCACCTAAGCCTGAAGCCCAGGTGAACAGGAGGGGCTTCAGGATCTGCCTTCATTTCCCATCTGACGGCCTGCCGTTGTCCCACTGGGAGTGAGAAAGGGACAGAGGGGACCGAAGGAACCTGTCTCCTCCCTTGTTTTTGAACTTCAGACTCTATCAATGAGGCAGGGATGCTGCCTACCGATGGCTGTGTCTACTGCAAGGAAGCAGGAAGCTTGAACTGTGCTTTCCTTAAAGTACAGAGTTAAGCTGGGCGTGGGTCGTGGCACATGCCTTTAATCCCAGCACTTGGGAGACAGAGGCAGGTGGATCTCTATGAGTTCAAGACCAGCCTGGTCTACATATCAAGTTTCCAGGCCAGCTGGGACTACAGGGAGATCCTGTCTCAAAAAGACCAAAACCAAAACAAAATAAAAAACCTTGAAAGTACAGAGTAAAGTCAAGGGCAACCCCTCAACCCTATGTACCCAGCCCCAGCTGTCCACTGTCCTACCCTGTCCAAGGTCTCTTTCTCTGGACACTTGCTAAATTTATCCCCAGTAACAAGCTTTTTTAACCTGTCACCCCATCAAAGTATGAGTCTAACTGTGTATCTACGTGCCATTGTGCAAGGCCCTGTAGCAGTCAGTGCATCCAAATAAGCCTCTTCATTAATGCACAACTTAATCATTCAATATGTGTTTAATGAGCAGCTAATGCTTCATCCTGAGAGGATCAATGTGGAGGAGATAACTTAGTTCCTTCCCTCAGGGAGCTTGGGGTACAGTGGGGTGACAGGTTCTGAGCAGCAGGACTGTATCATCATCATCATAAGTCCCATAAATGAGACATTCTCAGTGTCATGAGAGGAATTAAGACTGATCAATCTGTGATCTCTGGGGCTGGTCCAAGGCAGCCTGGAGGTGAGGGAGGATTAATTTACTGGATCGGTGTCATAGTCTTGAGGGAGATTTGTCACATCCAAAGAACAGGATAGCCACTAGGCGAAGATGAGGAGAGTGAGCTGGGGAGGTGTATGGGACGAATGTGGGGTGGGCACTGGGGACAGAGCAGCCTTGACCTCTGCCCCTCATCCCACATCCCATCAGTTTCCAACAAGGGATCCCAGAAACTGATCCTTTAGCTTGTTTGCCTTCCCGCTGAGTGTGTGTCTGTTTCCTGAATAGCTCATTTGTTTTGTTTTGAGATAGGATCTCCTGTAGTATCGGCTAACCTCAAACTGTCTATGTAGGCGAGGATGACTTTGAACTCCTGATCTTCCTGCCTCTACCTCTTGATTGCTGGGATTACGGGCATGTACCACCATGTCCAGTGCTCCTGAGTAGCTCTTGAACCTGTCCTTGCTCCTATAATAATCTGCTGTATGTCCTAGTCCCACCACTGTCATCTCTAATTTGGCCAACTCCATAACGTCCCAGCTCCATAGCGTCCCAGCTCATTTCTTTGCCTCTTTGGACATGTCAGTCCAAACCACCTGTGGCCTGTGTCAGAGTGTCCACTATACCTTTGCCTCTTTGGACATGTCAGTCCAAATCACCTGCGGCCTGGGTCAGAGTGTCCACTATGCCTTTGCTAAAGGATGAGGCTGTTTCTGTCACGCCGGAGCCAAGCCCTCCTCCTCCCCTTCTGGCTGCTCTGGGAGGCACAGAGGGACAAGGATATGGTTCTGGACCAGGAACAAGGCAGTCTGGGTTTGTTCATTTGTTCAACAAATGTTTATTGTTTATCATGTTTTATGTAAATTTCCTCTTCTTTTTAAAAATCTATGCAGTTTTGGGGCTGGAGAGATGGCCTAGTGGTTAAGAGCACCAACTGCTCTTGCAGAGGACCCGGGTTCGATCCCCAGCACCCACATGGCGTCCGAGAACTGTCTGAAACTCCAATTCCAGGAGAACTCCAGTTCCAGGGGAATCCGACACCCTCTTTTGACCTCCACGGCATTGCACAACACGGGTGCACAGACCTGCATGCAGACAGTACATTCATACACACAGAAATAAATAAAATAAAATAAAATTTTTAAAATCTATGCAGTTTTAATCATAAAGATTCAGTTATAAGTGAGACAAAGTTCCTGTTGCAAACAGTTTACATCTGTTGAGTGGACAGGCAACAAAGAGCTACAACGATAAACACATATAGAGGAGAAAAACCAGGTGGTATAGGACAGAGAGACAGAGGAGCCAAGGCCGCCCTTTTAAAATTTTTTTTTATTTTATTAATTTTATTTATTTCTGTATGTGTATGAATGTACTGTCTGCATGCAAGTTTGTGCATCCGTGTCGTGCAATGCCGCGGAGGTCAGAAGAGGGTGTCGGATTCCCCTGGAACTGGAGTTCTCCTGGAATTGGAGTTTCAGACGGCTCTCGGCCGCCATGTGGGTGCTGGGGATCGAAACCTGGTCCTCTGCAAGAGCGGTCGGCGCTCCTAACCGCTAGGCCATCTCTCCAGCCCCCAAGGCCGCCCTTTTAGCTAGAACACATGAGCAGAGAAGGAACTGTGCCCTGCAGAGACCTGAGGGAAGAGTCTTCCGAGCAGAAGAATGTAAATGCAAAGGGCCTGTGGTGAGAGCAAGTTCAGAAGGCTCAAAAAGCAAATGCCAGGGAGTCGCTTGGATCTAGCATGAAACTAGTGAGAAGGTAACCAGCAGAAGGCAAGAACCAGGCCACACTCAGGTCCCAGCCCAGCCACCAACCTGTTTGGGCCTGCACCAGTTTGCCCACCTAAGAAATGAGGTTGGGGCTGGAGAGATGGCTCAGCAGGTGCAGTCATACTACTCTTGCAGAAGACCTGAGTTTGGTTCCCAGCACCCATATTGGGCAGCTCACAACTGCCTCTAACTCCAACTCTAGGGGAATCCCAACCCTCTTCTGGTCTCTGAAGGCTCTGCGCTCATGATGTTGGCCATTCCCACCTGTGATGGTTAGAATGAGAGCGTCTCACATAGGCTCTGAGTAGCTGAACATTTTGTCTCCAGTTGGTGGCATTGTTTTGGGAAATTTTAGAAGGTATAGCCTTGCTGGAGGAAGCATGTCACTGACGGCAGGATTTGAGAGTTCTTTTTGTTTGTTTGCTTGTTTGTTTTGACAGGGTCTCCATAGTCCCAGCCCACCTGGAACTCGGTATGTAGACCAGGCTGGCCTCCATCTCACAGAGATCTGCCTGCCTCTGCTTCCCGAGGGCTGTAATTAAAGGTGTATGCCACCATGCCCAGCCAATTTTGAGAGTTCTTACACCTTACCAGATTTCCAGTTGCTCTCTGCTTCCTGTGCCTGCTTGAAGATGTGATATTGCCACTTTCTGCTTCAGCCCCTTCTGCCCCCATGCCTCCCTGCCATGTGGACTCTACCCTTTGGAGCCATATGCCAAATAAACTCTTCCTTCTGCAAGTTCCCTTAGTCTTGGTGTCTTATCACAACAACAGAAAAGTAACCAATACATCATCTCCTGTCCCATCATCATGAAGTCTGGTACATGTGTCTCCGCCAGGCCAACACTCCCGCTCACCAGGTGCCCTCCCACCATCTGCTCAGCTCTGGACTGGGCCAGCTCCTCTAGGAGTACAGCTTCCCCCCAATGACATCAACACCATATCCACGAACCCAGCACATGGGTGGAGGGCTCAGAGAACTTGTTTGGCTTAAAAAGGATTAGCTGAACTCAAGCAGGCTTCGGGCCTGCCAGATGGCACGGCCAGCATGGCCAGCTTGTCCCAGGACCACTTTCTCTGGCCCCCAGCCCATATCCTGCTCCACCCTTCCCATGGTCTGAAGTGCCCTTACTGCTCATATACCTGCTGTGAGTGACCTGGGTGTTGGCACCCACTCCAGGGAGGCCTGGTATGAACCCAGCCAGCTCTATCCCCTGATTGTCCTGGGCTCCTCAGCCACCCAACTCCAAATTACAGCTCTGGAACCCACTGCATCCATTCTGCCTCATTCGTCTGGGGGGCCCCTTACATGAGGCAGGGGACAGAAAAGGAGCTCTTTCTGGTCTCTGTTAGGAGAGAGAGATGTCATCCACATGCTTAACCTTTGACTCCAAAGAGGACTTTTTAAACTTGTTGTTGCTTTAAAACAGGAATTGAAGGTGTGTGCCACCATGCCTGATTTATGTGATCTTGGGAATAAAAGACAGTGTTTAGAGCATGCAAGGCAGTTACTCCACCAACTGAGTTACATCACCAGCCAGAGGAGGACTTAGGATAAATTCATCAAGTTCAGCTTGGTGAATTAATTTATTGGTGTTACTTAGGGGAACACTGAAAACCTCCCCAGTTAATGCTTTTACCTCTGACATACCTGAGCATTTCTTTTTTTAAATTTTTATTTATTTTCGTATATGTATGAATGTACTGTCTGCATGTAGGTTTGTGCACCCGTGGCATGCAATGCCCGGGAGGTCAGAAGAGGGCATAGGATTCCCCTGGAACTGGAGTTAAAGGTGGTTCTCAGCCGCCATGTGGGTGCTGGGGATTGAACCTGGGTCCTCTGCAAGAGCAGTCGGCACTCTTAAGCACTAGGCCATCTCTCCAGCACCCCCCCTTTTTTTTTTTACCTGAGCATTTCTAACTGGGGCAGGAGGCAGGAGTGGTTGGAATCCTAGGAGAGAGTCCCACACTCCAAGAGAGAATGTTAGCCACCCCACGACCACAGACCCAGCTATCTGCTGCACAGTTCTGTTTATTTCTTTGCTATCTGCACAGGACTTGACCGGAGTGTGGTCAAGTCACCCCCCGTGTCCATCTTTCCACACAGCAGATAACACCGAGCCCCTGCTGAGTGTTCACTCCTGGCCCTGAGACACTCATGAACCCTAGCTCGTGGATCTGGCTGTTCTCAGTGGAGGGGTCATGGGATGGGACATTTAAGCTGGTATTTGCTCATAAATGTTGTGGATAGCAGTAGCAGGATTAATGATAAATGTTGATGCAAACCACAGTCTCACAAACAGAGTATGAGGCAGTTTATTGTTGAGCCAAATGTGAGTCACCATGGCTTGGGTCGCCTCAAATAACCCATTCCAATGTTTAGCTTTGTTTTATTTTGAGACAGGGTTTCCTCGTAGCCCCAGCTGGCCTGGAAATCACTATGTAGACCAGGCTGGCCTCAAACCCACAGAGATCCGAGCCACAGTAAGAACTTGTCACCCTTTATAGAGAAACCACAGTTAGCAAATTTGCATGCCATCCAAGCATCTGTGTCTATGCTCATAGCTTAGCTTGACATAATAAGTGGTACTGCTTAAATGCCTGTACATCCATTAGTTTGTGCTTTGTTAATATGACTAAAAAGGGTATCACTGGGAAAGCTGTCAATCCATGAAGGGAAACAACCTGAATAGACTGGAGTCCAAAATGACAACTCCAAAGAAATTAGACTGTTTTCTTCTCACCCACTTGTGCCCCTTTCCCAAAGCCCAGGGAACAAACTGCGGAAGAGGAGGCATGGTAGATTGTAAGGGCTGCGGAGAGATAGGGGTGAATCATTCCACTACAGGAATATAGTCTGGACACCTGATTGATCAACATGTCTGTGCATACAAGCTTCTCCAACTGGTCTATGGGAACCTTGGGTTGTTCAAAATTTGGACATAGATACTTGCAAAATGCACCAATTACCTTATTGTATGACATAATGAGTGACATCAATGCTATCTGCAAACAACTGTGTCATTGTATTGTAGAATCCCTTAAAAAAAATAAATTAAAAAAAAAAACACAGAGATCCACCTGCCTCTGCCTCCTAAGTGCTAGGGTTAAAGGTGTGAGCCACCATGCTCAGCATGGAGTTTTTATAGTTACAGAACAAAAGAAAGTCATTTGTTTTTCAAATCCATCAGTAAGAACATCGGGTCAGCAGGCTACGGCAGAGAGGAAAGTCTCGGCTGCAGACCTTAGATACCATCTGATGACATTCTTAGCTTTTGGGTTGGTAGAAGCTAGTGGTCTGTTCAGCCAATACATTCTGATAGTCACAAGACTATTAAGTCAGATACAGATGGGTGATGAATAGCTAAGGGGAATAATCCTAGTTCAAAATACTTTGGCTCTGGATCAATAATGTCTCAACTTTCTACAATCACAAAGTCAGTCGGTCAGCCATGAAGAGTCTTTAACACAGGCGTAGCTTTTTTCTAGAAACTGAGTTCACATAGGGATATTTTTCTACTTTGGTATCCTTTCCTCAATATGTCCAAAAGTTAATTAATCATCTCATCTCTACCCATAGAGCATAGCCAGAGGCTGAGGATGCCAGTAAATGCTAAGGACATAACTAAGACTTTGTGACCAGGACCTCAAGGGACCCAGACATCTGGAATGAGGACTGGACTGACCAGCTAATCTCCCTCTCTCCTCCTCCCTTCACTAAATCCTTATTAACTCTGGGTAAGGAGACTTGGTGGGATTCCACTCCTGGGGACCTCCTGCTGTACAGGAGCTCTGCTTTATCCTGAAATACTCCTTTCTAAAGCTCATCCTCTGTGATCTGTGACTTTCATTCTCCAAAATCCTCTGTTGAGGTGGCTGTTGAGTTTCTGGGATCCCAGCCTCTCAAGATAAGCACAACGGAGAAGAGAAAGGCTCTGTCACTCTCAAGGACACTGATATTCCTGCATCACTTAAGCTGTTCCAAAGACCCTGTTTTCTATTGTTTTTAGCCAACTTGGTAGGGTATCCAAGAAGCCAGCATGTCTCCAACACCTAGAGGCATGCTCTACCTCCAGAAGCTACTAGAGGCCATCTTCTGACCACAGACAGAAGTTCCAGTACCTGTGCATGAGTTCTTTTTTTTTTTTTTTCTCCCTGTAGCCCGTTATCCTGGAACTCACTCTGTAGACCAGGTTGGCCTTGAACTTACAAAGATCCACCTGCCTCTGCTGGAGTTCTATTATTTATTTATTTATTTATTTATTTATAACCACAAACCAGGAGGAACTATCATGGCCAGTCCTTACCCCAGAAATGGGACTGCATAAGATAGCTGTTGCCTTGGGCCCTGTACCACCTGAACAGTACCTTGCCATCAGCTGGAGGTCCAAGCCCTCTGAGTACACATCCAAAGGAGTGTAACCACAGGCTCCTAAGAGCTTCCTTTCTTTTCATGGCTTTTTGATAGTCTTTAATTTTTTTTTATTTTTTAATTTATTTGTATTTTTTGAGACAGGGTCTCTCTATAGCTCCAGCTGGCCTGGAACTCACTATGTAGACCAGGCTGGCCTTGAACTCACAGAGATCTGCCTGCCTCTGTCTCCCAAGTGCTGGGATTAAAGGTGTGTGAGTGTTTTGTTTTTTGTTTTTTTTTTTTTTTTTTTTTTTTTTTTTTCTTTTTTTTGGGGGAGGGGAGTCTTTGAGTTTTTTATAAACTTATGTGTGGTGTGGAGGCTCGGAGAGATGGCCTAGCAGGTAAGGTCCCAACTGCGCTTGCAGAGGACCCAGTTTGACTCCCAGCACCCCACTGGCAGCTGAGAGACTTCTTAACTCCAGGGGATTTTAATTCAGGGAACCTCGACCACTCTGTCTTGACCTCTGCGAGCACTGCAGACCATCGGGTGGCGACAGACCTGCATGCAATGACATACATTGCATACACATAAAGAATAAATAATTTTTAAAAAGTTTTTCTCCAAATTTTGTTGTGTGTGTGTGCTGTGTGTGTGTGCTGGTGTGGTGATGTGGTGTTGTGTTGTTGCATGTGAAGCCAAAAGAGGGCATCATTGTCTCAGAGCGGGAGTTAATAGGTGTTTGCCAGGGACGCTTGGTTGTTAAATGTGCTAGGATCTGAACTCTGGTTTTCATGATTATGTAGCAAGCACTCTTAACCACTGAGACATCTATCTGGTCCCTTTATTGATTTAACTTATTTTTGACAGGGTTTGGCGTAGCTCAGGTTTCAGCCTCAACCTCATTAGTAGTCGCTGTTAGTAGTCGCTGCTCCTGAACTACTCATCCTCCTGCCTCCGTTTTATAAGCACTGGGATTATAGTAGGTGAACCATGGTGGGTTTAAGCCATCAAACCTAGGGCTTAGTGCATGCCAGGCAAGCACTATAGCATCTGACGCATCTCGCCACCCTAATCATTGTTTAAGAGTGGATTTCCGGGGCTGGAGGGATGGCCTACTGGTTAAACAATTACAGTGCAATTATGAGTTGGGATCCCCAGAACACACATAGCGGCTGAGAACCGTCTGTGACTGCCAGTTCCAGGAAGAACTCCAGTTCCAGGGGAATTGAGTACCCGTCTTCTGACCTCCAGGGAATCGCACGACACGGGTGCGCCAGACCTGCAATGCAGACAATACATTCATAACATAAAAATAAAATAAAAAATAAAAAAAAGAGTGATTCCAAAACACAGTGGCAGGAGAGTAGGTATAGCAAGGGAGGAAGCAGCGCATGGGTGTTGCTAGGGGTGCATGAAGGAAGTAGGCCTCGGCTCCGCCTGGAAGACAAAGTGGTGCGTGGACACACACATTGTCTCCACTGGAGAGGGGACAGACTCAGGGTACGTAGCTGCTCTAGTTTCATTTCTTTTTCATTTTCAAGATTTATTTATTGGGCCGGAGAGATGGCCTAGTGGTTAAGAGCGCCAACCGCTCTTACAGAGGACCTGGGTTCGATCCCCAGCACCCACATGGTGGCTGAGAACTGTCTTTAACTCCAGTTCCAGGGGAATCCAACACCCTCTTCTGACCTCCGCGGCATTGCATGACACAGGTACACAAACCTACAAGCAGTAAGTACATTCATACACATACAAAATAAAAAAGATTAAAAAAAGAGATTTATTTATTTATTTATTTATTTATTTTTTGAGACAGGGTCTCCCTGTAGCCTCGGCTGTCCTGGAACTATGTAAACCAGGCTGGCCTTGAATTCACAGAGATCTGCCTGCCTCTGCCTCCCAAGTGCTGGGATTAAAGGTAGGCGCCACCACACCTGGCCCAATATTTATTTTGTGCGTGTGTGTGACTGTTTGCTGCATGTGTCTGTGGAGGCCATAAGAGGGCATCAGATACCCTGGAGCTGAATTTACATTCACTGACATGTGGGGCAGCATCCCGGGGTAAGGCTGCATTGCGCATGTACGGGTGGGCACAGTTGGCGCCATGAACTGGCCTGTCCTCCCAAATGTCCCTTTCTGGGTCCACCCCACTGCTGAGGTGGTGTGTGGTGATGTGGAGATCTGACATTGGCTACTGGGAAGTGATTGTCATCCAGCGTGAGGGCTGCCTGTCCTAACCCAACGTAGCTGTTTGCCCTGCATGAATAAAGAGAATTCCTACAAGTTTACTTGTAGCCAGAGAGCTCTGAGTTATTGCACGATTGATCATGGAACTATTAATATTTCAGCTATCTTTATACCTTGTACGTTTGTGGAGCTGGTTCCCATGATTGGTTAAGTGCTCTGGAAGGCAAATAGCTCTGGCCGTAGGTTTGTGCACCAGTGGGGGCCACAGAAACCAGCAGTTTCCTGGCCAGATGTGACTGAGGAGTTATCACCTCCCCAGCCCCCGGTTTGCCCACAAAGCCAACAGCTTCATGGGTGTGTGTTCAGAGGCCAGCAGCCCAGACACAGATCTGGCCATGGGGTCATCAACCTTGCATGACCACCAGAAGGCCAACAGCTTCCTGTATATCCTAGCACTCACAACAGCAGAAACCACATTCACAGTTTTCCAAAACTGGACCAACGTGGGTCCCAAGATGTCTCCTGGATACAGGGGTGCTATTCAGAGTGACAGCTCTTAAACTCCGCCAGACTAATTGGAGGGCTGGGTGCTGCTTCTCCAGTGTGCGTAGTGCTCTAGCAGTGAGCCCGGAGATAGTAATGCCATCAGAACTTGAGTTCTGAAGTCTGTAGACCTTGTCTGTGTGACCTGGGGGCAAATTATTTCTTCTCTGAACCTCAGTGTGTCATTCATTGCCAAGGCTACCATATGTGTTTGTTCATCTCCAGTAGTGCCACCCACATTATATTCCAGAAGCACCTCGGTGGGTACTGATTGGCATGGTGAGAGATAAGGTATCTGTGCTGGATAGCTTTAGTGTCAAATTGACACACCTGGATTGAGGGAGCCTCAATTGGGGAATTGGCTCCATTGGATTGGCCTGTGGCCACATCTGTGGAGTATTGTCTTGATGGCCAAGCAGTGTGGGAGGGCCCAGCCCACAATGAGTAGTGCCACACTGGGCAGGTTGTTGTGTACTGTATAAGAATGCGGGCTGGGGCCTGGAGAGATGCCTAGCCGTTAAGAGCGCCAGACCGCTCCGTTGCAGAGGACCCGGTTCGATCCCCCACACCCACACATGGGGGCCCGAGAGCCGTCTGAAACTCCAGTCCAGGAGAACTCCAGTTCCAGGGGGGGGGGAATCCGAGAACCCCCTCTTCTGCCCTTCCGCGGCATTGCAACGACAAAACGGGTGCAAAACAAACCTGCAGCAGACGTACATGAATACACATACCGAAATAAAATAAAAAAAAAAAAAAAAAAAAAGAAGGGGCGGGCCGGGCATGAGCCAGGGGAGCAAGGCACTGAACAGCAGTCCTCCATGGCCTATGCCCGTCAGCGCCTGCCTCCAGGTTCCTGCCTGAGTTTTCCTGCCTTGGGCTCCCTAAAGTGATAAACCGTGACCTGGGAGATGTAAGAATGAAATAAACCTTTCCTTTCCTCCCCAAGTTGGTGTCAGAGTGTTTTGTCACAGCAATGGAAGACAAACTAGGACGAAATTGGTAACCAGAAGAGTGGGGTAATGGCTGTAAAAGACCTGACCTTGGTGGTTTTGGGGAAGGATTGGTGGAGGCGTTTGGAACTTTGGGCTGGAAGATCATTGAATGCCGAAAGATCCATTTGCTGTGGAGCTTTGGAGCAGTTTTTGCTGAAGATTTGTAGAAGATGGAGGCTGGCTTGTGAAGTTTCTAGTTTCAAAGGTGAGCAGAGATCATCAGGACTTAGGTTTGGTTTTGTGGGTTCTGGTCAGCGGGCTGAAGAATCAGCTATAAGTAACAATAGACCAGAAACTGAAGTGAAATCTTTGTGTACTGGGACAATTGATCTGGTGAGCGGGGCTGAAGATTCAGCTGTAAGAGACCAGCATCATGTGGCGAAAATCTTCTGGGAAGAATGTCCTCAAGGTCAGCACACAGAAACTGTGAATCCAGAAGTGGCCTGAGCCTCCATCTGGAAGCTTCTCAAGCCAGAAGCAGGAATTGGTAGTGTGTAAGAGTCTCCTTTATGGTTCCGGTGTTGAAAGTTGAGGGTTCACAGAGAGCAGCGGAGGGCTTGGAACTGTGAGAGGTCAGGAAAGACCATTGGTGGAAGTGCACCTCGGTTTGCAGGGAAGACCCCAGGATTGCAGGGGTCATGGAAAAGCTGAGGCTTTTGCACCAGGAGAGTTCAGAAGAGACCATTGGGTAAGGTGCTGCGCTCAGTTTCAGTGGTGGACCCCCAGCTTTTTTGGAGATCCCAGGACCATGGGGATGACTACCAGAGCAGCGGCAGGTGTGGAATGGAGTCGGCATGGGCCTGCGAGATGGCGTGTTGCTGTGGAGGCAGAGCAGAGAAGGGGAGCTGCCGAAATCCTTGGAGCCCCGAAGATCATGAGTGAGTCCCAGGTGTCCAGCCTGAAGCTACTTTGGACTTGGGTTTGTGTTTGAGGGTGCCTGATTCTTCCCTTTGAAATAAACAGTACTTGTTTTGGATTTAACAGCAGCCCACAGTTAAGAGACGTTTAATAGACCACTGTGAACTTTTAAGTGTTTGACATTTTAAGGAGGTGGGGCTTTTAAAGTTGAACTGTCTTAGGTTTGTGGTTAATGTTAACACATACGTTGGGAGAAGAACTGAAAGGGGGTGGTTTTAAATGAGTGATGGTGTGTGTGTGTCAAGTTGACAAGGGGGCCAATGGTTGTGGCGGGATACTTTAAGTGTCAACTTGACACACCTGGGTTGAGGGACCTCAATTTGGGGGAATTGGCTCCATTGGAGTTAGGCCTGTGGCCCACATCTGTGGAGTATTGTCTTAATGAGTAGGTGCCAGTGCCACCCTGGGCAGGTTTGTTGTGTACGGTATAAGAAGGATGGCTGGGCATGAGCCAAGGTAGCAAGCCATGAACAGCACTCCTCCATGGCCTATGATTCACTCCCTGCCTCCAGGTTCCTGCCCTGAAGTTCCTGCCTTGGGCGCCCTAAAGTGAGAACTGTGACCCCAGGAGGTGTAAGATGAATAAACCCTTTCTCCCCAAGTTTGGGTGTCGGTCAGGTGTTTTGTCACAGCAATGGAAGACAAACTAGGACAGCAATCCAACAACCTCCATAGGCTGTGCAACATGCTTAGGAGCTGGGGAGGGTCCAAGCTCTGTCTCTGTTCCCAGTCTTCCCACTTGTCTTGGGGCTGCAATCATACCATTAGTAGGAGGGGAGCTATGGCTGCAAACTCCAATCCCAATTTAATGGATTAAAATGAGAGGACTTTTTTCTTCTCATAGCCCCTTTCACTATTTAGAACCTGAAGGCTATGGCTGAGAGGGGCAGGACTCAGTGTACGAGCGCATTGCTGCAGCGCGGCTGGAGACGGCTCAGCAGTTACGAGCACTGGCTGCTCTTGCAGAAGACCTGGTTTCCATTCCCAGTAGCCAGCTCTGACTCCAGTTCTGGGGATCCAACACCCTTTTCTGACCTCCGTGGGTGTTGCACAACATAGGTACACCTTCCTACATGCAGGCAGTACACTCATACATATAAAATAAAAATAATAAAAAAGTATTTAAAAAAAGAGTGCTTGCTGCAAAAGCACGAGGATCTAAGTTCAAATCCCCAGCACCCATGCCAAAGACTTGGGATGGGATCATGGCTACCTATAACCACATGGCGTTTGGGGGTAGGGGGTGGAGCTGGAGATAGGAAGTTTGCTGGGGCTTGCTGGCCATCTGTTTAGCTCCAGGTTTAGTGAATAAGACAGACTGGTAGAATAAGATACCCACTCCTTTGTGCTCTCTATGCCTACCCTTTGGTGTGTGGGGGACTGTTTGTGTATGAGACAACAGCAGCAACCAAAACACCCCAGACTCAAAATAAGACTGGATATGACGGGCGTGGTGGCGCACGCCTTTAATCCCAGCACTCGGAGGCAGAGGCGGTGGGAACTCTGGGAGTTTAAGGCCAGCCCTGTCCCTTCCTGGAAGTTTCCTGGCAACCGGCTGGGCTACAGGGAGACATGACGCAAAAAGACAAAAAAAAAAAAAAACACAAAAAACAAACAAACAAAAAAACACTGGATAAGTCATATGCTCAATCTCTCAACAAATCCATTGGCCAGAGAACTGGGCTTCTATGATAGGGCAGACTGACGCATGTACCTACTGCTGTCAAAGGAGCAGAAGAAAATAACCAGTCATTATGTGGTGTGACCCAAGAATGCCCCCACCCCCAAATAACACACTCAGTGGTGGTCCTGGGAGTCCTGGCAATTCCGTCCTTTGACCCTGCCTTTTCTGGCCTGCGTCCCCAGGTGCTGCGCCTTCTCCTAATGTAGCCACTCCGTTCCAGACAGGCCCTTTCAGAACCCCTTGGAGACAGGTAAGGGAGAGGTTGACTTCTGAAGCTGCGAAGCACTCAGTTAAATATTTACTGTGCTGGGCTGACAGGTGAGGTGCCAGAATGTGTCAGCTCCTCCCTGGTGATTGTCTCATACCAAGCATAAAAGCTACATAAAAATCCTGTTTCCCCTCTGGGTGGTAGGTGTGGTGCAGGTGTGGTCCAGCCTTGAGGAAGGGTTCCGGGAACCCTCAATGGCAACTCCTACTCTTCAGTAGCTGTGGTTTCTTCCATGTGGGATTCCAACGCCCTTGTGCCTGCCCGGTCCCTGTGAGGGAAAGCAGGGTTGAGATGGAAGGAACAGGAACCCATTTGTTTCATCACCAGGCTGGCACTTAACTGCTGTGTGACTCTCAGTGCCACTTCTTTTCCAAAAGGGGTTATCAGCATCTGTTAAATAGAATTAAATAGACTTTATTTACCGTAACCTAGCCTTTGGCTTACTAACAGTGCCCCTTCATGGTAGGGGTGGTGGCTCCAAGACATCAAGGATCTAGTTGGTAAAGAGAGGCTCTCCTCAGACCAACTACACATCTACCCTGAAGTACTATCTCCTGCAAAGCCTGAGAAAGTCAAAAGAATCAGGTCAAAAGAGAACTTTTATGATTGTTTATTCTTTAAGGAAAAGAAACATTCTAAATAGGGTTTCACTCTGTAGCCCAGGCTGGCCTCAAACTCACAGTAATCCTGCCTTGGCCTCCCAAAGTGCTAGGATTACAGGCCACTGTGCTTGGCCTTATCGTTTTTTAGATTTGTAATTCCTTACAGGCTAATAATGTTGGTCACTTAATTCATGTTGTGCTTTTTTGGTAATTCACTCTATCTCCAGGTGTCTGTTTAAGTCTTTTTGCCATTTTTATTAACCTGCTATTCATCTGTGTATTGTTGAGATAAATTCTTCCCTGAAGGATGTACAAAATGGCACAGGCTAATTTGGAAATTAGCCCCCCCCCTTTCTTTCAGTACTGGGAATTAAATGTAGAGCCTTATTGATACTAGGCAAACACTCAAGCTAGTGCCCTAGTCTTATACTTTGGTAGTTTCTTGATTTATATATATATATATATATATTATGATATATAATATATCTGTCCTGTGACCCAGAAATTCCACCAATAATAAGTAAAAAATAATAAGTAAAAAGTAAAAAAATATACATGAACATTCATAGCAGCTTTCCTTATAATAGTAAGAAATTGGAAAGAACTTGTTTAGTGTTATTACTATTATTTTATTTTTGGATTTTTTGACACAGCATCTCCTTCTGAGGCCAGTGCTCTTCTGGAACTCACCATGTAGCCCAGGCCAGCCTTAAACTCATGGCGATCCTGGTGCCTCCACCTCTGAACACTGGGATTACAGGTGTGTACAGCATGCTCTGTCTAGTACATAGATTAGAAAGCTGTGGGGGGTGGGGCTGGAGAGGTAGCCTAGTGGTTAAGAGTGCCGACTGCTCTTGCAGAGGATCCGGGTTCGATCCCCAGCACCCACATGGTGACTGAGAACCATCTGTAACTCCAGTTCCAGGGGAATCCGACACTCTCTTCTGACCTCCTTGACATTGCATGACATGGGTGCACAGACCTACATGCAGACAGTGCATTCATACACATACAAGAATAAATAAAAAATAAAATAAAATAAATAAAAATAAAATTATAAAAAAAGAAAGCTGTGGGGAATCAAAGAGTGAGATGCTAGTCAGCACAAAAATAAATCAACTATTATTATGTGCTACGACAGATGATTCCCTGAAGACAGCAAACACAAAAGTACACATACACATTGTATAATGTGTGTGTGTCTGTGTGAGTGTGTGTGTGTTCTAAACTCAATATGTACTCCAGGCTCCCCTAGAAGAGCTTCCTCCTCCTCCTCCTCCTCTCCCTCCTCCTTTTTCTTTCCCTCCCTTCTGCTGCTTCTGCTTGGTAAAGTAGCCATTACATAGCTGAGGGAAGTCTTCCTGTTTTAACAGAAAAGGATTGCTCATATATTATCGACATAAGGAAACCTGTATTTGCAACTTTAGCTGTATGGGTGTAGCATTTGCATGCCTCTGTGTGTGTGTGTGTGTGTGTGTGTGTGTGAACATCTTCATTTCATAAGTAGTTTCTGGCCTCTAATTTCTGGTTCCCCTGCCTTGGTCTCTTGATTTTGGGGATTATAGGTATGTGCCACCATGCCTTGTGTTTTATAAGTTTAGAGCACTAATTACACAAGTGCACACGCTTGTCAAAAATCACCAAATTAGCCGGGCGTGGTGTCACACGCCTTTAATCCCAGCACTCGGGAGGCAGAGGCAGATGGATCTTTGTGAGTTCAAGACCAGCCTGGTCTACAGAGAGAGTTCCAGGACAGCTGGGGGTGCAGGTCAGTGGCAGAGCACTCACCCTGTTTATTCAAGGCCCTTGGCTTAATTCCCAGCTCTGCGAAAAGCAAAACAAATAAATGAGACCTCTTTAAAATTAAATACAGTCACATGTGGAATAATGTTTCAGTCAACAACAGACAGACAATGGACAACAGTCCATCATGGTCTATAGATTATAGGGAGCTGAAAAGGTCTTGTAACCTAATGCTGTCCTAGCCATGATAACATAGCACAGTGCACTCAGGTGTTCTCAGGAATGCTGGGAGAGACAAATCCACTGTACTGCCACCTGTATAAAAGTGTAGCTCAAGCCGGGCGTGGTGGCGCACACCTTTAATCCTAGCACTCGGGAGGCAGAGGCAGGCGGATCTTTGTGAGTTCAAGGCCAGCCTGGTCTACAGAGTGAGTTCCAGGACAGCTGGGACTACAGGGAGACCCTGTCTTGAAAAGACCAAAAAAAAGAACAACACCACCTCAGCAC
>VZQC01013614.1:686393-720307 GCA_009823505.1 Rhizomys pruinosus
AATGTAATTTATCTCTGGTCCCTTTGAGATATCACAAAAATCTTAACCCTGCCTCTTTTTTTTTTTTTTTTTGATCTTTTTGAGACAAGGTCTCCCCTAAGCCCCAGCTGTCCTGGAGCTCACTTCTGTAGACCAGGCTGGTCCCTGAACCACACAGATCCGCCTGCCTCTGCATCCCGGAGTGCTAGGCTTAAAGGCGGTGCACCACCACGCCCAGCCCAATTTTTGTCTTTAAACAGTTTAATTTGGAGATCAAATCCAGTCTTAACAGATAACAAATCAAAACCTTTTAGAAAACCAGTTTAGAATTTTTTTGTAGAACTTAGGAACCCGGGTTAAATTAGGCCTTTTAAAAAGTTTAAGAGGCATGCCGAGAAGTAAACTTAATTTATGTGCACATATAGAATGACAAAAAACTTTGAAGTGGCCACTTTTTTTAACAGAAAACAACAGAGACAAAAAATCAGACACATGAGAGCACAGTTAACCACACAGAAGCTAGCATAGATCATATGGAGACAAAAATCAGACACATGAGAGACAGTTAACACACAGACAGCTAGCATAGCATATGACAATTTTTAGTTAACTCCATTAAAACACTTTTAGTACTCAAAGTCACCAAACTTTGGAATGATTTACTAAATGTCTGTTCCACCTAAACTAACAGTTATGTTAAGGTAGGGCCTGCGCCTGGCATCTAATATGATGGATTTTTGTATTTCCTCTTTTTTTTCTTTTTTTTTTCTATACTTACTCTCTTTTGTCTCTGTGTCTGTCTCTCCCTTATCAGATTTGGAGACATAGCCTCGTTAAAATTTTCTCAGTGGTTTTGTGAAGGGATTAGTGGCTTGTGGGGCTGGGCTTCAGTCCGTCCCGCTGGGAGATGCTGCAAGATGACGAGCGCCGGGCACCTGGCCCCTTTCCATTGTGAGCGGCATTTAGGTCAGCTCTCATACCCCGAGCCCCAAAATTGAACATAAGGCTCATTATTTCCTTAGAAATTAGGCTTTAGGAACTGTTCTGTAGTTTTAAGGATAGGTGCTAAGAAGGGGAGTCTGTAACCGGATCTTCTCTCCCTGAGCTGTCTGTCTTCTTCCTTAGACAGTGATTGCCCATCTTTAAAGATCAAGGAACACTTACCTGTTTCTCCCGAGGATTTGCGTTTTGTGGGTGGCGAAACTCCTCTCTTTCCCGAGGTTTTCCGCGTTCGCTGATGGCAAGCGCCCTCTCTATTTCCGAGGTTTTCCAGCTCCGCTGATGGGAAACCTCTCTCTTTACCGAGGTTTTCCGCGTTCCACTGATGGCGAAACGCCCTCTCTTTCTCGAAGTTTCACGCTCCGCTGATGGTGAACGGGCCTCAGGTATATCGTCCGGCCGGACCTCTGTTCCTTGTCTGGTAGAGGGGTCTCTTACCTCGAGCCCCTACGTCGGGCGCCAATATGACCCTGTCTGCGGGTCATGTAACATCAGGTACCCGAGAAGGAGCCCAAAACCTGTGGAGATGAGAGAGAGAAAAGAACGAGACTTAGCGAGGTTGTCAAAGTCTGATTTACTGAATTATGACAGCAGTATATATTTTGCAAAAGGCGGGACGAATCACAGGAAATGGGGAGGGGGTGGGTGAAACAGGGTCTGGCGTCAGAGGAGGGTCTGTTCTTGCAAGATCACTGAGTTGAGACATCAGGCTGGAGTATCTGGTGACTTTTACTGCATGTTCGCACCCAGCTCTTGAGAAAGGCTGGTGACTTTTACTACACGTCTGCACCCAGCTTTTGGAAAAAGGCTCGAGGTGACAATTCACAGAGTCAACTTCCTTGTAAGTAAGCTCAGCGTAAGCAAGCTAAAGCCTGCAGCTCCTTACACCTAAGGACCTGAGTTCTAGCTCCAGAACATACATGATGGAAAGAGAACTGAATCCTGCAGGTTTCCTCTAACTTCCACACATACACTGAGCCATGCTGTATACTCACACCCCACCCTATACACTAGACAAAAAAACAACCTGAGTAATTTAAAATTGCAATTATAGCTCAATTTGGAGCTATTACCACAAGGTGGCAATGATGTCTAATTTACAAGAGTTTGTTAAATGTTAAGACTTCTAAGTCACTTTGTTTGTGAGAGATGGGTTTTTGGTTTTTGTTCTTGAGATGGGATCTCATGTAGCCCAGGTTGCCTTGAGCTTCCTGTGTAGTCAAGGTTGACTTGACCTCTTAATTTTTCTGTCTCTACTTCCCAATGCTGGGATTATAGACAAACACCACCATGCCTGGCCAGTGAGTGGTATTCTTGGAAGCAGGAAGCATTGTTCATTGTCCTGTATTTTTTGGTTTCTGTCAATAGTGTTGTGTGGGAGATCTCTTTCTGTTCCTTGTCCTGTCCCCTCTGTGTGGCACCCTGTTTACGGATCCATTTTTGTTATTGTAGGTTCATCTAGTTCATTCACCCTCACTATTGTGGAAGAGTGTGAAGCTGACAGGCATGAATGCCTATAATTGAGGTATTCTGGAGTCTGAGGCAGGAGGATCATGAATTAGAGGCCAGTGTGGACTAGCTTGTCTTCAAACAAACAAGCGAACAAACAAACACAATAATAGCAAATCAGGAAAGAAAGAAATTGGGAGTTGAGGAGATAACATATGTCACATATAATCTACATTCCCTTCTGATGGACAGATACCTCATTGCATCCAGATATCCACCCCCCAAATATAAAATATCTTCTATGTCGGGGCTGGAGAGATGGCTCAAAGGTTAAAAGCACTGGTTGTTCTTGCAAAAGACCCAGGCTCAAATCCCACCATCCACATGGCAACAAACAACTGTCTGTAACCAGGGGATCCAATGCTTTCTTCTGTCCTCTGCAAGGATTGCACTGCATGGGTGCACTTACATGTATGCAGGCAATACACGCACACACATAAAAAAAATAAAATATTGAGAAAATATCTTCGGCCAGGCATGGTGGTGCACGCCTTTAATCCTAGCACTTGGGAGGCAGAGGCAGGCGGATCTCTCTGAGTTCAAGGCCAATCTGATCTACAGTGTGAGTTCCAGGACAGCCAGAGCTATAGGGAGACCCTGTCTCAAAAAGACCTTTTTTGAGAAAAGAGAGAGAGAGAGAATATCTTCTATGTGTCTCTCTCTTAAAAACAGATTTATTTATTTGGGGCTGGAGAATTGACTCAGCAGTTAAGAGCACTGGCTATTCTTGCAGAGGACCTGGGTTTAATTTCCAGCACCCACCTGAAGGCTAATAACCAGCCAGAACTTTAGTTACAGGGGATCTGACACCCTTTTCTGGTCTTCATAGGCATTGCACACACATGGGTGTGCCTACATACATGCAGGCAAATAAGTCATACACATAAAGTAAAAATATGTGGAAGCTTCTCTTGCTACGAGCAGGTACAGAGCAGTCCTGCTAAGGGAAGGGGAGCACAGTGCCCACCTGTGGCCACTGTAGGGAACTGACCCCTCTGCGCAGAGGTCAGTTGGTTACTTTCTTTTTTTTTTTTTTTTTTTTTTTGGTTACTTTTCATAACTGACCTGAGAGGTCTTCCAACTCAGGTCCTTAGCCTGGAAAAACGGAATGTTTCACATCTGGCTGTGCTTTCCACCTGCCCAAAGAATGCTGGTCTCTGGACAGGAATTTCAGGCTGATGGCTGATGGGCCTATCTTCAGCCTACACCTACTCACAATTCAATTCACAGCTGGTGACCTGATAGGTCTCCGTCCAGCCCCACACCAGATTACCACTGGCCACGACACTGGAAATCCAGGCCTGCTTCAGCCTATATGCATTCAGAAATAACAGCCAGGGAAAAAAAAAAAAAAAGAAATAACAGCCAGGAATTCCGTGTAATGATGGTAATGGAGAATTCGCTTTATTGCGTGCTGCAACTCACTTCTTTTTTAAATTTTATTTATTTTTGTATGTGTATGAATGTACTGTCTGCATATAGGTTTGTGCACCCGTGTCGTGCAATGCTGCGGAGGTCAGAAGAGGGTCTTGGATTCCCCTGGAACTGGAGTTCTCCTAAAATTGGAGTTATAGACAGTTCTTAGCCGCCATGTGGGTGCTGGGATTGAATCCGGGTCCTCTGCAAGAGTAGTTGGTGCTCTTAACCGCTAGGCTATCTCTCAGCCCTGAAAGTTTTAATATATAACTATACCCCCCCTTTTTTATTTTTTTTTAAACTTTAAAAATAACATTTAATTTTTTAAAAAAAATTTTTTTTTAATTAATTTTATTTATTTCTGTATGTGTATGAATGTACTGTCTGCATGCAAGTCTGTGCACCCGTGTCGTGCAACGCCGCGGAGTTCAGAAGAGGGTGTCGGATTCCCCTGGAACTGGAGTTCTCCTGGAATTGGAGTTTCAGACGGTTCTCAGCCGCCATGTGGGTGCTGGGGATCGAACCCGGGTCCTCTGTAAGAGCGGCGCTCTTAACCGCTAGGCTATCTCTCCAGCCCAAAAATAACATTTAATTTTAAAGTTAAAGGTTGTACAAGCCATTTTCAAGAAAAGAAACGCATTATGCTCACATTGTGCCGACAGCTAGTGACATCAACTAAAACTCAACGATGATCCATGAGTTCAGAGCACCAGCCGGTCCTCTACAGAGGACAGAAGAACTTCTTAAGCAACGTCAGGAAAATATTCAACACCAATTGCAAACTATAGAGGAGAAAAAGGGCATATCAGGATACAGTTACACCCAAGAGGAGCTAGAAAGAGTGTCGGCACTGAAGAGTGAAGTGGATGAAATGAAAGGACGAACATTGGATGACATGTCTGAAATGGTAAAAAAACTGAATTCCTTGGTATCAGAAAAGAAGTCAGCTCTAGCTCCAGTTATAAAAGAACTACGACAGTTGCGTCAGAAATATCAAGAACTAACCCAAGAGTGTGATGAAAAGAAGTCCCAGTATGATAGCTGTGCAGCAGGCCTTGAAAGCAATCGATCCAAATTAGAGCAGGAAGTTCGAGGACTCCGTGAAGAATGTCTTCAAGAAGAAAGTAAATACCATTATACAAATTGTATGATTAAGAACCTAGAAGTTCAACTTCGTCGTGCTACTGATGAAATGAAGGCATATGTCTCTTCTGATCAACAAGAAAAGAGGAAAGCTATTAGGGAACAGTATACCAAAAATATTACTGAACAAGAAAACCTTGGAAAGAAGCTCCAGGAAAAACAAAAAGCTGTACGAGAAAGTCATGGTGCCTATAACAACTTTTAACAGCTAACAATCTTTTTTTTTTTTTTTTTTTGTCTTTTAGAGACAGGGTCTCCCTGTAGCCCCAGCTGTCCTGGAACTCACTCTGTAGACCAGTCTGGCCTTGAACTCACAAAGATCTGCCTGCCTCTGCCTCCCGGGTGCTAGGATTAAAGGCGTGCGCCACCACGCCCGGCCCGCAACTCACTTTTATAAGCAAAATGACATCAGCTCCCAGAGCCAGTCACAGACCCCTGGTTACACGCCACAGTATACCGCTGCTCTACCTAGCATCGTGTGCTTGGGCCATGTTGCTTGCTCCCTCTTGGGGCAAGGTCAGAGGAATCCCATGATTCTCACATGGTTCTCTGAAGGGTGCTAGCTGAGAACTAGCCCCTAATTCAAACTGGATCTTCCCACAAAAATAAATTAAAAAATTTAGACCTTTTTTTGTTCTTTTTGAGACAGGGTCTCCGTGTAGCCCCAGCTGGCCTGGAACTTACTGTGTAGGCCAGGCTGGCCTTGAACTCACAGAGGCCTGCTTTTGCCTCCAAATACTGGGATTAAAGGCGTGCATCACCATGCCTGGTTAAAGACTTATTTATATTTCATCCGTGTGAATGTTTTATCTGCATGTATGTGATCATGTTCCTGCAGTGTTGCCGAGGCCAGCAAAGGGAATCAGATTCCCTGGAACTGAAGTTCCCAATGGTTGTCAGCAGCCATGTGGATATTGGGAATGGAATCCAGGTCTTCTGGAAGAGCAGGAAGAGTCTTAACTACTGAGCCATCTCTCCAGCCCTTGTTGTTTGTCTCTTGATGGACTTATATGAGAGTTTCTCTAGTTAAATACCCAGAGTGTGAGGCTTCCAATCTCCAGTCATATTTTTCTCATTCATATTCTTTATCCCTTTCTTCTTAATAAATTTCCACCAAATTTCTTTTAGTGAAAAACATAGTTGAATTCAAGCAACATCTTAAGCATTTTTCTTGTTCATGTGTACATGGGTGGGTTTGACTGTGTTTGTGTGCATGCACATGTGTAGAGGTACATGCAGAAGCCAGAGGTCAACATCAAGTGACTTTTTCTTTCTCCATCTTAGATTTCAAGACAGGGTCTCTTCACTGAACCGAGAACTTGCCAATTCAGCTAGACCATAATACTTCAGTTGCAGCTGACCTCTGTAGCACTCAGCAACTCACCCCACCAGATGCTTCTCAAGAGATGTTCTCTGTGGTCAAAGAAGAAAGCCGATGCTGTGTCTTGGATCTCGCTTGACACTGGTCACAACCATTAGTTTATTAGGAGCTCTTTTGATATTTGTTTGTTTGTTTATTGGTCTTTTTGAGATAGGGTCTCCCTGTAGCCCCAGGTGGACTGGAACTACTTGCTATGTAGATCAGGCTGGCCTTGAACTCACAGAGATCTGCCTGCTTCTGCCTCCAGAATGCTGGGATTAAAGGCATGGGTCACCACACCTGGTTTCTGGGTGTTTATTGTTTATCCAGCAATTCCCAGATCAAGTGATTATGATTATAGAATCTTCTCATCCCCTTCCTTATAACAAATAACTATTAACCCTTGGAATTAATATCTTAATGAACAGTTTGGGAAATGTTGCTTTAGATATTAATAACCTATACTTTTTTTGTAAATTGTCTTCAAAGGGTAGACTTCCATTTATTCAAGCTGTTGAGCATTTACCATGCTAGGGGTTAAGGTCACAAATAGTCCTTGTCCCAGTGGCCCCTATGCTAGCAGGGGGGGACATGGGCAGATTCAGACCAGTCCAACTATGATAAGAGGTATGACAAGATAGAAAAGGACTGTGCATTTGAGAACAATGAAGTGGAAAGATTCATTCCTACACCAGGGGGGTCTGATAATCTCCACAAAGCAGGCAGTAGCTCACTGGAAACAAGATTTCAAGTCTGGGTCCCTTGCATCATTACAGTATCAGGTGCTTGGGGGAAATGCAGACTCTCAGGCTCCACCTTAGAGTTACAAGGTGGGACTCTGAGCATCAAGAGATCCCAGGTGACCCAAGTGAATCTTCTTTGAGAGATACTGCTTTTTTTTGTTTTTTTGAATGATCTGCTTTTTAAAATTAAAAAAAAATATATTTTTTTTTTGGTATTTTTGAGACAGGGCTTCCCTGTAGCCCCAGCTGTTCTGGAACTCACTCTGTAGACCAGGCTGGACTTGAACTCACAAAGATCCGGCTGCCTCTGCCTCCCGAATGCTAGGATTAAAGGCGTGCTCCACCCGCCCAGCTTAATTTTTTTTTTAATTTATTTCTGTATGTGTATGAATGTACTGTCTGCATGCGAGTGTGTGCACCCATGTCATGCAATGCTGCGGAGATCAGAAGAGGGCGTCAGATTCCCCTGGAACTGGAGTTAAAGACGGTTCTTAGCTGCAATGTGGGTGCTGGGAATCAAACCCGGGTCCTCTACAGTCGGCCGCTAAGCCATCTCTCCAGCCCTGAGAGGCACTGCTTTCAAAGCACCCATTCTCTGACAAGAACGGACACAATGGATTGTGGGATGGTTTTATGGCCAAAGGCTATCTTAGAGGTCAAGCTGCCCCATCTCCTATCCACAACTCCTCTCATGCTCAGTGTTGCATACAGATCAAGGAAAAGAAACCAACAAATTCTCCATAAAGAACTGCAGGCTCCTGACCCTGTGCCTGGCACATGCCTGGTCCTGATCAAGGGTAGTGTCTCTAAGAGGCTGTTACGATTTGAATATAAAACTTGGCTCCAGTGAGTGGAGATGTCTGAGCAAGCTGTGGGATGTTTGGGCCAGGTCGCCTGGTTAGCGATAGTGCACTGCAGGGAGCAGGCCTTGAAGGTGATGTCTGTTTCCTGTTCTGGTCCAGAGTCTCACCAAGTCATGAACAGCAATGCTGCGAGCTGCCACTGCCACCGCCACCGCCACCGCCCCAGACTGAGCCCCTCCAGCTGCCCTACTTCCCTCACCGTGAGAGGCTGAACGCTATGCTCCGAAACTTGTCCAAAACAACTTTCTCCTTCCTTAAGCTGCTTCTGCCAAACATCTTGGCATAGCAATGGAAAGCAACAAGTACAAGAAGGTGACGGGACCACCCTTTCCCTCTGACGCCTACACCCTCCCTGCCAGCCACTGCAGGAGCTCAGCCGGGAGGCGCACAGGCATCGCCCTGCTCTCGGTCCTTGCTGCCTGCACACCTGTATGCGGCCTAACCTGCTAATCGGCCTGGCTAGCTCAGAGCCAGGGGAGAAGATGGCTGCTGCCGTTCAGCTCTTCCCTGCAGTTTTCTTCCTGGTTGGCCTCCCACAGCGAGGAAAGTACGGCAGCCGGAGGGGCTCAATCTGTGATGGTGGTGGCAGCTTGCAGCATTGCTTTGGAGCCAGAACTGGAAATAGACATCACCTTTAAGGCCTGCCCTCAGCAGTGCATGATCACTAAGCATTAGGCAGCATGGCCCAAAGATCCCACAACTTGTTCAAACACTCTCACTCACTAGGGCCAAGTTTTATATTCAAATCAAGACAGCTACTTGGAGACACTGTCCCTGATTAGGACCAGGCATGTGCCAGCCACAGGGTCAGGAGCCTGCAGTTCTTCATGGAGAATTCGTTGGTTTCTTTTCCTTGCAACACTGGGCACAAGAGGAGTTGTGGCGAAGACATGGGGCAGCTTGACCCATTAAAATAGAGATGTTCAGGGTGTGTGCACTGGAAGCTGAGCAAGCTGTTCCTTCTTTACAGGCCACACCCTTGCTCAGGCCTGGTCTTGGATACAGCCTGGTCAGGACTGAGGCTGTAACGAGACAGCAGGCTGGCCTGTGAAGATCCAGGACGAGTGGAAGTTTTTTTCCACAGACTCAGGCCTGTGATGAGTGAAGGTTGCCTAGCCTAGGAGGGAGGTGACTAGCTGGACAAGACACAGAAAACCATAGTATCAGTGACCACAACTAAAGAAAACATAGAGAACCTGTTACAAGGGAGAACAGGGTCCCCCTGGAGGGCCCTTAGTTTCATAAATGAATTGAAGAAATGAATAGCTGGGCGTGGTGGTGCACGCCTTTAATCCTAGCACTTGGGAGGCAGAGGCAGGCGGATCTTTGTGAGTTCAAGGCCAGCCTGGTCTACAGCGTAAGTTCCAGGACAGCTGGGGCTACAAGGAGACCCTGTCTCAAAAAGACAAAANTCCTTTCCAAATGGCTTCTAGACATGGAGAGAAAAGAAATTAGCCATCATTTAATTTTGGCAATAGTTGACTTGTCCTTTTCAGCTGCAGGTGGCACTGCATTGTTGAACAAGGCCAAGAACTGAAGTTTTATACCTGAAGTATAATTTCTCAGACTTTAAAAATAAATATACTGTCTATTTTAATACTTAGTTATATTTTCCTTTGGGGTGTTTAAGACCATATATTTAGCACAGATTAACTTCCTTTTGTATCTGAAGGTCATTTGAAGATTTGGTACTCAGGGGTCTCTCAAGTTTTGGAGGGAGTCTGTGGCTCCTTTTGACTTTCCTTTTATCACTTCCAGCTACTGGTAAAAGGAAAATGTCAGGTCTTGCTTGAACAGGATTCCCTTCGAAGCATGAGGAGTGACCTTCCTCTTTATGGACTGGACACTGGTTTGAGTCCCTCTGGTGCCTCCATGACCTCTCCCTCTCTTACGTTAGATTTCTACATTTTCTTACAACAATTACTTTTTTTTTTTTTTTTGTAGACCAGGCTGGCCTTGAACTCACAAAGATCTGCCTGCCTCTGCATCCCGAGTGCTAGGATTAAAGGCATGCGCCACCATGGGATTTTAATTTTTTTTTAATTTTATTTATTTCTGTATGTGTATCAATGTACTGTCTGCATGCAGGTTTGTGCACCCGTGTTGTGTAATGCCGCGGAGGTCAGAAGAGGGTGTTGGATTCCCCTGGAACTGGAGTTCTCCTGAAATTGGAGTTTTGGTCGGTTTTCGGCCGCCATGTGGGTGCTGGGGATTGAACCCGGGTCCTCTGTAAGAGCGGTCAGCACTCTTAACCGCTAGGCCATCTCTCCAGCCCTGACCAGTTAATCTTATGGGGATTTCTGCTACACCTGCCAGCGCCCCCTGTATCACTTTGCCTGCCTCTCCCCTGAGGAAAAGGTCTTGGATGTTTCTCCCCAGCAGGACTACCTATCTGCATTCTCCAGAGAGCTGTGTGTCCTTCAATGCCTATTAGCCAACTGGACATAGACCTCTTGCAAGTAAAGTCGGGCAGGAATGTAGTAGATGGTTGCGTAGGAGGTGGGGTGTCTAGGAGAAAGCTCAGGTGGAGGGAAGGACCAAAGGCAGGAATACCTGCAGGTGGAGAGGAAGAAGGTCTCAGTTTACCTGTCTCTACTCATGTCTAAGTAAGCTGCTTTGCTCTGTCTTCCCCTTCCTCTGGCCCTCCGGTCCACCCTCTTCCACCCTTCTTGGTCCACCAAGCTTGAACTAGTCCTTCCAGGTGCCTGGATGGCACGTGTGCACGGCATCTGGGCTCTCCCCACCTCCTTCTGGGGAAAGAGTTCACTATGAGAGTTGCTGAGGCTGCTGTCCCTAGCCAGGCCAGGCAGAGCAGACCAGGCTGTTTCTTGGGCTGGGAGTTGCCAAGGTCAGTCTGGTCTGTTCCTGGCAAGTAAGCAGAACAGAACAGGATACGTGTTCTCCTCAGAAACAAAACTGCCTGAAAAGGGAACTAGTAGTCTTGCTCCTAAACCCATTCCTGAAAAGTAACTGCTATATATTTTGATGAAAAATATTTTACAAGTTTTTGACCCATTTATGTCTGCTCACATTTAACAGAACTGAGATAATACCAGCCAGACATTTCATGTTCTACCTTTTCACTTAGTGTAAAATAAAGTCTTTTTTTTTTTTTTTAATTTACTTCTTGGGGCTGGAGAGATGGCCTAGCAGTTAAGAGCGCCTACTGCTCTTGCAGAGGACCTGGGTTCAATCCCCAGCACCCACATGGCAGCTGAGAACCATCTTTAACTCCAGTTCCAGCGGAATCCAACACCCTCTTCTGACCTCTGCGGCATTGCAGGACATGAGTTCAGAAACCTACATGCAGACAGTACACGCACACACATAAAGAAATAAATGAAATTAAACAAATTTTAAAGAAAAAGACTAGCAGCCCTTATCCTACCCCAGCTTCATTCAGCCAAAGGAAAAGCCCCTGTTTAATGAACTTGGGGGATGGTGGTACTATGTTAATGACCCATAAAAGGTCAGTACAGACCTGCTTAGCGACTTCTATCCCTTGGTACCAGGCTACAGAGGAGACTTGGCACACCTCTACATTCCTCTGCATCTCTCCCTTAATAAATTATCTCTTCTGGCCGGGCATGGTGGCACACGCCTTTAATCCTAGCACCTGGGAGGCAGAGGCAGGTGATCTTTGTGAATTCAAGGCCAGCCTGGTCTACAGAGTGAGTTCCAGGACAGCTGGGGCTACAGGGAGACCCTGTCTCGAAAAAGGCAAAAAAAAAACCTCCTTTTTCTGAATAGTGTCTCTGTGCAATGTAAAAGGCTTAGGAACCTGGAAGCTTCAGACTTCTGCTGCCTCTCAGAGCTCACATTTGGCCTGGTGCCAACAAGTCCCAGGGAAAGGATTGGGGTTTGGCAGCAAGATCCCTACTAACACTGAGCCAGCTCTCCAGCTGGGATTCTTAAATTTTTCATCTTTAACTGTGTGTCTCTTTCACTCAATCATCTCTTTCTTCCCAACACACATGGTTATAAGGAAAATTAACAAAAAGGCCTAAGTACAGAAAAATCTGAAGCAATTGTTTAAATAGCCTGGTTTAAAGGCTTTGTCTTTCTATGTTTGGCGATGCATGATGTCAGGAACGCCAATCTTTCTCTTAGCATCTCTCTGCCTTGCAATTTCGCCTCCTCTGCACGATACTGTTGGCTGAAGAAGTTCAGAGAAAATCTACGAGGTCTTCGAGGAGTTTGATGAGGGGACCGTCTACAGAGGGGCCAGTAAGGCTAAAGTTACAGATGGGAAGTGGTGAGGCACTTGGGACCAGTGTCCTGTGATGGCAAGCTCTCCCCAGGATACTGAAAACACGGAAGCAAAAGGTGTATCTGAGAGAGATGGCTGGCCAGGAATTTAGGCTGAGAAATGCACCCAGGCTTGACAGTGTTCTGGCAGGGAGGGAGCGAGGGCACTAGTCCTTGATGTCTCTCAGGATCTTACCTCTTTCCAGCATCTCTGATTAGCAGAACTGAGCTGGAAGGCAGATAGCTAGGTATCCTCCAGTCTACCTCCCAGGAGGGGAGGAAAAGTAGGAAACAGCGAAGATGCATTTGAGGGGAACAACTGGAAAGTCACATTCATCGCCTCATGGATTTATGCTGCAAAGAAAATTATGGGTTGGAGGTTATTATAGCTTTGTGGCAGATACTTGCCCAGCAATGCCAGGCCCAGGGTTTAGTCTTTCAGCACTGTCCTGTAAAAAAGAATTAAAATTCCCCTGGCGTAGAGGCAGACCGCCTTTAATCCTACATCTGCAGGGGGGGGAGGCAGAGGCCAGGCAGATCTTTGTGAAGTTCAAGGCTAGCCTGTGCTCTACAGAAATGAGTTTCCAGGAACAGCTGGGACCTACAACGGAGACACCTTCCTCAAAAAGCCAAAAGAAAAAAAAAAAAAAAAAGATTAAAATTCTAACACATTATTATAGACCTAATTGACTTTATTATTATTATTATTATTATTATTTTGGTCTTTTTGAAACAGGGTCTCCCTGAGGCTGGAGAGATGGCCTGGTGGTTGAGGGTGCCAACTGCTCTTGCAGAGGACCCCGGTTTGATCCCCAGCACCTACGTGGTGGCTGAAATTCGTCTTTGACTCCAGTTCCAGGGGGGTCCGATGCCCTCTTCTGACCTCCATGGCATTGCACGACACGGGTGCACAGACCTACATGCAGACAGTACATTCATACACATACGAAAATTAATAAAATTAAAAAAAAAAGAAAAAAGAAACAGCATCTCCCTGTAGCACCAGTTGGCCTGTAACTCACTATGTAGACCAGTCTGGTCTTGAACTCACAGAGATCTGCCTGCCTTTGCCTCCTGAGTGCTGGGATTAAAGATGTGTGCCACCACACCTGGCCCAATTGACTTTTATTCGTGATTTATGAGTTGGAGCAGGCTCTGATTTATAAAACAGAATTGTCAGTGGCATTGGGGTGGGGCCCAGAGACCCTGCTCCCCATGCCCCCTGCAGCAGCCTGGGGAATTCTTTTGAGAGACCTCCTTCATTCAAGTGAAGTCATGGTTCTTAAGTGCATCACAGAAAACAGTTTCAGGGGGTCAGTATGGAGCAGAGTTGGAGTTTATTAGGAATAGAACGAAGGCTGGGAGGAGACCCAGAAGCTTGGTTGTTAGACTGCTTCCCCAGCACCACCTTAAAAAAAAAATGAGTGGTCCATGCCTGTAATCCCAGAACCTGGCAGGTAGAGGTGGGAAAATCAGGAATACAAGGTCATCCTATAATCTATATAGCAAATTTGAGGCCAACCTGGGATATATGAGACCCTACCTAAAAAGGGAGGAGTAGGGAGGGAAACTTTTCATTAATTAATTAATTAATTTATTTTTGGTCTTTTCGAGACAGAGTCTCCCTATAGCCCCAGCTATCCTGGAACTCACTCTGTACACCAGGCTGGCCTTGAACTCACAAAGATCTGCCTGCTGCTGCCTCCCAAGTGCTAGGATTAAAGATGTGCACCACCACGCCCAGCTATTATTTATTTATTTTTATTTTATGAGTATGAGTGTACTGCCTGTATGTATGTAAGTATACCATGTTGTGCAGTGTCCATTGAGGTCAGAAGAGGGCATCAGATTCTCTTGGAACTGGAGTTACACGGATGGTTGTTAGCTGCCTTGGGCATGCTAGGAGCTGAAATTGGGTCCTCTGCAAGAGCAGCCAGTGCTCTTAACCACTGAGAGCCATCTCTCCAGCCCCTTTTAACATAGTTTTAAGCTTGGGCACTATTTATAGAGAGAGACACTTAAGAGAAGGATAGTGTACCCCAAGTGTAGGTGTGGGGGGGTCTCAAGAATTATGCTGCAGCATCTTTACAGTCGCCACATTTATGATTTTGGTGGCTTCTGAAGTTGCCTTTCTTTCTTTCTCTCTCTCTCTCTCTCTTTCTCTCTCTCTCTCTCTCTCCTTCCTTCCTTCCTTCCTTCCTTCCTTCCTTCCTTCCTTCCTTCCTTCCTTCCTTCCTTCTTTTTCTTTCCCCCACAAGGGCGGCTCCTGAGGTTCCCTGTCTAGGATTACAAGATTACAATCGGATAAGGTAAAATCATGGTCACAAAAGTTTACATAAAGGGGATAAGATCTATCTTTTACTGTAAATGAAGTTAATAGTCTTCCTGATGAGACTCCTAGAAAATTGTACGCTTAACTCCCTATGTAGAGCAGGCTGGCCTTGAACTCACAGAAACCCACCTGCCTCTGCCTACCAAGTGTTGAGATTAAAGGCATGCACCACCACAGCTGGCTATTTTAACATTCTTATTTGAAATATTTCCATATAAAATGAACATTTTCTTTATGTGGGCAATCCTTCTAGCAAGCAAATTTTGTTAATTATGTTAGACTTCTTGACTTTCAGTGGGTAAGAGACTTTGGCCTAACTCTGGAGTAATGGTCCCTTTCTTTCCCATGCTCCCTAACTTCCCCTCTTTTATTCTGCCTCAGAATCAGGTACTCCCACTAGGCAGTTATTATGACTGAGACTAGAACCTTGTTTATGTGTATGAGTGTTTTATCTGCATATATGTATGCCTGCCACATGTGTGCAGTGCCCCAGGAACCCCAGAAGAGGGCAATTGGGTCACCTGGAACTAGGAATTTTAGAGGGCTGTGAGCTAGGAATTGAACTCAGGTCCTCTGCAAGACCAGCAAGTGCTCTTAACTGCTGAGTTATCTCTTCAGCCACCACCCTTGCACCTTTGTTTTTAGCTGGTGATACTGGGGGTCAAACCCAGGGTCTTTCACATAGTAGGCCAGTAACTGATATGTTTGGGGACCCATTTGCTTCCCTAAAGTTTCAGTTTGATAGTGTCATTTAGGATTAGTGACTCCATTTCAGTTTGGTGTTACCTGCTGGAGTCTAGTGCAGGAGTTCAGTTCAGTGCAATAGCCTTTTTTTTTTTTTGGCCTTTTTCAAGACAGGGTCTCCCTGTAGCCCCAGCTGTCCTGGAACTCACTCTGTACATGAGGCTGGCCTTGAACTCACAAAGATCTGCCTGCCTCTGCCTCCCAAGTGCTAGGATTAAAGGCGTGCGCCACCACACCTGGCGCAATAGCCTTTCATAACTTGAGGTTTACTTTGCTTGATACAGGCTCGCTCTTTGTAGCCCTGGCTGGTCTGATACTCTATGTATCTCAGACTGACCTCATACTCAAGGCAATCTTCCCAGCTTAGCCTCCTAAGTGCTAGGATTACAGGCATGGGCCAGCATTCCCAGGGCTTCCATAATTTTTGTTTAACAGTGATGAAGATGGGAAAGAAAAAGAAAAAAGTGTATAAAACTGAGTGGGTTGAAGCAGGAGGACTGCAAGCCGGAGGCCAGCTGGGCTACATAGAAACAACCTGTCTAAAAAGATACGTCTGCTCATTGTAACTCACATGGGTAACATAGCACTTAGGAGGCAGAGACAGGAGGATTGCCATGTACATGAGGTCAGTTTGGGTGTATTATGAGTTCCAGGGTAGCCTGAGCTACGAGACTCCATGTCAAAACCCCCAAACAAGGGCTGGCAAGTGGGTCAGTGGGTAAAGTCACTTTCCCCCAAGTCTGAAAATCTGAGTTTGATCCCTGGAACCCACATGGTGGAAGAAGAGAACCATATCCTGCAAGTTGTCCTCTGACCTCCACACATGGCTGTGTCACTCATGAACCCCCAACACACACCCGTGTGCCACACATACACACTTTATATAATTCCATTACTCATCTATATTGTCTTAGTGGTTTCTCATTTTTACTTCTATAAATACTACTTTCTCACAGGGGACATCGATCAAATTTTAAATATTCTAATTAAACAAATAGACCTACTGTGAAGAGGCATATTGTCTTTCAGAGTCAGAGCTGTATTAAGTATGTTTTGGTTAAAATCTACAGAAACACACCAAAGCTAGCTTAGCTTGGGGGATGGCATACACTAGTTCTTTTTTTTTTTAATTTATTTTTTTTTATTTTTAAGGGATTCTACAATATAATGACACAGTTGTTTACAGATAACATTGATGTTACTCAGTATGTCATACAATTAGGTAATTGGTGCATTTTGCAAGTATCTATGTCCAAATTTTGAACAACCCAAGGTTCCCATAGTCCAGTTGGAGAAGCTTGTATGCACAGGCATGTTGATCAATCAGGAGTCCAGACTATATTCCTGTAGTCTCATGATTCACCCGTATCTCTCCACAGCCCTTCAATCTACCACGCCTCCTCTTCCGCGATTGGGTTCCTGGGCTTTGGGAAGGGGCACAAGTGGGTGAGAAGAAAACAGTCCTCTTTCTTTTGGGTTGTCTTTGGACTCAGTTGTTCAGGATTGTTTCCCTTCATGGTGACAGCTTTCCCAGTGTTACCCTTTTTAGTCATATTAACAAAGCTCAAGCTATTGATGTACAGGCATTTAAGCAGTTACCAAATTATTAATGGTAAGCTAAGCTGTGAGCTTAGCCACAGATGCTTGGATGATATGCTAATCCCCAAACTGTGGTTTCTCTATAAAGGGTGACAATTCTTATTGTGGCTTATAAACATCTCCTAACCACTGAGGAAACATAAGCTTTTGGCATCCGCTATGAGTTATTTCCTCCAAGGAGAGAGCTATAGCCAAAATAGATTTGGGATATATATGACCTTGACTGCCACTGTTGCACGTATCTCCCAGGCTGTTGAGGTGTAGCTGATATTGACGGAGGAGTCTTGGCTTGACTCAAGGAGACCAAAATATTTTTGCCTGTATTGCTTTTAGGGGCCTTTGGTAACGCTCTCTGCAATTTCAGAGGCCAGTTGTATGCTAGCAAGTGTACGTCTGCATAACATTTTTCATGCTCATACCAGTCCTTCTACAACAGGGACTTACTGCCTTTTCTCCTTGCATAATATCCCACTTAATAAAGGCAAAAGCCTTTATAATTTTGGGGGGGCGGGTTTGAATCCCCTAGCCAACATCTCCTAGGCAGATTAATTCATTGCTGATGTCAGAACTTTCCTGTAGTAATATATTTTGCTTAATTACACAACTTATAAACACTGTACTATTGAATTTTAGCTCTAGATAGAGAATTATCCTTTCACCAGTTCCTATGCCTATCATCAATTAAATATGTTATGCCTGTTTTATAGGAAATACCACTGTTAACAATTGGCTCTAGTTTAACAGATTAGGGAGTGGTTTTCATTACCATGCATGTTTTTCTTTTTTCCTATATAAGGGGAGAGGTAGGAAATTTTCAGCATCTGGAAGGTAAACTCATTAGGGCCCATTATAAACAGTCAAACCCCAATATTATCAGAGAGATGCTCAGTGTCCGTGACTCAGGCAGTCTGAGGTTCCTCATTCCTTAATGTTCAGATGGGTCAACCTCTCTGCTGGCATTTCCCAGTTTGCATACACTAGTTCTTAGAATTACTAGAATACCAATGAGTTTCAGCACCTACTTCCTTTTTTTGTAGTTGTTATATTTTGTTTTGCTTTTTGAAACAGGCTTTCATGTAGCCCAGGCTGGTCTGAACTCTCTCTGTAGCTTGGGCTTACCTTAAATTCCTGATCTTTTGCCTCTACCTACCTCCTCGGTCCTGGGCTCTGTGAGGGCACCATTAGGCCCACATTAGTACCAACTTCATTCTTCTTTTTTGATCTCCAGACTCGTTCTCTGCTACAATTTTCAGTTCACACAGTGGAAAAAAATGCCACCTGGTACTTCCACTACACAATTTAGTCACTGAGAGAAAAAGGCTCAATCTTAACATTTTAGTTCTTTTTTTAAAAAATAAGTTCTTTTTTTTTTTTTTTGAGTTTATCGAGAGCAGGGTCTCCTGTAGCCCCGCGGTCCTCTGAATCACTCTGTAGACCAAAGGCCTTGGCCTTGCAACTCACAAAGATCCGCCTGCCTCTGCCTCCCAAGTGCTAGGATTAAAGGCGTGCACCACCATGCCCGGCAACATTTTAGTTCTTCTATCGATTAAGTTCCAGTTCAGAGAGCGAAGCCACACAGTAATTTGGGCAGGGAAGGTTTAACCTAAAGTATTATAAGTATACCAGGGATCAGACTAAGGAATGATCAGTCAGTAAAGACAAGACTACAGAGCAAGGAACAGCATCCAAAGGGGCAAATGCTACCCCTAGGGAGGAGACAGAGCATCCAAGGCAGAGCCCCGCCCTCTATTCCCATGGCTGAGAGCTAGACTTTGGGAAGGGAGAGGATGTTACTCTGATTCATCAGATGGTAGAGCAGTCGCTGTGGAGCCACACTGGTTGGCCTTGCTGGAAACTCACCTTCTGGGTGCCCAGCTGGGACATGCTGTTCTACAAAACCACATCAGAAAGGTAACAGAGAAGCTACTGGCCTTTGGATGTGTTGGCCAGTGCTCTAGTATCAGGTGTGGGAAAGCCATCTATAGTGCATGAGCCCAATGCTCTAGTGACCAGGTGTGGGAAAGCCATCTATAGTGCGTGAACCCAATGCTCTAATATCAGGTGTGGGAAAGCCATCTATAGTGCGTGAACCCAATGCTCTAGTATCAGGTGTGGGAAAGCCATCTATAGTGCGTGAACCCAATGCTCTAGTATCAGGTGTGGGAAAGCCATCTACAGTGCGTGAGCCCAATGCTCTAGTATCAGGTGTGGGAAAGCCATCTACAGTGCATGAGCCCAATGCTCTAGTATCAGGTGTGGGGAAGCCATCTATAGTGCATGAGCCCAATGCTCTAGTGACCAGGTGTGGGAAAGCCATCTATAGTGCGTGAACCCAATGCTCTAGTATCAGGTGTGGGAAAGCCATCTATAGTGCATGAGCCCAATGCTCTAGTGATCAGGTGTGGAAAAGCCATCTAGATATAGTGCATGAGCCCAATGCTCTAGTATCAGGTGTGGGAAAGCCATCTACAGTGCATGAGCCCAATGCTCTAGTAATCAGGTGTGGAAAAAACATCTATAGTGCATGAACCTAGTGCTCTAGTAATCAGGTGTGGAAAAAACATCTATAGTGTATGAGCACAGTGCTCTAGTAATCAGGTGTGAAAAAGCCATCTATAGTGCATGAGCCCAATGCTCTAGTGACCAGGTGTGGGAAAGCCATCTGCAGTGCATGAGCCCAATGCTCTAGTATCAGGTGTGGGAAAGCCATCTATAGTGCATGAGCCCAATGCTCTAGTATCAGGTGTGGGAAAGCCATCTATAGTGCATGAACCCAATGCTCTAGTATCAGGTGTGGGAAAGCCATCTATAGTGCATGAACCCAATGCTCTAGTATCAGGTGTGGGAAAGCCATCTACAGTGCATGAGCCCAATGCTCTAGTAATCAGGTCTGGAAAAGCCATCTAGATAGATATAGTGCATGAGCCCAATGCTTGCATTGCAGTGGCTGGATGCAGAAGGAGTTGTCTGTGCTGTAGGAGCCAGATGTTGTAAGCTGCAAGAACCTGTAGAGTAGAATATTAATCCCGGTGAAGATGACATAAAGGATGGAAAGAAAGTGGAAGGAAGGAAGTGTGATAGGAGGGAAGAAGGAGAAGGAGGAAGGTTGAAGGAGGACAGAAGGAAGGAAGGAAGGGAAGGAGGGAAGAAGGAAAGAAGGAAGGGAGGGAGGGAGGAAGGGAAGAAAGAAAGAAGGAAGGGAGGGAGGGAAGAAAGAAAGAAGGGAAGGAGGGAAGAAAGAAGGAAGGAAAGAAGAAAGGAAGGAAGGAAGAAAGGAAGGAAGGGAGGGAGGGAGGAAAGAAGGAAGGGAGAGAAGGAGGGAGGGAGGGAGGGAGGGAAGATGGAAGAAGGCAGGGACATTCCTTCTTTCCACAGTATCTCTCTACAGCAGGCCATGGACACGGAATTTGGAGCTGAGAGTCAAAGTTTGAAAATTAGCACAATTGCCGGGCGTGGTGGCGCACGCCTTTAATCCTAGCACTTGGGAGGCAGAGGCAGGTGGATCTCTGTGAGTTCAAGGCCCACCTGGTCTACAAAGTGAGCTCCAGGCCAGCTGGGACTAAAGGGAGACCCTATCTCAAAAAGATTAAAAAAAAAAAAAATTAGCACAATCCTAAAGTCCACCAAAGGGATGGTGGGTGGTTTGCCTGTTTCCATACAAGAATAGTCCCTATCATGTTAAGAATGAAACTGCATTATTAAAAAAGTAGTGAGTATAGAAAAGCAGACTTAGGAAAGGAGACTGGCCACTTGTTCCTCTTTTGGGGAGAAACACTGAAGTAAGAGAAGCAAACATTTTAGTTGTTAGACAGACTGTTGTCTGTCAGTTCAGGGACATTTCACCAGGCCTCACCATGGATTGAAAAAAAAAAAAAACAAGGCTGTCTACATCCTTCAGTTCAGACATAATTCTAAGAAACCTTTGTATTTTTGTTTTCTTTTTTGCTTTGTCTTGTTTTGTGTTGGTCTTTTTGAGATAGGGTCTCCCTGTAGCCCCAGCTGGTCTAGAACTTAATATGTAGACCAGGCTGGCCTCCAATTGACAGATCCACCTGCCTCTGCCTCCCTGATTTTTATTTTCATTTGGCCCAATACCATCTGAAAGACAGGCCTTGGCCTAGTGGATATACAATGTTGTGCTCTTTGAAAATGGATACCATCCATCATGAACTAATAAACAAGTTTTCAATGGCTAGATCAGCCAAACAAATGTTCCCAAAAGAGAACTCTCCCTTAATGCACCAGAAAAGCCATTTCTGGCCTTGGAAAGCTGAGTCCCAGGCTTTGGTGTCAAGGGATTCAATCAAGGTATTTTCCTGAAGGATCTGGAGCCTGTACCCTAGACAACACTGCCAACACATTCCCCAAGGAAGAAGCCTGGAGAACACATAATCAGGCACTGCTAAAGCATGATCTGTGAATGTGTGCTTTCTGGCTTGTGGATTTGAGGCTGTTTCCAGCTTTTTTACTATCACCCCCAAAATAAGGATCTTCATGATTAGCACTGGTTATTTATGTTTTTCCTTTTCTTTTCTTTCTATTTTAAGATAGGATCTCTCTCTCTCTCTCTCTCTCTCTCTCTCTCTCTCTCTCTCTCTCTCTCTCTTGTCTTTTTGAGACAGGGTCTCCCTGTAGCACCTGCTGGTCTGGAACTCACTATGTAGACCAGGCTAGACTTGATCTCACAGGGATCCACTTGCCTCTGCCTCCTAAGTGCTGGGATTAAAGGCATAAGTCACCATGCCAGGCGTGTGTGTGTGTGTGTGTGTGTGTGTGTGTGTGTGTGCTTTGCCTGTATTGTATGTGGGTGCAATGCCCAAAAAGGGCATCAGGTGTCTTGCACCTGGAGTTAAGGACTGTCAATAGCTGCCATGTGGGTGCTAGGAATTGAACCCAAGTCCTCTGCAAGAGCAGAGATACTCTTAGCTGATAAAGCATCACTTCAGTCACTTAGGACAGGATCTTATGTGTCCTTGGCTGGCCTCAGATTTACAACATAGCTGAGAATGATCTTGAACTCCTGGTCCACCCTCTTCTACCTCTCAGATTCTAGGATTACAGGCATCCACCACTATGCCTAGTTTATGTAGTCCTGGGGATTGGACCTTGGATTTCATACATAGTGAGTGAGCACTCTGAACTGAACTATATCCCCAGTTTTCAGTAGCTCTTTTCTTAAGGAAAAGTGTGAACATTTTTTATATTGCTAAGACCAATGATGTCAAAAGAGCTGTTTCAATTTAGTCCTGTTGTGCCAATGTGGACCATTTCAGGGCATCTTGACTCAGAAAAGTGTGTGTGTGTGTGTGTGTGTGTGTGTCTGTCTGTCTGTCTGTCTGTCACCTCTGTGTTACATTTATGAAAGTGCAGATGGGCTGAAGAGATGGCTCAGTGGTTAGGAGTGCCAAATGCTCTTGCAGAGGACCCAGGTTTGATTCCCAGCACCCACATGGCGGCTAAGAACCATCTTTAAGCTGAGCATGGTGGCGCATGCCTTTAATCCTAGCACTTGTGAGGCAGAGGTGTAGTAGTTTTACGCGACATCCACATGGTGTTCTTTCCTTCTTGCATTTCTTTTTGCATTTCCTTCTTGCATTTCTTCTTGCATTTCCTTCTTGCATTTCTCGAGGCTGTCTCCTGCCTGCCGGCAGACAATCTCTCAGTTTAGCTCTGGCAAAGAGGGGGAAGGGGACCTCGGGAGAGTTACCTGATGGAAATGGGAATAAAAGACAGACTCAGAGGGCAAGGTCCAGGAGAATAGAGTCTCTCTTTATTCATGCCAGCAGTGTGCTTATATACCAAAAGTTACTGTGCTCTGGGCAAGGAAGTAGAGGGGCAGGCGGAAGGGAGGGATGAGCCACCTTGGCTCTAATTGGGGGGTGCTGCAGAGCTCCTGTTTGTGCAACAGGTAACTAGAAGTGCGACATTATGCTCAATGCCTCAAGGGAAGAGGTCATCAGGTCCTGGAACTTTGCAGAGATAGGGGAAGCAAGAAAACATTGTAATATCCAGAGCCTTACAGAGCTACAGAAAACTCACAGAGGCAACTGAATGCCTACAGAGATATCAAATAACCCTCCCCGGAGGTTTATTACCTGTCTTAGGGACAGGTCTTACAAGTTCTTGCCTCAAGCCACAGCAAAGTTTCATTCCTACACAGAGGTAGGTGGATCTCTGTGAGTTCAAGGCCAGGCTGGTCTACATAGTGAGTTCCAGGCCAGTTGGTGCTACAGGGAGTCCCTGTCTCAAAAAGACAAAAAAAGAGAAAGAAAGAAAAAAAAAGAAAGTGCAGACATGAGCACTCTCTCTCTGTCTGTCTTGAGCTGCTGTTGGGTTAGATAGTCATGCCCACATCTGCTAATCTCTCTTTTTTTTTTTTAGTATTCTTATTTTTTTAGTTTTATTTATTTTTGTATGTGTATGAATGTACTGTCTGCATGCAGGTCTGTGCACCCGTGTCGTGCAATGCCGTGGAGGTCAGAAGAGGGCATCGGATTCCCCTGGAACTGGAGTCAAAGACGGTTTTCAGCAGCCATGTGGGTGCTGGGGATCGAACCCTGGTCCTCTGCAAGAGCAGTCGGTGCTCTTAACCGCTAGCCCATTTCTCCAGCCCCTGCTAATCTCTTTTGAGAATTGTCTATTGAGGTTCTTCATAATTAAGACGTTTTCTGTTTCATCTCTGAGGAGTTTCATGATTCGGAGTCTGCATTTCGGTCCCTACGGGTGGAGAAGGCTTGCTCCCGCCTCTCCATCCTTTGGAAATTCCCTGCTGAATTCTAGTTTCTTTGACACAGGAGCACTGGCCTTGGGTTAACAGCTTAGGTGAGACTGTAAACAAGTGCATAGGGTCTGAAGCATGCCTATCCAGTGAGCCTGCGTCTCCACCCAGATTCCTTCAAAGGAAGGGGATATGGTCTCCAAATAGGTTTCTTTCCTCCTCCTCCTCCTCCTCCTCCTCCTCCTCCTCCTCCTCCTCCTTCTCCTTTTTTTTTATTAAAAAAATGCATTCTGGCCATGGTGGTGCACGCCTTTGATCTCAGCCTCTGGTGGATCTCTGGGAGTTCAAGGCCAGCCTGGTCTACACATAGAGTTCCAGGACAGCTGGGGCTACAAGGAAACCCTGTCTCAAAAAGACCAAAAGAAAACAAATGCATATGAGTGTTTTGCCTGCAAATATGTAAGTGCACCACTTGTTGCAAACCCACAGAGGCCAGAAGAGAGAGGGCATTGAATGCCCTGGAACTGGAGTTACAGACAGTCATTAGCTTCCAATTGGGTGCTGAGTACTGAACCCAGGTCCTCTTCAAGAGCAGCCAGTGCTCTTAACTGCTGAGCCATCTCTCCAGCCCTTTTTTCCATTTCTTAACATTCCAGAGGGACTCTGGTGTTTTTCATATCTTTATTGTGATTCAAATTTAGTCTTTAAATATGCTTTGCTTTAGGCTGGGCGTGGTGGCACATGCCTTTAATCCTAGCACTTGGGAGGCAGAGGCAGGCGGATCTTTGTGAGTTCAAGGCCAGCCTGGTCTACAGAGTGAGTTCCAGAACAGCTGGGACTACAGGGAGACCCTGTCTTGAAAATATAAAAAAAAAAAAAAAAAAAAAAAAATGCTTTGCTTTTTACTAGTCCTAGATACAGATTTATAGTGCTTTTCAAAATTTCATATTCTTATTTTATGTGTATAAGTGCATGTATATAAGTAATGTTTCAGGGCTGGAGAGATGGCTCAGTGGTTAAAAGTGCTGACTGCTCTTGCAGAGGACCTGGGCTCGATTCCCAGCACCCATATGGTGCTAAGAACTGTCTTTAACTCCAGTTCCTCTTCTGACATCTGTGGCATTGCATGACACAGGTGCACCAACCTACATGCAGACAGTACACTCATACACTAGGATTAAAGGTGGCGCACACCTTTAATCCTAGCACTTGGGAGGCAGAGGCAGAAGGATCTTTGTGAGTTCAAGGCCAGCCTGGTCTATAGAGTGAGTTCCAGGACAGCTGGGGATACAGGGAGACCCTGTCTCAAAAAGACCAAAAAAAAAAAAAAAATGCCATAAAAATAAGTAATGTTTCATGTATATAAATTATGTGTATGCCTGAATGTGTGTAAGTGTATCCAGGCACGCAGTGCCCAAAGAGGCCAGAAGAGGCTGTTAGATCCCTTGGAATGTTCTGGCCAGTTCTTAGATGTCAGAATGTGCTGGGAATGGATCCCAGGTCCTCTGCAAGAGCAACCAGTGCTCTTAACTCCTGAGGCATCTCTCCAGTCCCTAAAGTGCTTTTTTGAGCTCACGTGATAAATTATCAGAGTGAGGATCTCAGGACTCACTGAGCTCATGGTTTCTCTGGCTGACATAAACAGCCTGAGTAGCTTGTACACAGTTGGTTAGTAGGTGGCAAGAGTTTTCAATAATTGTGTGGGTTGAGCTAAGTGTGCTATGGTACAAGGGTGACAGCAGTCCTATTTCCTGAGGCCAAACAATGACAATCCAGAGGGCTTTGAGAAAGGCCATTGGTAGTCTCCATATATGATGGGCAGGTCTTAGAAATACACTAAAGGAGGGGGCTGGAGAGATGGCCTAGCGGTTAAGAGTGACGACTGCTCTTGCAAAGGACCTGGGTTCAATACCCAGCACCCACATGGCGGCTGAGACCCATCTTTACTCCAGTTCCAGGGGAATCCGACACCCTGACTGCAGCATTGCACGACACGGGTGCACCAACCTACATGCAGACAATACATTCATACACATACAAAATAAATAAAATTTTTCTTAAAAATCTAAAAAAAGAAATACATTAAAGGAGTCAGCTAAGTTTTCATCAGTTTCTACTTTTGTCACATCCCTATCACCAGGAACCTTGGTTCTGAAGCAGAACAGAATGACAGAGAAAATTATGGAGACATGGGAGAGGAAAGGGGCAGAGTGGTTGAAGACCCTTGCCAGCTGAGTCAAGAATCCCGGCACAATTAACATTTTCTGTGAAGGGTGAGAACATGGAGACAATACTCCTTTTAAACAGATTGCAAATAAGAATTGGGGGGGGGTGTATTTTTTTTAATTTTATTTATTTATTTATTTATTTATTTTTATTTATTTATTTTTATGTGTATGAATGTACTGTCTGTGCACCCGTGTCGTGCAATGCCGCGGAGGTCAGAAGAGGGCGTCAGATTCCCCTGGAGATGGAGTTCTCCTGGAATTGGAGTTACAGACAGTTCTCAGCCGCCATGTGGGTGCTGGGGATTGAACCCGGGTCCTCTGCAAGAGCAGTCGGAGCTCTTAACCGCTAGGCTATCTCTCCAGTCCCGGGGGGGGGGTGTATTTTTGAGGCACGGTCTCCCTGTAGTCCCAGCTGTCCTGGAACTCACTATGTAGACCTGGCTGGCCTTGAACTCACAGAGATCTGCCTGCCTCTGCCTCCCAAGTGCTGGGTCTTTGTTGTTGTTGTTGTTTTTAAATATCTTGTTTATTATTTTATTTTATGTGTATGAATGCATTGCCTGCATGTGTGTGAGTGCACCTGTGTTGTGCAATGCCCGTGGAGTCAGAAGTCATCGGATTGCCCTGGAATTAGAATTAATTATCTGCCGTGTGGGTGCTGGGAATCAAATTCTGATCCTCCGAAAGACCAGCTGGTGCTCTTAACCACTGAGCCATCTTTCCAGCCCTCCGTTTGTTCGTTTTTGAGACAAGGTCTCCTATATTCCAGGCTGACCTAGAACTTGCTAGGTAGCCAAGGATGCTGCTCATTTATTGTTCTTTTCTTTTTTTCTTGTCTTTCTTTCTGTCCCCTCCCTCCCTCCCTCCCTCCCTCCTCTCCTTCCTTCCTTCCTTCCTTCCTAACATGTTTTATGTGGTGGTGAGGATTGAACCCAGGGTTTTGAGCACACTAGGTGAGCTCTCCACAATTTTTCAAAGATCACACAGCCTCTTGGTTAGCTGGGCTGCTTGAAAATAAGAACCAAGTTGTAGAGCTCTTATCTATTATATAACAGGGCCTTGAGCTAAATCTCTAGCATAAAAAAAGAAAGAAACTTAAAATAAAAAGATAGTAGCCCGGCCAGGTGGTACACGCCTTTAATCCCAGCACTCGGGAGGCAGAGGCAGATAGATCTCTGTGATTTCAAGGCCAGCTTGATCTACATAGTGAGTTCCAGGACAGCTGGGCTGCAGGGAGACCCTGTCTCAAAAAGACCGAAAAGAAAAAAAAGTAAGATAGTGCACTAAGTGCGCCTACACCCATTTGTTCATTTGTTGAAACTAAGCCGGGTGTATGTGTGTGTGTGTGTGTGTGTGTGTGTGTGTGTGTGTGTGATGGTAGTGTGTGCTTCAGTTCCAGCTACCCAGGATTCTCAGGCAAGAAGCTTTCTTGAGCTCAGGCCAGCCTGATTAGCATAGTGAGGCCCTGCTTTAAGGAAAAGAAAAAACTGCCTGTATAAGCACCCCTTCCCCCAAGGGCTTTACCTGACCAAACAATCTGAAATTGATTTTTTTTTTCCCTTAAGACAATGTTTCATTATGTATCCTTGGCTGGCCTGCAGCTCCTATGTAGACCATGCTGGCCTTAAACTCATATAGATAGACCTGTTTGCCTCCGCCTCCTAAGTGTTGGGACTAAAGGCCTATACCACCATGCCTGGTGATTTTTGTTTTTCTTTCTCATAATATTCTTTTAATTTCATATCAGGTCATGTGTCATAATTTCCCATATTCTCATCTTTTTCTCTATTTGCTACTGTGAGCATCTGGAAGTGCACTGGCCACGATGTGTGTGGAGCTCAGAGCAGGACTTCTGTGAGGCAGTTCTCTTCTTCCACCTTGCCTGGGTTCCAGGGCTCAAACCCAGCTCATCACACTTGGTGACATCTCACCAGCCCTTGTTACTGTATTTTAAAAAAAATTATATTTTTTTACTTACTTTTTTTGGGGGTAGGGTCTTTTTGAGATAGGGTCTCCCTGTAGCCCAGCTATCCTAGAACTCACTATGTAGACCAGGTTGGCCTTGAATTCACAGAGATCTGCCTGCCTCTACCTCCTGAGTGCTGGGATTAAAGGTGTGCACCATCATGCCTGGCTTATTTTTATTTTATGTGTATGAATATTTTGCCTACATGTATATAAGTGCAGCTGTCTTTTGCAGAGCCTGTGGGGGCCAGAAAAAGGGTGTCTGATCCTCTGGAACTGGAGTTAAGGATGGCTGTTAGTCACCATGTGCGTGCTGGGAACCTAGGTCCTCTGGGGGACCAGCCAGTGCCACCCTCCAGCTCTGCTTTTGTATTCTTAGTGGTGTAATTATTTGCTTACTATGTCTCTTTCAGTTGATCGGAAGCTTCATGAGGGCAAATTCTTTGCCTACTTTGCTTGTTAGTGAGTGCTCAATGCCTGTTCCAAGTCAATGCCACAAGCGCCAGTAGACATGCATAAACGAGTTAATATTTAAACACTGACTATGTACAGGATCGATAGCTTCTTGAAGTATGATCTTTGGACCAGCAACAGAATCAAAAACATCTGGGAACTTGTTTTTTCGTTGTTTGTTTTTCTTTATTTGTTTGTTTTTGGTCTTTTCGAGGCAGGGTCTCCCTTTAGTCCCAGCTGGCCTGGAGCTCACTATGTAGACCAGGCTGGCCTTGAACTCACAGGGATCCACCTGCCTTTGCCTCCCAATGGGATTAGAGGCGGGTGCTACCAGGACCGGCAACATCTGGGAACTTGTTAGAAGTGAAAATTCTTGGCCCCACTCAGACCAGAATTAGAACTAGCACCTTTTTTTTTTTTGTTTGAGCAGAGTCTTACTATGTATCCCTAGCTGCCCTAGAGCTGGCTATGTAGAACAAGTTGGCCTCCAACTTACAGAGGTCTGTCTGCCTCTGCTCTCCAAGTGCTAAGATCAAATTATATACCATCACGCCTAGCTCAGAATCAGAAACTTGGAATCAGTGCCAGTAATCTGAGTCACTAAAAGGTCTGGATGATGATTCTGACACACATTTAAGTTTAAACACACTGTAGTAAACCACAAATGGCCTTTTTTTTCTTTTTCTTTTTCTTTTGAGACAGGGTCTCCCTGTAGCTCTGGCTGTCCTGGAACTCACTATGTAGACCAGGCTGGCCTTGAACTCACACAGATCCGCCTGCCTCTGCCTCCCAAGTGCTGGGATCAAAGATGTGCACCATCACGCCTGGCAGCATCACAAATGGCCTTACACACCTATGGGCTTTGACAAAGAGGTGAAGTGCAGCTCTGTTTGACATGGTGAATACTTCATAGGGAAGGTGATGTTTCCCAGGAAACTTCCAGCTGGATAAAAGTACAGAAAAGCAATTCAGGCAGAAAGCTATTTACCCTAAAGTACACGGCAATAGATTAGCCTGGACTGCGACGGCGAAGTACTTCTGAGGAAGCCGGAAGCCTGGCTGAAATACGCTGGAGGGGAGGTGCCGGCAGGGGTGTCCATGCCAGCCGTGGAGCAGGGAGTGGATGCATCTCGCACCTCTCCCTGACCCATGTTCTACCTGTCCTGAGTCCGGCTTCCCTGGACTTCCTTCCCAGACCTGCCTTCCCGTTGGAGACGACCCCCCCCCCACTCCCGCTCCTTTACTCTTCCCTTTCTCTGTAGGTGAGACAACCTGGCTTCTGGGCCAGCTCCAGTCCACCCCACCAGGGGGACCGATTGATGTTGGCTTTTCCTGGACAAGCCTGGTTTGCAGCTCTGAAGTCTTAGCTGGGTCACCAGAACTGGGGGGGGGGCGGGGGGGGAGGAGTCGGGGATGCTGGGGTTCTCAGAGGCAACTTCGCCAAGATGTCTGGTAGTGGGTTAACCTGGGTTTCCAGGGCTTCAGAGAGATGGGGAAAGACCCTTGGATTCTTCCAGCTTTAGGAGAGAGTGCCACAGCATCAAAGTTCAGGTTTCTCTGGACCCAGGCCTGCATCACTTAGTACCGATCCCCTTTCCACTTGGATCCCACACACTAAGAATGGCCTCCAGGGTTGTGAACTAATTGTGTCTGGAAGCAAGGTGGTGACAAAAGCTTTAAAAACACTGGATAGCCAGGCGTGGTGGCACACACCTTTAGTCCTAGTTCTTGGAAGGCAGAGGTAGACCAGGCTGGCCTTGAACTCACAGAGATCCACCTGTCTCTGTCTCCCAAGTGCTGGGATTAAAGGCATGCGCCACCACCTCCAGCTCCTCATGGCCTTTTCTTATCATCATAAATATTTTGCAGTCGTATTCACAGTAATGAATCTGCATCATGGCTTCACAAACCATAATAGTGTCACAATTAATATAGAGAAGAAATGAAAGTAATGATGAAAATATGAATTCCCTGAGCATATGCAAATGAAGTGTGCTCGTAATTGCTCAGCATCTGGCAGTACTGCCGCCATTTGATAATCATTTTCTACAGAGGAGAACTATCCTGATAAAGTGCCAAGTAAAATAGCGGAGTCGTCCCTAGATTTACACATGTTTCTATTGTTTGTGTTTGGCAAATAGGAGCCTTGGCAGGAGACAGAGAAAGGGAGGCAAGGTATATTGGGTTACTTACTTTTTCTGGCAATCTCCTTGGCTGTATCTTTCAGCCTAATAAGGCAGGATAGAAAGATAGGGAAAGCCGGGCCTTTAATCCCAGCACTTTGGAGGCAGAGGCAAGCAGATCTCTGTGAGTTCAAGGCCAGCCTGGTCTACAGAGTGAGTTTCAGGACAGTCAGAGCTACAGGGAGACCCTGACTCAAAAAGACCAAAAAAAAAAGGGAAGTTAAGTGGACATGGGGAGAAAAAGGGGGTGCCTTACCCCAAGAGTCTGGGTGAGGTCTCTTATCCTCTAAGAGTCAAGAATTCCAGCACAATTAATAAAATTTGTTACATAGAATATTCCTTTTATATAAAGATATATATATTTTTTTTTTTGGTCTTTTCGAGACAGGGTCTCCCTGTAGCCCCAGCCGTCCTGGAACTCACTCTGCAGACCAGGTTGGATAAAGATATTTCAAATAAGAATGTTCAAGCTTTGTGTGGTGGTGCATGCCTTTAATCTCAGCACTTCGGAGGCAGAGGCAGGTGGATCTCTGTGGGTTCAAGGCCAGCTTGGTCTACAGAGCGAGTTGCAGTCCAGCTGGGGCTACAGGGAGACCCTGTTTCAAAAAGAAGAAAAAAAGAATGTTCAAATAGGGGCTGGAGAGACACAGGGTTAAGAACACTGGCTATTCTTGCAAAGGACTTGAGTTTGGTTCCCAGCAGCACTCACATGGCAGCTAACTCCAGTCCAAGGCATCTAGAGCCCTCTTTTGGTCTTTATGAGCACTGCATGCACATAATGTACTTACACACATGCAGGCAGAAGTCATATATATGAAATACAAATAAATAAATCTTTTTTTTTCCTTTGGTCTTTTTGAGACAGGGGTCTCCCTCTAGCCTCAGCTGACTTGGAACTCTTTATGTAGACTAGGCTGGCCTTGAACTGACAGAGATCTGCCTGGGCCACCACACCTGGCTAAATAAATAAATCTTAAAAGAAAGAATGCTCAAGCCAGGCATAGTGGTGCACACCTTTGATCTCAGCACAGCAGAGGCAGGCACATCTCTGTGAGATTGAGGCTAGCTTAGTTTACATAGCAAGTTCCAGGGCAGCAGCTGGGACTATAAGGAGACCCTGTCAAAAACAAAACAAAACAAAACAAAACAAAATGAAACAAAACAAAACAAAAGAAAAAATAGCTACACTAAAGGTTATATGTATATGACCAACCACAGCCTTTTTCCTTTCCCAGATATAACCTGAGATTTTCTGGGAATTTCATAAACAAAACTATCAACTTCATTTGCAGTAAAAAAAAAATGTCTTTCCATCTCTGTGCAAAACTTCCTTTTGTGGTTTGACATCAAGAGCTGTAATTTCATCTAATGGGCAACTAGAGAAATGTCTCCGTGGGTAAGAGTACTTGCCCTGGCCGGGCGTGGTGGCGCACGCCTTTAATCCTAGCACTTGGGAGGCAGAGGCAGGCGAATCTTTGTGATTTCAAGGCCAGCCTACTCTACAGAGTGAGTTTCAGGACAGTCAGAACTACAGGGAGACCCTGTCTCGAAAAGACCAAAAAAAAAAAAAAAAAGAGTACTTGCCCTGTAAGCATGAAGACATGAGTTTGGATTCAAGCACCCATCTACCTGTTACCCCAACACTGTGGAGGATTGTTGGGGCTTGCTGGGTGACAGACTAGCTCCAGTTTCAGTGAGAGACTATCTCAAGGGAATAAGTGGAGACTGATGTACTGGAGCACTAGATAGCCTCCTCTGGTCTTTTCTTGAGCATTCTCTTTCACACACACACACTTGTGCATAGAACACACACACACACACACACACACACACTCAAAGCTAGTAAGATGGCTCAGTGGGTAAAAGTTCTTGCAGTACAAGTCTGAAAGCTTGAGTTAGATACTTGTAATACACAGTAGAGAGAGTGACTCCCAACAGTTGTCCTCTAACCTCCATATTAGCACACACCTGCATGTGTATATCCATACGAACAATAATGATAAAACATTTTTAATTAAAACGTATTTTTTTGGTATTATTGAGAAAGGGTCTGTCTTTAGTGCTAGCTGGCCTGGAGCTTGCTCTGTAGACCAGATCTGGACTTGAACTCACAGAGATCCGCCTGCCTCTGCCTCGCCAGTGCTGGGATTAAAGGTGTGTGCCATTACACCAGGAACTAAAGACGGTGCTTAGCCACCATGTGGGTGCTGGGAATCGAACCCGGGTTTTCTGCAAGAGCAGTCAGTGCTCTTAACTGCTGAGCCATCTCTCCAGCCCCATTATAACATATTTTTTAAAAGGGGGAGGTCCCTTAGAAACCCCGTGAATAATGTCACTTCAGAAGTCACCAAAATTGTAAAATGGCTTTTTTTTTTTTTTTTAAAACAGGGTCTCACTGTGTAGCTCATTGTAGGCTGGCCTGGAACTGGCTACATAGAACAGGCTGGCTTTAACTTATGGCTCTCTTGAGAAGCCCATGGCCACACTTGGGTGCTGTACAGTAGTTTTCTCTACATTGACATGTTCCTTACAGGAGGTAGGGGAAGAATTGGGTGACTTAGTAGGTAAACAAAAAAGCAGAGGGCCCCTCCCCAGGTTTATAAAAGGAGTAAGCAGGTGTGGGGGAGGAGGCTCTGACCAGCTGAGTGTGGAGGAGAGGCTTCTTCAACAAGCTGAGCTCCCTGCCAGTTGTACCAAGAGCCCCAGGGTGGCAGCCTCCCGAGGGGGCTTTTTGGTGATGCGATTGCCTTTGAGTTATCCCCTCTGCTGTGAGAAACCCCTTCACCTGCACTCCTATTAGTAAACCCAATAAAAAGTTATTGGTTCCGCATACCTTTAATCCTAGCACTTGGGAGGCAGAGGCAGGTGGATCTTTGTGAGTTCAAGGCCAGCCTGGTCTACAGAGTGAGTTCCAGGACAGTTGGGTCTACAGGGAGACCCTGTCTCGAAAAAACAAAAACAAAAAAAGTTATTGGTTCAAGTTGGACTTTGGTGCCATGGTTACTTGGTCAACTGTGGGTTCCCTTTCTGGAGTGAGTAAATTTGTATAGTTTTTTTTCTGTAAAAAGTCTGTCACGGGCTGGAGAGATGGCCTAGCGGTTAAGAGCACCAACTGCTCTTGCAGAGGACCCGGGTTCGATCCCCAGCACCCACATGGCGGCCGAGAACCATCTGAAACTCCAATTCCAGGAGAACTCCAGTTCCAGGGGAATCCGATGCCCTCTTCTGACCTCCGCGGCATTGCATGACACGGGTGCACAAACTTGCATGCAGACAGTACATTCATACACATACGGAAATAAATAAAATTAATTAAAAAAAAAAGTCTGTCACATAACCTGTGTGTACTCTCCTTAACAATTCCTGTGCTTAAATATATGTTGTTCTCTCTCTCTCTCTCTCTCTCTCTCTCTCTCTCTCTCTCTCTCTCTC
>VZQC01013614.1:724343-740533 GCA_009823505.1 Rhizomys pruinosus
TGATCAACATGCCTGTGCATACAAGCTTCTCCAACTGGACTATGGGAACCTTGGGTTGTTCAAAATTTGGACATAGATACTTGCAAAATGCACCAATTACCTAATTGTATGACATACTGAGTAACATCAATGTTATCTGTAAACAACTGTGTCATTATATTGTAGAATCCCTTAAAAATAAAAATAAAAAATAAAAATAAATAAATTTAAAAAAAGTTTAATAATAGAAATGGTATAAATCAAAAGCCCAAGAATTAAATATAATCATTTAATCAAAGGAAAAACTGAAAATACAAACAGGATGAGATAATTTCTTATTAAAACAATGAGTTTTTTATGAAATAGAAACTATTTCAGAAAAAATTGCAGAGATATGCTATGAAGAATGTAAAGTTTTCATTTTAGTATCAGGTTAAATGTGTATAAAAATGTAGAAAGAAGATTTGTAAGTATCCAAATTAGCTATGTATCTTCTGCTGTTAGAAAATTAAGAGTCACTAATGAGGCAGTAAGCATGCTGAGTCTCATCTATAATTCCCATTTATTCATGAGGAGATTCTTTCCAAACATTACTTATGTAATTACAAATTATTTTAAAACTGCACTACAAGGATGCTCCTACACTCCTACACAGAAAATAAAAATAATAAATAAAACATTTAAAGAATGAATTATTTAAAAAAAAATTTTTTATTATTTATTTCTGTATGTGTATGAATGTACTGTCTGCATGCAAGTTTGTGCACCCGTGTTGTGCAATTCCACGGAGGTCAGAAGAGGGTCTCGGATTCCCCTGGAGCTGTTCTCCTGGAACTGGAGTTTCAGACGGTTCTCTGCCGCCATGTGGGTGCTGGGGATCGAACCCGGGTCCTCTGCAAGAGCGGTCGGCGCTCTTAACCGCTAGGCCATCTCTCCAGCCCTGAATTATTTTTTGAAGCATAAAAATCACATATTTTAAGATAAAATGTTTTGTAATTGAAATATTATTTCTTAACTTTCTTTTAGGGGATAAACTATTTAGCATTTTAAATTAAACATTCTCTCCTTTTAAGAACAGGAATGAACCTATCATTTTGTACAACCTAGATAGCTAATAGAAGTTAATTTGTTAAGAAAAATATAAATCTTGCACAAGATATTTGTCTCAAATCTTTGGTTAGACTTTGACAAAAATGATATTACATATGCTTAGAGTATTCATAGACATGTATAAATGTTATTGAATAGTTATTTTTATAATTTATATTATTTTTTTTTCTCTTTTTTTTTTTTTTGTATTTATTTATTTATTTTTAACAAATCTAGACCCGTGTTCCCGCTCATTCCCCCACCCCGTCAGAGCTCGTGCATTCTGCCAAACATGCTTTCCATCTCTTAGTCTTTCTCAATATTTTCCATGGGGACGTTGACTGTTTTGAGCAGAAGTTCACTGTTTCAGTCAGTTCTTTGATGCAGTATTTTCTGTTGTTGTTGTTGTTTCCAAAATGCATTATGTCCAACTGCTTTGTACAGAAGCTCAGGGAGCCCTACACAAGAAATACTTACAACTGGGTAATTGGCACTAGCATCCACAGATGAGGGATACCATTCGTCGTTTGTTTTTCTGGGACTGTGTTACTTCACTCAGCATGATGTCCTCTAGCTCCAGCCATTTTCCTGCAAAGTATAATTTATATTATTAAAGGAATAAATTTTATTTACTGAGTAAAAAAAAAAAAGAAAGGGGAATGATGACAAGTCTATCAGGAAACCAGTACCCGCAGAGAGCAATGCACCACCTAAATCAGGCCGGTTGACAATCCTGGTTGGTTGGCTGGTTTCTTTCTTTCTTAAGATTTATTTATTTTTATTTTAAAAATATTTTATGTATTATTCTGCTTTATGTGTATGAGTGTATTGTCTACATGTGTGTAAGTGCACATGTGTTGTACAATGCCTACAGTGGTCAGAAGAGGGCATCAAATCCCCTGGAACTGGAGTTATGGACAGTTGTTAGCCACCATGTGGGTGCTGGGTACTGAACCCAGGACCTCTGCAAGAGCAGCCAGTGCTCTTAACTGCAGAACCATCTCTCCAGGCCCCTTATTTTTTATTTTTACATGTATGTATGTATGTATGTATGTATGTATGCGTTGTGTGTGTGTGTGTGTGTGTGTGTGTGTGTGTGTTCTGTGCTAGGAAATCGCTCTACCACTGATCTATACCTCTAGCCCTTGGTTTTCCTGAGCCAGGATCTTGCTACATAGCATAGACTGGACTTGGACTCTCTAAGAAGCCCAGGATGTCCTTAAACCAAATTCATGGTCCTTCTATCCCTGCCTTGGGAGTGCTGGGATTACAGGTATGTGCTACCACAAGTGCTATTAGAATTACATGTATGTGCTACCATGCCTGGCTTGAAAAAACTCTCCTTTATTGCAAAAGCAGCCTAGCAGGGATTATTCTGTCTTTCCTGGTTTTTTAAATTCCTTGTAGAGATATTGCAAAGGGTGAGATGAAAAGTCCTTCTAAGTCAGCCTTGGCACATCGATCATGTCTCGTGTATCAGTTCCTCCTTCCTCTCCATCTGGCAGAAAATGTTAGCTTTCTTTCTAATGGCCGCCATCTCTACCTCCTTTACCCATGTATCGGAGGTAATAATATGCCTGGCTAGTAAGACTACATTTTTAAAAAAAATAACATAATTTATAAGCATACAAAAGAACAAAAGAGAAAATAAATATGATCATAGTTAGCTTTAGGTAAGACTACATTTTTAGCCTTCCTGGGAAATACAATGGCCAATGAGAAGTCAGTCAGAGGTACTGGACGGGGTTTTGGGAAAGCTGTTTAAAGGGGCTAACCTAGCCGGGCGTGGTGGCGCACGCCTTTAATCATAGCACTCGGGAGGCAGAGGCAGGTGGATCTTTGTGAGTTCAAGGCCAGCCTGGTCTACAGAGAGAGTTCCAGGACAGTTGGGACTACAGGGAGACCCTGTCTCGAAAAGACCCCCCCCAAAAAAATAATAATAATAAAATAAAGGGGCTAACTTAGCACAGCACCTCTTTGTTCTTTCCCCCTCATTCTTCCTTCATTTTCCCTGGGAGGCTTGGCAGTAGAGGATAGCTGAGCAGAAGCAGAGGATTCTAGTCTGGACACCTGGTAGGTAGAGTAGGTAGAGGCTGTGCCAGCCCAAGCTTCCCTGGGAGCAGACTACGTCCCTATTTCATGAAAATCTCTGTTATTGGTTTTTTTTTTTTTTAATTCACATCCTCAATCATTCTTTTTGTTTTTAGAACTTTCTTTTTTTAATTTTATTTATTTTTTATGTGTATGTACTGTCTGCATGTAGGTTTGTGCACCCGTGTTGTGCACTGCCAAGGAGGTCAGAAGAGGTTGTCAGATTCCCCTGGAACTGGAGTTAAAGATGGTTCTCAGCCGCCATGTGGGTGCTGGGGATCGAACCCGGGTCCTCTGCAAGAGCAGTCAGTGCTCTTAACTGCTAGACCATCTCTCCAGCCCCGAAAATCTGTTATTGTAGATCAGCCTCCTAGAAGCTGAGAAAAATTCTTTATTGATGTAATCCCCAAATTCTCTCCTAATTCAGTTTTTCTCCACCAAGTAGCTCCCCAAATCACCTATTCATGTATTCACCCATTCAAACCCTCTCTGGTTGACAATGCCATCTTCTAGAAGTGGATGAAATTATGAGTATAAATGGTATTGTTGCCAGGTGTGGTGGGGCAAGCCTTTAGTCCCAGCACTTGGGAGCTAGAGACAGGAAGATCTTGAGTTCAAGGACAGCCTGGTCTAAATAGTGAGTTCCAGGCCAGCTGGGGCTACAGGGAGACCCTGTCTCAAAAATACCACCCCCCCAAAAAGGTATTGTAAATACCAAAGCAGTAGACACGTAACAGCATTTTTACTGACTTTAAAAAAGAAGTTACAAAAAAAAATAAAAAAAAAAATAAAAATAAAAATAAAAAAGAAGTTACAATGTCTTTCATTTGGGGGTTCTTTTTATTTTATTTATTTTTGGGGGGGTATTATTGAGACTAGAGCTCCCTGTAGCCCCAGCTGTCCTGGAACTTGCTCTATAGACCAGGCTGGCCTTGAACTCACAAAGATCTGCCTGCCTCTGCCTCCCGAGTGCTAGGATTAAAGGCGTGTGCCACCACGCCTGGCTGAGCTTTGTTTTCAAACATTGGGAGTTAGGTTTTGATGGGGCTTCTAGTATGAGGAGCTAGAGAGGTAGTGATGTTCATTCAATTCTATGGACACTTCCTGCAGATGTGAATTTATTTTTAATTTTCTTGTGATGTTGGGGGTGATTCAGGGCCAGGTGTGTGCTCGGCAAGCCCCTGCCACTGAGCTCACCTGCAAGGCAGACCTTTCCACTTCGAAGCTCAGTCTCCTATGAAGGCTGCCATATTCCAGAGTATTGCGAGCAAACCCTGGTCAGGCTCTGATCTTCAAGCACACCCCACCCCCAGGCCTCTGAGGGGCTAGCTACTAAACCTGACAATTTGGTCCAGTCGTCGGCAAACTGGCAAACTCCAGGCCCCTGTGAGGATTTCCAAAATAAGAGATAAACCTAAGCCAGCATTTTGTGCCCTGACCAAGGGTCAGCCACTCAGGGAGGAACATCTGTAACAGGCTCCCACAGCTACGGTGTAAGGTGTAATTTTGAGCGATGTTCTTCTCCAGTTTCCCACATGTGACCAACCATTGTTTAATTTTGGGGAGCTGGGGAGAATTCTTCGTATAATGAATCTTTGACTAGGACAGCAGTTTTACCATTTGAAAGGAAAGAAAGCTCAAAAAAGAGGATGTTAGTGAGTTATGTGTGCCAAGGATGTGGAAGGGTGGGGAGAGCCCCCCAGGACACAGCGTGACAATGGGAGACTTAGGCCTGGGATTGCAGAGTTAGGCTGAAGAGATGCCAGTGGAGAGGAAGATGAAGGGGATCAGGGGAACAAGCTGAGGCCCAGAGTAACAGCAGCGGGGTAGCTTCTGGTTAAAGGAGAAACCAGGACGCGTGGCATGGTCTTTCCTCCTCCCCAGAGGACCAACTGTGGTCTGCTTTGACGTTGGTGTCCCAGATGTGCTATGCTGTTAGATACATTTGTTCCAGACCCAGATTCAGCTACATCAGCAACAGCGGCTGGGACCGAGGGTTCAGAGCAGAAGGCCCAGAGGCACAGCAGTGTGCGGAGTCCTGAGAGGGGTCTGGCTAGGGCCTGGCTCAGCAGCTAGAGGCAAGCTGGGAACCTGAGTTCGAACCCTGGAACCATGCAAAGGTGGAAAAAGAGAACAGATCCCACAAAGTTGTCTCTCTGACACATGTGTCATTGTGCCCTGTAGGAAGCTTACTTTTGTACCGAACAAGGACCACTTGGCCTTGCTAAGGGGATGGGGGCATAGCACCTGCCAGCAGCTGCTGTAAGGAACTGGCCTCTCGGTGCAGAGACCAGCCGTCTACTTCCCGTAGTGGCCTGGCTTGGGTGGTGCTTCCAACTCAGGCCCTTAGCCTGAAACGAGATGCGTGTTCCACTCTTGGCCGTGACTTCCCACCTGCCCAGGGACTGCTGAACCCTAGACAGGAATTTTCAGGCTGATGTCTTCAGCCTATGTCCACTCACGACACCAGCTATCCAGATTGGTAGTCTGCATGGGGACCTCTTTCCAACCCACTGGCCAACCGAATGAAATGCAGGCCTACCTTAGCCTGTACAATAATTAAAAAGATGACAGCCGGGATTCCGCGATGATGTTACTGGGAAATTCATAATTTATTCCTTGCTACAGCCTGCTTTTATAAACCAAATGACGGCAGTTCCCAGAGCCAGTCACAGGCCCCCCAACTCCATGCCACTGCACACTGTTGCCCCCCCCCCCAGCATTACCCAGCTAGGCCACGTTGTTTGCTCCTCCTTGGGGTGGGATCAGACTCTCAGCCACACAGTGCCCTGAGGGGTGCTAGCTGAGAACTAGCCCCCAATTCAAACTGGATCTTCACACACTGCCCCCCTACAAACCATACTCACATACACAGATAATAAATTAAAAAAAAAAAAAAAAAAAAAAACAGCAAGAAGGGCCTGAGGGGAAGTACTGCACAGCACTGGCTCTGGCTGAGCCCATCGTCCTGCAGCCTCTGCTCCCTTCGTGATGGTCTCTACTCCTCCCACACTCCTGGTTTCTGAGCCAGCATTTCAGGGTAGGGAAGGCCAGGCAGGGTCACCAGATGTGCTGCAGCTGTGGATGGAGTTGAATAACCCAGACCATCCTTACTCTGGTTGGTGTGGTCCTGGAAGCAGGAAAAAGTCAGGAGAATCCCTGGAGTCCGCAGCCTTTCCTGTCTCATGGCTACTAGTCTCTTTTGGGTTGCTATAGGTTTGAATGTGATCCCTAAAAGTATCTGCTAAAAGCTGATCAGTCGTGGTGATTTTTTTTTTTTTTTTTTGTCCTTTTGAGACAGGGTCTCCCTATAGCCCCAGCTGTCCTAGAACTCACTCTCTTAGACAGGCTGACTTGAAATCACAGGGATTTGCCTGCTCTGCCTCCCAAGTGCTAGGAATAAAGGCGTGCGCCACCCGCGCCCAGCTTTTTTTTTTTTTTTTTTTTGTTCTTTTCGAGACAGGGCCTCCCTGTAGTCCCCAGCTGCCTGGAACCCACTCTGTAGACCAGCTGGCCTCGAACAACAAAGATCCACCGCCTCTGCTGCCTCCCGATGCTAGATTAAGGCTTGTGCCACCACGCATGGCTCTTTTTTTTTTAATTTTTTATTATTTTTATTTAATTTTCATATGTGTATGCAGTTTTGTGACCATGTCTGAATGCCGTAGAGGTCAGAAGAAGGTGTCAGATTCCGCTGGAACTGGAGTTACAGACGGTTTCATCCCCATGTGGTGCTGGGATCGAACCCGGTGTCCTCTGCAAGACAGTCGACCTCTTAACCTAGGCCAGACCCCTCCAGCCCCCCCCAGTCTGTGTCTTTAAGAAAATGGCCCATTCGTGGTATAGATGGTGAGATACTTGCAAACTGTCAATTGCACATGGCTGCCCACTGCGGACTTCTGAGGCCAAAAAGCCAGCTGCCTCTGACTGTTCTGGGGATTTTGTAATGTTTTCCTGGCTTAGGGTTTGCCTTCCTCTGAAAGTGTGGCATATGATCCATATAATCCATGCCCCGGGCTGTCTTCTAGGGAACTTGGACTGAGACAACCTTTGATAGATTTTCTGTTTTCCTGAAACGATTGCATCTCCCAGAACCAAGGTTCTCGGAACACTGTGGAGACACTTTGTTGGCTATTTTTCCCTGTATGTCCGGGCACCTCAGAGCCTCCGTGTTGAACACTGAATTGGTCCCATTGTTTTTCTTTTCTTTCTTTTTTTTTTTTGGTCTTTTTAAGACAGGGTCTCCCTGTAGCCCCAGCTGGCCTGGAACTCACGTGTAGAACCAGGCTGGCCAGAGATTTGCCTGCTCTTGCCTCTTGAGTGCCACCCCATCCAGCCAACATTTAAACATTTTTATTTTTTTATTATTTATTTTTTTATTATATTTATCTTTGGTATGTGATGAATGTACTGTCTGCATGTAGGTCTGTGCACCCGGTCGTGCAATGCTGCGGAGTGCAGAAGAGGGCATCGGATTCCCTGGAACTGGAGAGTCTCCTGGAAATGGAGTTTCAGACGGTTCTCGGGCCGCCCATGTGGGTGCTGGGGATCGACCCGGTCCCCTGCAAGAGCGTCGGTGCTCTTAAACCACTAGGCTATCTCTCCAGTCCCAAACTATTTTTATTTTTGTGTATGAGGGTATTGCCTGCACTAATGTAGTGCAGTGCCTGTGGAGTCAGAAGAGGATGTAGGATCCCTTTGGAACTGGACTTATGGAAACTGTTAGCTGCCACGTAGGTGCTGGGAACGAAAATGAAGGGTCCCTGCAAGGGTCCTTTTCTCAAGAGCAGCCAAGGCTCTAGCCTTTTATTCTTATATTTTTTCCTTTTCTGAGCTTCCCTGTCTTAAATGACTGGTACACATTGCCCACCATTCAAGCTAGATCTAAGGTCTTTAAAAAAATTGTTGTTTTTTGGTATTTTTTTTTTTTTGAGCCAGGGTCTCCCTTTTCACCACAGGTGGCCTGGAGCTCACTCTGTAGACCAGCTGACTGGAACTTACAGAGATCCATTGCTCTTCCTCCCGAGTGCCTGTTAAAAAGTATTTTCATATGTGAGGAATCTCTTATAAAACTGGGTAAAACTGCCTTCTTTAATTGATGAANCTGGGAAGGAGCCTTTTGAAGCTGCTGTCAGGAAAACTTTAGAAAAAGATTTTGTTTAAGATATTTTCTCCAGTTTCACCCTTTCATCTTAGCTCTCTTCTTTTTTTGCTATGGCAACACTCAAAGGTGAATGTGGTTAGAAAGTACTTCTCTTGTAAAGTGCTCTTTTCACAATCTTGGATTTAATAGTTTATGTTGCATTTTTACTTTTAATGTATAAAGTTACATTTCTTACATGTTTTTAAAAAGCATTTTCAATAGTTCAGGGAGAACTTGTGCTCAAGTGATTAATAGCTTGGTTTGGATTTTTAAAATTTATTTAATGTTTTAATTTTATGTGTGTGAGTAGTTTTGCCTACATGTGTGTAAGTGCCCCCATGTTGTACAATGCTCTCAGAGGTCAAAACAGGGTGTTGGATCCTCTGGAGCTGGAGTTAAGGACAGTTGTTAGTCGCCATGTGGCTGCTGGAAATTGAACCCACATTCCTCTGCAAGAGCACCCAGCACTCTTAACCACTAAGCCATCCCTCCAGTCCCTTGATTTGGACTTTAGAGTGACTGCTTGCCTATAGAGCCATCTCTAACAACTGGGAGGTACATGACCCAAAAAGAGTCACTAAAAAAAATCTCCCTGCCTCAGTTTCCTCAAATGTCAACAGAGTCTACAGTACTACAGCACAGAGTTATCATTAGGATCAAATGAGATAAAAAAGTATTTGCTATAATGTCTGGCATGAAGTAGGGCCTCAAGCAATGTTCATTATGATGCTGTTAATAACCATCTTCTTCAGGGTGTGAAACAAGCATTTTCATATTTTCTTCAGGCAGTTTCAAACTATTGATGATCTGAGCAGCAAGTGCCTGGATGGTAAATCTCTATGATTCTTAGATACAAAGAATGATAAACCCCAAATCTATTTCTTTGTAGGAATAAACATTTGCAAGCAAACCATCAGAGACATGAATTGGGTCTTACCAGTATACCCCAGGTCACAGAAACACACGCCTGAGATGCAGTCTCCATGGCCACTGCAGTAGCTGGGACAAGGCTCAGATATGTACACACCATCTAAACCAAACGGAGGCACATTCTTCTGAGAGCTGCTCTCCTGGATCCACCGGAATCTGGTCTTGCTGTTGGGAAAAGACATCTCTTCTTATACCCACATGCCACACTAAACGAAGGCATGCAGACAGGTTCAGAAAACTCAGAGATCTGGGATTTACTGGGATGTCATGCCTGTTTGCACATTAACCTGTGTAAGGTGTCTGTCTCAGATCTTTCTAAAAACTTCTTGATTTATTCTTTGGCATAAATGTTTTAACAACAGGAGGGGATCAGGCACAGAGAGTTAGTGACTTTTTATTTTTTATTTATTTATTTTTTTATTATTATTTATCTTTGTATGTGTATGAATGTACTGTCTGCATGTAGGTCTGTGCACCCATGTCGTGCAATGCTGCGGAGGTCAGAAGAGGGCATCGGATTCCCCTGGAACTGGAGTTCTCCTGGAATTGGAGTTTCAGACGGTTCTCGGCCGCCATGTGGGTGCTGGGGATCGAACCCAGGTCCTCTGCAAGAGCGTCGGTGCTCTTAACCACTAGGCTATCTCTCCAGTCCCAAACTATTTTTATTTTATGTGTATGAGTGTATTGCCTGCCACTATGTAGTGCAGTGCCTGTGGAGGTCAGAAGAGGATGTAGGATCCCTTGGAACTGGACTTATGGACAACTGTTAGCTGCCACGTAGGTGCTGGGAACGAAATTGAGGGTCCTCTGCAAGGGTCCTTTTCAAGAGCAGCCAAGGCTCTTAGCCTTTTATTCTTTATATTTTTTCCTTTTCTGAGCTTCCCTGTCTTAAATGACTGGTATCACATTTGCCCACCATTCAAGCTATCTAAGTGTCTTTAAAAAAATTTTTTTTTTGGTATTTTTTTTTTTTTGAGACAGGGTCTCCCTTTTCACCACAGGTGGCCTGGAGCTCACTCTGTAGACCAGGCTGACCTTGAACTTACAGAGATCCACTTGCCTCTGCCTCCCGAGTGCTGCTTAAAAAGTATTTTATATGGAGGTAATCTCTTATAAAACTGGTAAAACTGCCTTCTTTAATTGATGAATAGATATAGGAACTGTGAAGAGGATTATTCTCTCTTCGGATCCAAATAGAATACTAAAGTCTCCTTAAGCTATGCACTTAAGCAAAATATATTAATACAGGAGAGCTCTGATATCAGCAATGGATTATTCTACCAAGGAGATGTTGTCCAGGGGATCCAAGCCCCCCCCCCAAAAAGGTAAAGGCTTCTTGCCTGTAAACTGGGATACCTGCAAGAAGAGAGGTGATAAGGCCCTGCTGTCGAAGACCTGATGTAAGCATGGGAAAGATGCATTGAGATCACACTTGCAAGTGTACAGTTGGTCTCTGGAATACCAGAGAGTGTTACCAAAGGCCACTAAACCAATAAAGCAAATATAGGTCTCCCTGAGTCAAGCAAAACTCCTCCGTCAGCACCAGCTACACCTCACCTGCCTGGAAATACTGTGCAGCAGTGGCAGTCACATGACTGTATATCCCAAATCTAATTGGTTATTAGCTCTCTCCTTCAAGGAATAACCCACAGGTGATTCCACAAGCTTGCATCCTGTAGTGGTTGGGAGATGTTATAAGCCACAATAAGATCTTGTCATATTTTACAGAAAAAATGTAATTCATGGATTAACATACCATCCAAACATCTGTGTCTATACCAAAGTAACCTACCATAACAATTAGCACTGTTTAAATACCTATATATCTAATTACTTGTGCTTCATTAGTAGGATTGAAAGGTTATTCATGGACAAACTGTCAGCCCATGAAAGGAAACAGCCAGAATTAACCAGAGTCCAAGACAACAGCTCCAGAGAAAGTAGACTGTTTTGCTTCCTGTGCACCTGTGCCCCTTTTCTAAGCCTAGGGAACAATCTGCGGAAGAGGGGGCATGGTAGAATGTAAGGGCTGTAATTGGGGTGAATGATGAAACTACAGCAATATAGTCTGGACACTTATCTGATCAACTTGATTGAACATACAAGCCCCCAGCCCCCGGTTGGATGGTGGGACCAAGGGGCTGTGTGGGTTTGGGAACAACTGCTTGCAAATTGATTTTACATGAAGGATGCTTGTACTCATAAATTATTACTTATTGTTAAAATATGAAAAAAATAAAGAAATTTTAAAAAGTACTTTATGCCCGGCATGGTGGCCATGCCTTTAATCCCAGCAATCGAGAAGCAGAGACAGGTGAATCTCTGTGAGTTCAAGGCCAGCCTGGTCTACAGAGTGAGCTCTAGGCCAGCTGGGACTAAAGGGAGACCTTGACTCAAAAAGGCCCCCCCAAAATATTTTATTATTCTTTTTTATTTTATGTGTATGAGTATATTGTCTGTATGCATGTAAGTACACCCATGTCATGCAATGCCCACTGAGGCCACAAGAGGATGTCAGGTCCCCTGGAACTGGAATTATGGACAGTTGTTAACAACAATGTGGGTGCTAGGAATTGAACGGAAGACCTCTTCAAGGGTTTACAAGAGCAGTGTTCTTTTTTATTTTTTTTCAGCCAGTGTTCTTAACCACTGAGCCATCCCTCCAGTTTTTTAAAGACAAGATCTTTATATATAGCCCCGATTGGCCTGGACCTCTGTGTATAAACCAGCCTGGTCTCGAAGTTATGGGAATACTTTCTGCTTTCGGCTTCCAAATGCTGGGATTATAGATATGCACCACGACTTCCGACCTAAGTGTCACTTTATTTTTTGGAGGCAGGATCACATGTAGCCCAGGCTAGCCTTGAACTGAGTGTGTAGCTGAGGAGGACCTTGATCAGTCCCAAGTGCTGGTATTACAGGTATGTGCTATCACATCCAGCTTCTGACCTTTTTTTTTTTTTGTCTTTTCGAGACAGGGTCTCCCTGTAGTCCCAGCTGTCCTGGAACTCACTCTGTAGACCAGGCTGGCCTTGAACTCACAAAGATTCACCTGCCTCTGCCTCCCAAGTGNTGAGGCCACAAGAGGATGTCAGGTCCCCTGGAACTGGAATTATGGACAGTTGTTAACAACAATGTGGGTGCTAGGAATTGAACGGAAGACCTCTTCAAGGGTTTACAAGAGCAGTGTTCTTTTTTATTTTTTTTCAGCCAGTGTTCTTAACCACTGAGCCATCCCTCCAGTTTTTTAAAGACAAGATCTTTATATATAGCCCCGATTGGCCTGGACCTCTGTGTATAAACCAGCCTGGTCTCGAAGTTATGGGAATACTTTCTGCTTTCGGCTTCCAAATGCTGGGATTATAGATATGCACCACGACTTCCGACCTAAGTGTCACTTTATTTTTTGGAGGCAGGATCACATGTAGCCCAGGCTAGCCTTGAACTGAGTGTGTAGCTGAGGAGGACCTTGATCAGTCCCAAGTGCTGGTATTACAGGTATGTGCTATCACATCCAGCTTCTGACCTTTTTTTTTTTTTGTCTTTTCGAGACAGGGTCTCCCTGTAGTCCCAGCTGTCCTGGAACTCACTCTGTAGACCAGGCTGGCCTTGAACTCACAAAGATCTGCCTGCTTCTGCCTCCCAAGTGCTAGGATTAAAGGCGTACGCCACCACGCCCGGCTTTTTTTTTGAGACAGAGTATCACTATGTAGTCTTGCCTGTGCTAGAACTCACTATGTGGACCAGAGTGGCCTTGATCTCGTAGAGATCTGCCTTCTACATGGTGGGACTAAAGGTGTGTGCCACCACGTACAGCCATGGACATTGTTCTTGATTGCTTTCCCCTTTCATCTAATATGTCACCCTTCTTTCTTCTCACCTTACTAGTTGACAATTAGTCATTGTTAAAGAGGCAGTGTGAGTTGCATGTGGTAGCACACACCTGCAATCTCAGCTCTTGGGAGGCTGAGACAGGAGGATTGCCATGAATTTGAAGCCAGTTTGGTCTACACAGTAAGTTCCATGCCAGCCTCAGCTACAGAAGATTTAATTTGATTAAAAAACATTTTAACAAAAGAAGACCCCATTTCAAAACAAACAGCCAAAAAGAAAAAAAAGTGATTTCCCAGTTTGGAGGCTAGAAGTCTGAAATCAGGATATCAGCAGGGAACTGCCCACAGTCTGGCTGGGGTCCTAGACTGACTGCATAAGAAGCTGAGCACCAGCGCTTGTCAGAGCTCTTTCTTCCTGACTGCAGATGCTTCATGCTCCTGGCACCATGCCTTCCTTGTTCTGATAGACCATAAGCTCAACTTTGACCAGAAAATAAATTGCCATGTAAACAGTAGATATTTAAGGAAGGCAATCTGAATGGGGTTTTTGTGAATGGATGCTGCCTTCCTACCTCTGAGAAGGAAATCATAAATCAATAGAACCAATGCTTAAGACCACGCTCGGAGCTTGTGAGGAAAAAGACATCCTGGAGAACGATCGTGCAGAAGGAACCAGAAAGATAGAGTTGCCTATAAGAAAGTGCTGAGAATGAGTTGTATTAAATAAATACAGTCATTAGTGGTGCCTGCTGAATAAATGAACAACACTAACGTAACTTCGTGTACACTAGGAGATGCCTGCATATGCAGAATGAGTTGCTAAATAATACTATTTGATAAAATAATGTGCAACATTGAATGTTAGCGAGAGAGAGAGAGAGAGAGAGAGAGAGAGAGAGAGAGAGAGAGACATCAGTAGAGTTGATTCCTTTTCGTGGCTTTGAGGAAAATCTGCTGTTCCTCTTTTCCAGCTCCTGGACCCCTAGTCCTTGGCATTTTTTGGCTGGTGAACGCATCGCTCCTATTTCTGCTCCCGATTTCACGTGGCCTTTCCTTGTGTCTCATATCTTTATATGGTCAGGCATTAGGGGACCACTCCAGTGTGACCTCATTTCAGCTAAAAAGTAGTCACATCTGTAATCCTGTAATGACCCTATTTCCAAATAAAGTCACAGGCTGATCTTTTTTTCCCTTTGAGGTAGGAGTCCAACATGTGTTTTACTTAAAAAGAATTTTTTTGTGTGTGTGGACAAAATTCAACCCACAGCAGGGAGAAAACAATTGGATTTTACATCAATTTCAAGAGCTGCTTTACTCTAATTACTTTTATTTATGCTTAGAGCAGGAGCCACAAACTGGTAAGCCAGGGTCGAATTTGTCTCCTAGGCATGTTTGTTAGGCCAGAGTCCCCCCATTCCCATATGTCTTACACTGGCCACTTTACAAAGCTGCTTTGCCTTTCTGGCCCTTGAAGGAATTTGCATTCGTGACACTTGGTTTAGAACATACGGCCTTTGGTGTTTTATCCTCTTAGCCTGAGAACTATCCAGAGACCCAGATAAGTGTGTTCCCACTTCATGAACCAGGAAACAGAGGCTCGGACAGAAAAAGTGACCTTTTGGGACCACAAGTTGGAAGTAGGGGAGCCAGGGTGCCAGCCCAAGTCTCAGCTTCCGGCCCTGGCTCCACATCCCCACTGCTTGGAGGCTCTCATGACTCCTTCCGTCCGCCCATGTCCCTGGCTAGATCTGTGTAGCAAATGCATTCTTGAGGCTTAGACTGAAAAATAGGCACATTCCTGAAGGGAAAACTTTGTACATATTTCTTCCAGAGAGAATAAGACATAATAATGTGTTGCCTACTCTGCAAAAGTCTGGTTTTGAGCTCGGTCAAATTTTCCTTCTCTAAGTATGGGGGTTGGGTTGTGGGGGGAGAGAGGGGTGAAGGAAGAGTAGGAGGAGTGGAGGGTGGCAAGCTATCACTATAGGAAGACAAATAAATACAGATAAAGCTGGTTAGTGAGGCCGATTCCATAGACCTCTGCTTCTATCTCCAGGTTATTAAACTGCAAAGTAGCCTTCACGATTATTTTTGTCTTTTCTAGCACAGAGGGGAGGAGAAGACCTTTGTCTTATGAACCTATGTCCTGCTCTGACCAAATGTGGGGAGAACAGAGAATTTTTTTTCTTTTTCTTTTCTTTTTTTTTTTTGAGACAGGGTCTCTTTGTCTCTCCAGTTGGACTGGAATTTGCTCTGTGGACCAGGCTGGCCTTGAACTCACAGAGCTCTGCCTGCCTCTGCCTCCGGAGTGTGGCATTAAAGGCATGTACCACCACACCTGGCAGAGAGAGTTTCTTTATTGGCTTTTGGACAAAATGATTGTATGGCAAAGTGATATATTCTGGGATGTCATTTTCTGTTTTTCCACAGTGAGTGGCCTTGTTTCATAATGTTGATTTCACTTAAATGCTTGTAATTCTAGTCATTTGGGGAAGGACGGTGGTGCTGGGCAGTCCACCCAGGGCCTGTACCACTGAGCTATATCTCAAGTTGTTCCTGTTCACCTTCTCCTTATATGTTCTTTTTGTTTGTTTTTTTCTGTTGTTGTTTGGGACAGGGTCTCCTTGTGGCCTCAGCTGCTCTAGAACTCACGGCGTAGATCAGGCTAGCCTCAATCTCCCAGAGATCTGCCTGTCTCTGCTGGGCTCAAAGGCATGGGCCACCATGCCTGATTTTACTTGTACATTCTTCTTTTTATTTTTATTTATTTTTATTTTTATTTTTTGGTCTTTTTGAGACAGGGTCTCCCTGTAGCCTCAGCTTACATTCTTCTTTTTAAATACTTTATTTGGGGCTGGAGAGATGGCTCAGTGGTTGGGAGCACCGACTGCTCTTGCAGAGGACCTGGGTCCAATTCCCAGCACCCACATGTGTATGAATGTACTGCCTGCATGTAGGTTTGTGTACCCGTGTCGTGCAATGCAGTGGAGGTCAGAAGAGGGTGTTGGATTCCGGAACTGGAGTTGAAGACGGTTCTCAGCTGCCATGTCGCCATGTGGGTGCTGGGGATCAAACCCGGGTCCTCTGCAAGAGCAGTTGGAGCTCTTTTTTTTTTTTTTTTTTTT
>VZQC01013614.1:742391-752868 GCA_009823505.1 Rhizomys pruinosus
TCATTCTTTCTTTCTTTTTTTTTTTTTTTTTGTCTTTTCGAGACAGGGTCTCCCTGTAGCCCCAGCTGTCCTGGAACTTACTCTGTAGACCAGGCTGGCCTTGAACTCACAAAGATCCGCCCGCCTCTGCCTCCCAAGCGCTAGGATTAAAGGCGTGCACCACACGCCTGACTCTAAACGTTCTTTCATGAAGACCACCAGTCGGTTTAGGATGCAAGGACCTGCTGGTTAATAAAACTGACAAGTGAGTTAAGGATGTATGAGCCATGAGTCAGAGGAACCAGAAGGATACGTTCACTGGCAGATCCAGGAAGTCCTCCGCTCTCAGCTGAAAAAGAAACTGGCTCTTTGGGGTGGGGTCTTGACCCTAAAGTGCCTAGCCAATCTTCTAGCTCCTACTTTTAACACATTACCCTCTAATGAGGTTACCCCAATTGCCAAGAGGGAATCGGGGCGACGACCTCCCTGACTTCTTCCACGCTGAAAAGGGGCGTAGGAGGTGGTGACTGGGGTATCCCTGCTCAGTGGATCTATCTAAAAGATCCCAAGAAGTATAGTTACAGAGAGAACAAAATCCTTGGCTAGTGCCTGTGAAGGCAAGAGTAGCTAAGTACATCTTCTAGGCAGGGAACCAAGAGAGGAACATGGAGAATTAAATGTCCAAACTTAAAAGTCCATTGGAATCTCTCAGTGAGGGGTTCCATTATTTATCTTCTGTTTATTTGTCCATGGTGTCTAGACTCAGAATCTGCTTTCCAGGAATTTCCAATACTCACAGTGTGAGTTTTCCCTTAGGTAACAAGTCCATCCAAACTGTCTTCTTTTGGACTGCATGTTGTTGGTTCAGGAAGATAGAATCTAGCTTTTTGAGCCAAATTATCTTGAAGTACTGGGTGCATTAGCAATTGGAGGCTCTCTGTCTAGGTTCTGCAGAAGGAGAGAGGACCCATACCCTGGTTTGAGGAACTGGAAAAAAGTTTTAGTACACAGAGCTCTAGAATGAGGGCCAGATTTGGTACACAGGGCTCCAGAATGAGAGCCATAACCACGAGAATATGAAAGGTGGTATTTTCTGGCATGGCGCATTAAATCTGTCATCTATCTCTGAGATATTTTCTAACATGACACATTAGATTCCTAACTTGGCACAGTAGGTCTCTCACCTATCTCTCTGGTAATAAGCTATTTCATTTTTTTTTCTCTTTAGATTACAGTTTCCTGTTGGGGTGTTTAAAACAACAGTTAGCTCAGGGGCTGGAGAGATGGCCTAGCGGTTAAGAGTGCCAACCACTCTTACAGAGGACCCGGGTTCGATCCCCAGCACCCACATGGCTGCTGAGAACCATCTGAAACTCCAATTCCAGGAGAATTCCAGTTCCAGGGGAGTCCGACACCCTCTTCTGACCTCTGCGGCATTGCACGACACGGGTGCACAAACTTGCATGCAAACAGTACATTCATACACATATAGAAATAAATAAAATTTAAAAAAATTAAAACCACAGTTAGCTCAGATAAATGAAGTTTGTTTTGGTGTTAAGGTCAGTTGAGGTTCTGGTCCTTAGGGATCACTCAGGCCTTACGCCTGGCTCTCTTCACCAGTTCCATCTATGTGAGGACAAAGTCAGGCCTTCCTTGACCAGAGCTTCCCTTTGAAGCGTGAGGAGTCTCTCCTCTATATGGACTTTCCTCCCTTGACTGGACACTGGCAGGATGAAGTCCTTTTTTTTTTTTTTTACCTCAGTCCCGATGAGTGCGATGGTGGGGGTTTTCCCGATGAAGTCCTTTTAAGTGAATCTCCAAGACTTCCCTGGCACTGGATGACTAGTTACTCACTGCCACAGGACATGCACAAAGTTGCAGATGCAGCACCCTAGGACCTAAGTCAACCTCAGAGGGTAGGGACCAAAATATTGTCCTTCAAATTCCTCTTGCCAAATCAGATTGGAGCTTTAAGTGTGGTTGCTAAACCTCCAAGAGGATTATTTGAATTAATTTGGTACTTTAATTACCATATAACTTCTAAGTAAAGCTCGAACATTGACTTAAGCACTATTAATAAATTTTTAATTGCTGTGGCAAAATATTTTAACTAGTAGTAAAAGCTCATGGTAGAAGCCTGGTGGTAGTGGCTGCTGCACAGGCTAGGAAAGGATGCTACTTACTGGCTTGTGTTGCTGGCTCATGTTCAGCCTATACAATATAGAAATATCGGGGCTAGAGAGATGGTCTAGTGGTTAAGAGCACCAACCACTCTTACAGAGGACCAGGGTTCGATCCCCAGAACCCACGTGGTGGCTGAGAACTGTCTGTAACTCCAATTCCAGGAGAACTCCAGTTCCAGGGGAATCCGACGCCCTCTTCTGACCTCTGAGGCATTGCACAACACAGGTGCACAAACCTACATGCAGACAATACATTCATACGCATGAATTAAAAAAAAAAAGAAATATCTGGCCAAGAATGGCATTGCCCACAGTGGGCACAGGCTAGTCCAATGAAGGCAATTATTGAGGTTTCTCAGCTCAGGTGTACCAAGTTGACATTAAACCTTTAAAGTAAGTCCTACAATTTGTTCTTTAAGGTCTACGAAGGTCATTTAGGTACTCAAAGTACAATGATTTAAACCATGCAAGGCAAAAGGTTCTAACATAGCCCATGAAACAAACCCAAGATAATAAAGAGGTTAAAACCAGTACCTTCTCAAATGAAGGCCATATCACTTGTCCCCAGATTTTGAATTATAGCTTTGAAAAGGAAAAGGAAGGAGGGGCATTGTCACATACCAACAGCAGACAGGAAGTACTTAGGTCACCTAATTTCTCTTAAAAATATCAAAAGTAACATGTACAAAGTATAACATATATAAAACAATTTTTTTTTTTGTCTTTTCAAGACAGGGTCTCCCTGTAGCCCCAGCTGTCCTGGAATTCGCTCTGTAGACCAGGCTGGCCTTGAACTCACAAAGATCCGCTTGCCTCTGCCTCCCAAGTGCTAGGATTAAAGGCATGCGCCACCACGCCCGGCTTTTAGTATGTATGGGTAACTCTATATATGTCTGTTTCACTCAAGGCTGTAATAAGGTCTATAGTACCCAGTAGGTGGAACACAATTTCTTGTATATGCCATACTTACATTATAGAATTCTTAAAAGTGAACATGCATACACTCATGCATACACTCATAAATAAGGTTCTAATAAATAAATTTGGTGATGACACTTTATAAAGGTTGTACTGAGCAGAGGCACATGCATTACAATCATACACAGACAGATCTTAATATGCTATTTAACAATATCATACACATGCACACATTTATCCATACATTACATTCCTTTAAAAGATTTTATCCTAATGGTTGTACAGTCACATGCATTGGAAAAGAAACACCTAGCCGGGTGTGGTGGTGCATGCCTTTAATCCTAGCACTTGGGAGGCAGAGGCAGTCGGATCTCTGTGAGTTCAAGGCCAGTCTGGTCTACATAGTGAGCTCCAGGCCAGCTGGGACTAAAGGGAGACCCTGTCTCACAAAAAAAAAAAAAAAAGGAAAAGAAACACCTTTAGAAATATTATTTAAAATACTGCCAGGGCTGGAGAGATAGCCTAGCGGTTAAGAGCACCGACTGCTCTTGCAGAGGACCCGGGTTCGATCCCCAGCACCCACATGGCGGCTGAAAACCGTCTTTAACTCCAGTTCCAGGGGAATCCAACACCCTCTTCTGACCTCTGTGGCATTGCACGACACGGGCACACAAACCTACATGCAGACAGTACATTCATACACATAAAAAAATAAAATAAATAAAATAAATAAAATACTGTCAAGGCTGTGATGAAGTCTTGTACCTTTGGTTCTAAAACTATGAACTTATTAAACTACTTTAACAAGTGATGGAAAACAATTATATATATATATATAATAATTAAAGAACTGACAATATCAAAGGTACTTAGGCTGTTTCATTGAAGGGAAGAGATTGCAGGGGAAGCCATGTGATATGCATATAAAGCCACGTGATATGGCTTGGATATGTGCTTGGACAAAAACTGAACACTCTTTTTTTTTTTTGGTCTTTTCGAGACAGGGTCTCCCTGTAGCCCCAGCTGTCCTGGAACTCACTCTGTAGACCAGGCTCGCCTTGAACTTCCAAAGATCCTCCTGCCTCTGCCTCCCAAGTGCTAGGATTAAAGGCGTGTGCCACCACGCCCGGCAAAAACTGAGCACTCTTAAACAAACCTTAACTAGGTATACATTTTGATTTTTAAACTAGTTGACTGAACCTTATAAATTTAACCTTATTTATATAGTGTCCTTTTTACCTGTCACAACAAACCTCCTCAGACTTTTATTACTTGCTTAGACTTTTTATCATCTTTACATAATTCCTTACTAAAAATATCTTTCTAACATTTTTTACTTTTTATATCCTTTTTAATACCATGAGACATAACATTTATAAACAGATTAACCCTTAATTGTGCAGATTTACTAAGTAATTAACATTTATTTCCCATGTAATGAGATGGGACAGTGATCTTAAATACACTAGTATAAACGGGGGATAGTTTGAAAAATCACAGAAATGCTTAATAAAAATTGAGCTCTTCGTTTCAAACATCTCAGGACTAAACATCCTCTATATCTACCCAGGCAACCATGCCGCTTGCTTTATGGTTTGGATGCAAATGATCAATGACAAATAGCTTCACACAGCAACTTTTTAAACTTTCCTTCTGGGCCAAAGACTATGTCTATGAGGATTCAAGTAGCCCTGTCAGGCCTCCAACTGCAGATTGTGAAGGGCCTAAAGTCTGCTCTTCCATCCCAGACACAATGTCAGACACATAAAATCTGTCATGTTACATTTTACATTTTGGAATATGGAAGAATATTTTAAATACTTTAAGGCATTTATTAAAACGTTCTCTGCCAAGATTTCACATTAGCTTAAAATTCAATTCAGTCGTTTCATGTCTCTGAGGTTGTGCCACCTCAATGTCACCAAAAAAAAAAAAAATACCCTCTCCATCAGTCAGAGTGACCAGCAGCCACATGGAGAGCCCCATGGTCATCCTCTGTTTTCCTGGTGAACCAACTAGATGTTAATACTGATCTGTTACAAGGTAACAGCTCCCAACTCAAACTCACTGGAAAAGGAGTAAAATGTCTTCAAAGTGCACTTTTTTTTAAAATTTTTATTTATTTCTGTATGTGTATGAATGTACTGTGTGCATGCAAGTTTGTGCACCCGTGTCGTGCAGTGCTGCGGAGGTCAGAAGAGGGTCTCAGATTCCCCTGGAGCTGGAGTTCTCCTGGAATTGGAGTTTCAGACGGTTCTTGGCCACCATGTGGGTGCTGGGGATCGAACCCGGGTCCTCTGCAAGAGCAGTCAGCACTCTTAACCACTAGGGCATCTCTCCAGCCCGCAAAGTGCACTTTTAAGAAGAGGTACTTTTTGCTTATGAAAAGAAACCAGTGAATCTTCTAAGAATAATAAAAGGGAATGTTTAACAGTTTTAGCTCATGTGACAGTTCACTTGTGAATCAACTTGGTATCAAGTAAATCATTAGCATTAGATGCAAGCCTATTTATTTAAATAGTTCCATAAAACAAATATGTTTAACTAGTTTTAAACCCAAAACTTTAACACCTTCATGAAAACTTTAAATTGGGGATGAAAACTTAAATCAGAGTAAAATATGACTCTTAAGCTTATAGCAGTCAACATAACAACACTTTAAACTTCACAATTTATACAGTACTGAGGTCGTCTAGCTGTGAGGTAAATTTTCTCATTTTTAATTCAGGATTAAATTGGGTCAGTTATTTGTTTCTGACTCAGAAATTCTACAGTAATGATCTTTACATTTTTAAAACCATCTGGGTAGATTCTCGCACACACATGCTTTAACCAAGGTTCTACTCATGGAGCAGCCTGCTTCTCACAGCTACTGACAGGCACCCTACTGGGTCATTAAAGACAAAGGTGGTCACCTTCCCAGATAAGCCTGCTGGAGTCTGGATCCAGAGTCTAGTGCAGGTGGTGAGAGGTGAGAAATGGCCCTGGCTGATGCATCACAAAAATCTCTAACCTGCCTTTTTCCTCATCAGAGACTCAGAATAGGCTTCTCCCTTCTTTCATCAGAAAAAAAAACAGCACAATTCCAAGCCCTCGTTCAGCCTTTCCACAACTTCTCTGCCTAGAAAACATCTACACATCTCCTCCCAGTACAGGGAAAATAAGCCCCTGCCATCTCAAACACTCACACTTATCTTGCCCATATGACTCTTACTGGCTCCAATATGAATATGCTTGATGCATCCTTTTACTCAAAAAAGAAACAACTGGGGCTGGAGAGATGGCCTAGTGGTTAAGAGCACCGACTGCTCTTGCAGAGGACCCAGGTTTGATCCCCAGCACCCACATGGCAGCCAAGAACCGTCTGAAACTCCAATTCCAGGAGAACTCCAGCTCCAGGGGAATCNGCACGTCACGGATGCACCAACCTACATGCAGACAGTATACTCATACACATAAAAAATAATAATAATAAAGTAAAAAAAAAAGAAAGCAAGTGATCCATGCATGGTAGTATACACCTTTAATCCCAGCTCTCAGGAGGCAGAGGCAGGCAGATCTCTGTGAGTTCAAGTCCAGCCTGGTCTACATAGCAAGTTCCAGGACAGCCAGGCTACAAGAAGACCTTGACTCTAAAAGACCAAATAAATAAATAAATAAATAAATAAATAAATAAATAAATAATAAAAAGATGTGTGTAATCCACACACTGGTGAGGCTGAGGTAGGAGGATTGCTGTAGCCCCAGCTGGCCTGGAACTCACTCTGTAGACCAGGCTGGCCTTGAACTCACAAAGATCCACCTGCCTCTGCCTCCAGAGTGCTAGGATTAAAGGCTTGCACCACCACACCCAGTTTGATTGCCCTAAATTTGAGGCTAGCCTGGCCTATAAAGTGAGTTTCATGCCAGCCTGGTCTCCAGCATGAGACCTTATCTGATAACAAAGAAACCAAACAAGATTATATATACACATATTATTAGATAGATGATAAATAGACTAACAGATTAAGTGGCCTATTGGTAAGTATTTGTCATCAGATGCTGAACTGAGTTTGGCTAATAGACGCCAACTTATTCCATAGCATCAGAACAGGGATGGCTTGACCCTCCCCACCCCACACAAGTTGTATTTTTCTGAATGTAAATCGTTTGTATCATCACCATAATTCTTCAACCTAGAAAGATATAAAGTATTTCAAAGATACTGAAATGTTTAGACAATCCATAAAAACCAAATAACTTATAAGAATGCGCACCAGGACCAGCAAGATGGCTCAGGGGATATGGGTGCTTGCCGCCAAGTCTGACAGCCTGGGTTTGATCTCCAGGAGCCATATGGTGGAGAGAAACAACTTTGGCAAGTTCTCTGACATACACACACACAGATACACACACAGACACACACATATACACAGACACACATACACAGATACACACACAAACACACATACACAGACACATACACAAATACACTCACACAGACACACACACAGATCAATAAATTAAAATAAATAAATGTAAGTTTTGAAAAGATGGCATTTGACAATGCCTAGTTTTCCTTGAAGACAGCCAAGAATCTTGTGGGTTTTTCCAAAATCGTTCATAAATTTTGCTGATACCTATTAATTTGACATAAAGTTAAGTAAAAAAATAACATTTAAAATTGCCTATATCTCTGTAGACTTCTCTCACTCTCTCTTAACTTTATTTATTTATATTTTATGCATAAGAATGTTATGCCTGGATGTATGTAAGTGCACCCGTGTCATACAATGCCCATGAATGCTAGAAGAGGGAGTCAGATCCCTGGGAACTGGACTTACAGACAGTTGCTAGCTGCTACGTGGGTGGTGGGAACCAAATCCAGGTCTTCTGCAAGAGCAGTCAATGCTCTTGACTGCTAAGCCAGTTCTCTAGCCCCTCCCTCATCTCTCTTCTAACTGCAGCCTAGGCTAGCTTTCAATTTAACGTGCAGTGCAAGACGACCAGGAATTACTGGTTTGAGCCGCTATTTGCTATTTATTTGGTGCTAGAAATGGAACGCAGGGGTTCATGCATGCCAGACAAGTTCTCTCCCAACTGAGCTACATCTCTGCTCCCCACCCCTGAAGTCTTTTCTTGTGTTAAGACCCGTGCATAGGAGAGAGAAATCTTCAGTCAAGTGAATGGGGGTTGATGAAGACTTAGCTCATGTGAGAAGAGATGTCCAGCACCTCCTTCAAGGGGAGCTCAGCATCCTTCCATGGTCAGAGGGGAGAAGACTGATCTGCAGACCCCGAAGTGCCCAGTGGAAGGCCCACGTGTGCTATTTAGAGGGCCATGTGTAAAGTAAAGTTTTCTCTCTGCCCATGAGTAGTCCCACACAGGCCTGACAGGAAAGATCGGGATGCTCCTTCTGCAGTGTGCACTCAGGCTTCCAGACCTCTGCCTTCTTCTCGTGGACACCAGGATTAGGTCTCCTGTACCTCTGGCATGGATTCGGCAAAATGGGTGAGTTAGGGCTCCGTTGTGCAGGGTTTTCCAGCTGATCCACTGGATTTCCTGAACCTCTGAGAATAAAACTGTGAATCCATGGCCCACGCTGGGTGCTCCAGGCAGTAGCAGGGGCTGGAAGGGTCGCTGTTTGACTTGTTGCTCTCTTACCAGAGGGTCTCAGCCACTGGTCTCTGAACACAATGCAGCCTTTGGCTGAAGGTCACTAAAGCAGGGTGTGGAATGATTGTATCACATTTTATAGTGGGAAACTTATGGAAAGCACTCTGATCTATGATAATTTCCTCCTCCTCCTCCTCCTCCTCCTCCTCCTCCTTTTCTTCTTCCTCCTCCTCCTCCTTCCTCCCCCCGCCCCCCAGGTCTTTTTGAGACAGGGTCTCTCTGTAGCCCCAGCTGGTCGGGGACTTGCTATGTAAACCAGGCTGGCCTCAAATTCACAGAGATCCACCTGCCTCTGTTGTGATCAAAGGCATATGCCACCATACCCAGCTCAAGACTCAAAACTTCTTAACAAATATTTTTCATTTGATCCTCAAAAAATAAAAAGAAACAACAGCAAAAAAACAGGTGGCATTATTGGTTCCATTTCACAAATGATGAAACCAAGTTTCAGAGAGGGGAAAATGATTTATTTAAGGTCACAAAGAAGAAACCACAGGCAAATGAAGGGGTTAACTTTGGAAAGAAGGACCTCACTGTTGGCCTCTTTTATTTCTTGAAACTTGTTAGTGGAGTCTGCCTAGAAGAGGATTTGCTCTTTTCTCTCTGCAGCCTTTCATGTTTTTAGGTTCCTCTGCAGTGTCCTTCACAGTTCTTTGGCTCTAGTACAATGGTTCTCCTTAAACACACGCCAATATCCTGTTCTTGGTAGAGCCGCACCCCTTCTTCCTCCCCGTCCAAGAACACCTCCAGGGCTCTGTCTTCCCCAAGTCTGTTGCTTCCCGAAGGGAGAGATGAAATTAATGCTTTTCTGATATCTCCCGGAACTGATGCAGGGTCTGCCATGCAAGCTTGTTGTCTTAGTACATTTTGTGTTGTTCTAACAAAATATGTAATGTTAAGTAAAAAGGTTTCTTTAGTCCTCGGGGCTCAAGAACATGGCACCTGCTTGGCTCTGCGCTGGCCGTCATGGTAGGTGGATCGTACGCCACCTCGGTGGGAATGGGTGGAGACAGAGGGGAGTAAAGGAAAGGGGAGCAAAACCCAGACATTTGCAGGGCTGGCTGTGTAGCTCACTCAGCAGGACTGTGCTCTTCTAGCAAGTGAAAGGCCCCAGGTTCAATCCCCAGTAGCTGCCTGCCCCAAAGAAGAAAGAAATAAGAGTTAAGGGATGATGTCGGCTCACCTATTCAGAAATAGGAGTTAAGGGATGATGTCGGCTCACCTATTCTTCTGGGCATGGTGGCACATGCTTGTTGTAATCCAAGTACTTGGGAAGCTGAAGTAGGAGGAAGTTCAAGTTCAGCCCTAGCTACATAGTAAGACCTTGTCCCAACAAACCAGGGCTAGAGATATAGCTTAGTGGTAGAGTACTGGTCTGGCATGTACAAAGTCTGGGGTTCCATCTCCAGCACAGGAGTAGAGTGCGGTGGGTTTTGGATTTTTGGAGAGGGAAAAGGAGTTTTAAAGTTTAAGAAATAAGAACCAGAGCCAGGCCTGCAACAGGCAGAGAATATACATTTATTAAAATAAGTATGCAGTGGACACAGGACAGATACTCCACACTCTCACTTCATTAAAAAGGCCATAAAGTCTGCCGGGCGTGGTGGCGCACGCCTTTAGTCCTAGCACTTGGGAGGCAGAGGCAGGCGGATCTTTGTGAGTTCAAGGCCAGCCTGGTCTACAGAGTGAATTCCAGGCCAGCTGGGGCTACAGGGAGACCCTGTCTCAAAAAGACAAAA
>VZQC01013614.1:754914-786019 GCA_009823505.1 Rhizomys pruinosus
ATATATATATATATATTTGTATTTTTGAGACAGGGTCTTCCTTTAGTTCTAGCTGGTCTGGAGCTCGCTCTGTAGACCAGGCTGGCCTTGAACTCACAGAGATCCACCTGCCTCTGCCTCCCGAGTGCTGGGATTAAAGGCAGGTGGATCTCTGTAAGTTTAAGACCAGCCTGGTCTACAGAGCGAGTACCAGGCCAGCTGGCACTAAAGGGAGACCCTGTTTCAAAAATACAAAAGAAATAAAAATAAATAAATAAGTAAATAAATAAACAAACAAATAAATAAATAAATAAAAAGGCATGTGCCACCACGCCTGGCTAGATGATTTTAAATTTATGATCCTCCTTCCATCCACTACCTCCCAAGTGCTGGGATTACAGGTGGGCACCCCCACACCTAGTTTGATGTAGGGCTAAGGATCGAACTCTGAAGTTTATGAATGGTAGGCAAGCGCTCTACTAACAGCCACGTCTCCAGCTCAAGTACACAAAACACAAAATTTGTCGTGAATGATCTTCATGTGTACAGCTCAGTAGTGTTTGGTATATTCACATTTTGGGCAAACAGTCTCCAAATTTTTTACTTCTTACAAAAGTAAAACTCGTGCTGATTAAACAGTTGCTCTCATTTTCTCCCCGTGGGTGGCCCTGGGCAGCCATCATTGCTAAAGACTCTTTGTCTCTGTGAATTGGATTCTTCTAGGTAACTCATAACAGTGCAATCATATTACTAGTATTACTAGTATGTATTACTAGTATTACTAGTATGTCTCTTTTGTGACTGGCTTATTTCGTGTTTCATTCATGCCTGCATCAGAATTTCCTTCCTTTTTATTTTTAAAAAATATTTTATTCATTATTTGTGTGTATGAGCATATTCCCTGTGTGTATGTAAGTGCACCTGTGTCCTGCAATGCCTGATGTCAGAAGAGGGTGTCAGGTTCCCTGGAACAGTGGCTTGCTGCCATGTGGGTATTGAGGACCAAACTCAGGTCCTCTGTGAGAACCACCAGTGTCCTTAGCTGCTGAGTCATCTCCCCAGCCCCGTTTTTATTTTGGAGGACTGGCACGGTCATTTGTAAGTGATTCATGGGAACTTACTGAAATTATATATATATATANTTGGTTTCCTTATCTTTTTCAGCATGGGATCTTTTCAGTGTTTCTACTTCCTTCTGGAGCTTGTCATTCTCTCTCTCTAGGTCCTTCTTGAGTTCTTCATTCTCTTTTCTTAGTTCTTTGATTTATTCTTTATAATCTTGTAGTTCTTTAAATATGTTCCCAATTGTGTTTCTTATATCTGTGTCCTGGGGCATCCCCAGAAGGATCCCACTGCAGGAGTCTTCCATAAGGTTGGTAGAGCTTGGCGCAGGATTATCCTGCCCCTTTCCAGTGTTGTCTCTTCTTTGTGATCCTGGCATATGGGCTTCTCCTTGCCTGTATTCCAATGTGAGTCCTAAATGCCTCTTCACTGTGTTGAAGGCTTGCTTTGCTTTGCCTCCTTCAGATGCCTTCGTAATCCCAGTTGGTGTGGGGGGGTCTTCAGCCCATGCCCCGGTACCTTCCACTGGCCTCAGGAGGTCTCTGCAAGTTACCTTTTTGAAAGCAAACACAACCCCAAAATGTCATCTTAGAAAATAGGATCCTTAAACAGTCAACTCAGAGGTTAATTTCTATAAAAATTACCACCTATTGTGAAACATTTGATAGACTCAGAGACAATAAATTTAGAGATGTCTATAAGCATCCAAATTTTAGGACTTAAAATCTATTTTTAAATATCAATTTTTAAAGTTTGCATGTGCATATCTAGTGTGGCATGCCAAAATGAGCTACTCTGTGCACATAAAAACTTGAAGTGGCCACTTTGTTTGACAGAACCAACATGAGACAATTATAATGACCAAACAACCACACACAAATACTTAGACATGAGCTTAGACACACGGAAGCTGCTAATGAAGTCACCAGAGTAGCTACCTTTGCTGTAGAATAAACAGCATTAGTTTGGGGAGTTGGAATTGGAGAAGGGAAGGATTAGGAAGAAGCAGTCTGTCCCATAACCTCCATCAAAGTCTGATAACCACAGAGAACAATCAACACGAGACACAAAACAGACAAACCAACACTCAAAGATACAGAAAAATCCAAGTGCTTGGTTTTGGCTGGGCAGGCACCTCATCCACCCCTGCACTAAAAAAACCAAAACATTTTCTGCTGGGCAGGCACCTCATCTGCCTATGCACTGAAAAACATTTTCTGTTGGGTGGGCTCCTCATCTGTCCCTACACTTAAAACGTTTTCTGTTGGGCAGGCACTTCATCTGCCCCTGGGTCAGAAATGTCTTTCTGAGCCGCTTGGTTTGACCCACCGGTGCATCTGCCATAGGTCACTATAGCAGTTTCCACTGCCTGGAGGTCTTTGAAACAAAGAGCACAGAGAAGACAAAAGACAGGACAAGACTGAGACACTTACTGGCCGGTATTAGACTCTTCGTATCAGGGTCCTGAGGGTCTGGGGGATCCCAGACGAGCCCCCATATGTTATGCCCGGATCACTGGGACCCCCAAAGACCACCAGGACACGTGGCTCCGATGTAAATGCAAAGAGTCTTTAATTCAAGCTGAGCTTGGACTGCCACCCTCCTGACAGCAGGCTGGGAGAAGCAGTCCTGGAGCTCTGAGTGGGGGGAGGGGGGTCTTTTAAAAGGAAAATCGGCAAATGGGGAATTTTCCAGTTTTGGCATTTTGTTGATTCATAGGGACTGAGGAAGCATGATGTTTAGACTGATAGGTTGGGGCCACCTGGCAGCTTTGGTGGCGCCATCGGGGGGTATTTCACTCATTGAGCACATCCTGGCAGAAGAGCAAACATGTTTAACTTCAGTCTTTCCCTGTTAGTTATTTTCAACAAACAATCTTTGGTCCTTCCCTGTTAGCTATTGAGATATTCTGTGGTTTCTCCTGGAATCTGAGGATGGGGGCTGTTTCTCAAATGGTGTATTTTCACAAAATAGAAAAATGGAGTCTATCTTGTTCCCTTATAACTGGTCCCTCTTTATAACTTCAGGGCTGACTACCTGTTGGCACATGGTAGGGTAGCTGCAGCAACAGTAGCAGCAAGATGGTGACTGAGCCACACCCCTTTATGGCCACAGGGCAGGACCTCAGGTACAGGGGAAGGGGTCAGAAGATTGACAGCCTCTGGAGGAAGTGGACATCTGTGTGTCCCTTGGAATTCTGGGAAGCCCAGATCTAACATTCCAGCCTCTTGATTATGATAAGGGAATGGGACACTGGCCAGATAAAGTCCTTTTTTTTTTTCTTTTTGAGACAGGGTCTCTCTGTAGCCCCAGCTGTCCTGGAACTCAGTCTGTAGATGAGGCTGGCCTTGAACTCACAAAGATCTGCCCACCTCTGCCTCCCAAGTGCTATGATTAAAGGTGTGCACCACCAGATGCAGTCCTTTTAAGTCTCTTCTGTATCTGCCACAGAGCTAAGGGGGGCTGAAGTCTCTGAGGAATGGGTGTCGGGCTGGAGGGCTAGAATCTGGTTTCCCATCTTGGCTGCTCTGGGTGCCTGGTGGTTTTGGTTCAGATCAATAATGGCCAGTAGTTAGTGGACATTTTCTCTACAACTGAAAAGACAAGCTGGTTGAGTCTTATATGAGTGTACCAGTGCAGGGACTTCACAATACCAACAGGAGGCCTACTGGGTGCAATGGCAATTGGAGGTCCCTGTCTAAGGTCTCCAGAGGGAGAGAGGACCTGTACTCTATTTCTGAGGAATTGGAAAAAAGTTTTAGTACACAGAGCTCCAGAATGAGAGCCAGCATAACCATAAAAGGTGGTATTTTCTGGCATGGCACAGTAAATCTGTCACTGATCTCTGAGATATTTTCTTTTCTTTTCTTTTCTTTTGTCTTTTTGATACAGGGTCTCTCTATAGCCCCAGCTGGCCTGGAACTCACTCTGTAGATCAGGCTGGCCTTGAACTCACAGAGATCCACCTGCCTTTGCCTCCAGAGTGCTAGGATTAAAGGCATGTGCCACCACACCTTGCTTAAAGATAGTTCTTAGCCACCATGTGTGTGCTGGAAATCAAACCCGGGTCCTCTGCAAGAGGAGTCAGCATTCTTAACAGCTGATCCATCTCTCCAGCCCCTGAGATATTTTCTAATGTGACACTGTAGGTTTCTAACTTGGCACAGTACGTCTCTCACCTCTCTCTCTGGTAATAAGGTATAAGTTATTTTATTTTCTCTTCTTTAGATTACAGTTTACTGTTGGGGTGTTTAAAACCACACACTTAGCTCAGATAAATGAAGTTTGTTTTGGTGTTAAGGGCAGTTGAGCTTCTGGTCCTTAGGGGGTCACTCAGGCCTTGTGCCTGGCTCTTTTTACTAGTTCCATCTATGCAAAGACAAAGTCAGGTCTTGCTTGACTGGAGCTTCCCTTTGAAGCATGAGGAGCTTCTCCTCTATACTGACTTTCCTCCCTTGACTGGACACTGGCAGGATGAAGTCCTTTTAAGTGAATCTCCAAGACCTCTTTGGCCTGGGATGACTGGTGACTCACTGCCATAGGACATGTAGAAAGGTGCCCATGCAGGACCCTAGGACTTAAGTCAACCTTAGAGAGTAAGGGTCAAAAGATTGTCCCTTCAAATCTCTCTTTCCAAATATAATTGGAGCTTTAAGTGTGGTTGGTAAACATCCAAGAGGATCAGTTGAATGAATTTGGTATTTTAATTACTATATAACACCTAAGTAAAGCTTGAACAGTGACTTAAGCACTCTTAATAAATTCTTAATTGCTGTGGCAAAACATTCTGTCTAATAGTAAAAGCTCATGGTAACTGCAGCACAGGCTAGGAAAGGATGCTGCCTACTGGCTTGTGTTGCTGGCTCATGTTCAGCCAATTGTATACAATACAGAAATATCTGGCCAAGGATGGCATTGCCCACAATGGGCCCAGGCCAGTCCAATGAAGGCAATTATTGAGGCTTCTTAGTCCAGGTGTTTCAAGTTGACATTAAACCTATCCAGTAAAGCCTACAGTTTGTTCTTTAAGGTCTATAAAGGCCATTTAGGTTCTCAAAGTAGAATGGATTTAAACCATGAAAGGCAAAAAATTTAACTTAGCCCATGAAACAAACCCAAGATAATAAAGAGGCTAAAAGCACTACCTTCTAGGACTATCTCAAATGACCATCTCAAATGAAGGCTGTGTCATGTATGCCCAGATTTTTAATTATAGCTTTGAGAAGAAAAAGGGGTGGGGGAGGCAATATCACATATCTACAGCAAACAGGAAATAATTAAGCTCATCCAAAATGGTTTCATTTGGACTGTCACATGTGGTCCCCGGAAGTAAAACCTAATTTCTCTAAGTAACATGTGCAAAGTATAACAGATATATAAAAGATTTTTAGTATGTATGGGTAACTCAATATTTATATATGTTTCATCTGAGGCTGTAACAGGGTGTGTAGTACCTGCAAGAGGACTGTCCACAGGTTACACAATACTGAGAATCTCCAGCTGTGGAACACAATTTCTTGTATATTCTATAACTACATTATAGAATTATTAAAAGTTAATAGTACTTCATACATACACTCATAAATAAGGTTCTAATAATTAAATTTGGTGAGGGCAGTTTATAAAGGTTGTAGTGAGCAGAGGCACATACATTGCTATCATACACGGACAGATCTTAATATGCTGTAACTATATTACAGAGTTGTTAACAATATCATACACAAATATACACACATTTATCCACACATTCATAGAAGAGATTTTTATCCTAGTGTTTGTACTGAACAGTCACATACATTGGAAAAAACACCTTTAGAAATATTATTTAAGTGGACAGCGCAGTTGGGTGGTCCCTCTGCTCTCTCTCACGGTGCATCTCCGGCACCGCTCACCTCGCAGCTCTCTGGACTATGGCCAACCTCAAGTGCCGCCATCAAGCCCAACAGCATGCAGAGTGGCCTGGTGGGCGAGATCATCAAGGTTTCAAGCAGAAGGGGTTCTGTCTGGTGGCCATGAAGTTCCTTCTGGCCTCTGAAGAACACCCGAAACAGCACTACATTAACCTGAAAGACAGGCCTTTCTTCCCAGGGCTAGTGAAGTACATGAACTCTGGGCCTGTGGTGGCCATGGTTTGGGAAGGGCTCAATGTGGCGAAGACAGGCCAAGTTATGCTGGGGGAGCCCAATCCAGCTGATTCTAAGCCAGGCACCATTCGAGGTGATTTCTGCATTCAGGTTGGCAGGAACATTATTCATGGCAGTGATTCAGTGAAAAGCGCAGAGAAAGAGATCAGACTGTGGTTTGAGCCTGAAGAACTCATTGACTACAAGTCTTGTGCCCATGACTGGGTCTATGAATAGAGGTAGACAAGAGAGAGTACTTTTCAGCATTACTAGTACTAGTGGGCCTCTGGACACAGTCCTTCTTCAGAAGCAATAGGATGCATCTTTTCTAAAGCATATTTACCAATAAAGCCTTTGGAACTGGAAAAAAAAAGAAATATTAGTTAAAGCATGCAGCCCTAATTAATTGCACTGCCAGGGCTGATATGGCTAATACGGTTTCCTTACACGCTGTCATTGATGTCTTGCACCTTTGGTTCTAAAACTACAAACTTATTGAAATATTTTTTTTAATTTTTATTTATTTATTTTTATGTGTATGAAAGTACTGTCTGCCTGCAGGTTTGTGCACCCATGTCGTGCAATGCCTTGGAGGTCAGAAGAGGGCGTCGGATTCCCCTGGAACTGGAGCCAAAGATGGTTCTCAGCCACCATGTGGGTGCTGGGGATGGAACCCGGGTACTCTGTAAGAGCAGTCAGCGCTCTTAACCGCTAGGCTATCTCTCCAGCCCCTGAAATATTTTAACAAGTGGTGGAAAACAGAATTATATATCTAGCCATGACTAAAGTTACAATACAACAATTAAAGAACTGGGGCTGGAGAGATGGCTCAGTGGTTGAGTGCTGACTGCTCTTTCAGAGGACCTGGGTTCGAGTACCAGCACCCACATGGCAGCTAAGAAACGTCTTTTTTTTTTTTTTTTGGTCTTTTAGAGACAGGGTCTCCCTGTAGCCCCAGCTGTCCTGGAATTCACTCTGTAGACCAGGCTGGCCTTGAATTCACAAAGATCCACCTGCCTCTGCCTCCCAAGTGCTAGGATTAAAGGTGTGCACCACCATGAACCGTCTTTAAGCCAGGCACGGCACTCGGGAGGCAGAGGCAGGCAGATCTCTGAGTTCAAGGCCAGCCTGGTCTACAGAGTGAGTTCCAGGCCAGCCGAGGCTATGGGGAGACCCTGTCTCAAAAAGATGAAAAAAATTAAAAACTGGCAATACCCAAAGCATTTAGTCTGTTTCATTGGGGGGAAGAGATTGCAGGGGAAGCCATGTGCCACTGTCCAAGTGCCAGACTGTGAATTAATCCAGTGATTTTATTTTTTTATTTTTTATTTATTTTATTATTATTATTTTTTTTTTGGTCTTTTCGAGACAGGGTCTCCCTGTAGACCCAGCTGTCCTAGAACTCACTCTGTAGATCAGGCTGACCTTGAACTCACAAAGATCCGCCTGCCTCTGCCTCCCAAGTGCTAGGATTAAAGGCGTGCGCCACCACGCCCGGCTGAATCCAGGGATTTTAAAATTGGTCTTTGGCCAGAAGGACAGTGGCACTGCTGTCAGAAGCCCGGTTAAATAGGAGAAAAGAAAAAAAAATCTGTTAGTGAGCCTCCAAGGGTCAAAAATTAGGTCTTCAGAGGTCTGGAAACAAGAAACACTGGAAAGGAAACTGAAGTTAGAATACATGTGAAGAAAATTTGGAGACGAATTCAGTCTAACAGATAACAAATACAATATTTAGCTAACCAGTGTAGAAACTTAGGAAACTGGATTCAAAGTGTAGAAACTTAGGAAACTGGATTCAAATCAGGCCTTTGAAAAAATTTAAGAGGCATGTCAAAAGTAAACTTAGTTTAATTTTTTTGTTTGGTTTTTTGTGCACAATATAGAATGAAAGAACTTTGAAGTGGCCACTTTGTTTTGACAGAAATTAACACACATGAGAACATGGACACATGACAGTTACATGAATCTCAAAGACACGTGGGAGAACGGTTTTAACACATAGACAGGTTGGATGGACACGTGACTTAATTGTATTTGTTAACTCTGGACAATGGGAAATCCCTTTTTCCTTTTTTTTCCCCCTCAAATGTCATAGCTAAGTGTCAGTGCCCAGAATAACTTGATATCAAGGCACAGAAAGTTCTTAGTTCCTTGATCTGCTGCACACCTTAACCTAAAGTTATCCTTTGTTCAGGGCTGTGGAACCATTAATTTTCATTGTTGGATTTACACAGAATCATTTTGAGTTTAAGACATTCACTTAGGTGGGAACAGCCTGTGCACCATACAGTGAGTGCTTTGCAGCACGGGCTCTGTGTGTGTGAGTGTGTGTGTGTGACACACCTTCTTAATCTCAGATACAGAGGCTTGTATCCAGAAGCAGACACAAAAATGAATTTCTGAATAAAATGGGATTTATGAAGAGAACAAATGAAATGGAGAGCCTGGTCAAGACGTCAAAATCTGAAATAATCCCTTAAAAATAGGTAAAAGTTGGCCGGGTGTGGTGGTGCACACCTTTGATCCTAGCACTTGGGAGGCAGAGGCAGGCGGATCTTTGTGAGTTCAAGGCCAGCCTGGTCTACAGAGTGAGTTCCAGGACAGCTGGGACTACAGGGAGACCCTGTCTCGAAAAAAACAAAACAAACAAACAAAAAAGGTAAAAGTCTCGCAAACAAACAAAACAGTGTTTGTTAAAAAGCCAGCAATAACCTGTAAAAAAACCATTAACTACCTATACAAACGTAAAAATGGGAAAAATAATTTGAAACAGTTGAAGCAAAACAGTGAAAACAATAAATATTTAATCTTGATCATAATGTATTTCATTCAATGCTTTGAAGAATAACAAAAAATATATAAAAACCAAAAACCCAAAATGTGAATCAGAACATGCCATTAAATAAACTTGTAAAAGAATTAGAACATGGCATTAGTTGTTATAAACTCCAATGTAAATTTAAGTTTCCAATAAAGTATTCCTTCCACGTGGTGGGCGAAGATGGGCCCTGGGCAGGAGCGGCATGGCCTAGCAGCTGCCGTGGGCCCTGGGAAGGAGCGGGCATGGCCTAGCAGCTGCCATGGGAACTGGGCAGGAGCGGCATGGCCTAGCGGCTGCCGTGAGAACTGAGCAGGAGCCGGCATAGCCTAGCAGCTGCCGTGGGAACTGGGCAGCAGCAGCCTCCTCCACCCTTTCCTGTTTGAATGAGCAACGAGAAAAGGTACAGTAAAAAAAGAAAAAAAAAGGAGGAAAAAGGCCTGGGAGGGTAGGAAGAGAGAGAGAGAGAGAGAGAGAGAGGAGAGAGGAGATCTGTAGGAAGGAAGTAAAGCTCTTAGGCTCTGAGGCACTGTCTGAAGATTAGAATGCGTCCATTCTAATTTCAGGGGTGCTGGTCAGAGTCCACAGGCCCACGTGACCAGCGGGGGGAGGACTATGAAACGGGGTCTTCAAGCCCATAAAGCCAGCGTCCCAGAATTTGGGGGGGGGGGTGGACCAAAAAGAAAACGGGTCTGGATTCTGTCTCCAGCGTCCTGGAAGACGGGGGGGGGGGGGGGGGGGGGCGGCCTGCCTGTGGGGGCGGTTCCGGAACTCTCTGATACACCTGTTCTGAGGAGAGTTCAAAATGGAAAATGAGGAATGGGAGGCTAAAAGGTGAAGGAGGAGAGCAGAGGAAAGACAGAGGCAGAAAACAGTAGAGAGAGAAGGAGGGAGAAAGAGTGGGGGAGAGGAGAGGGAGAGAATAGTACTTTATTGTGAAATATGGAAGCTGGTTCTCTGGAGAAATATGCTTCTGGCAATTCCCAGGAGGTTGCAAAAAAAAAAAAAGGTTCCTTTCGAGGGAAGAGCTGGTGAACGCTCCACCCAATTTAAAACATCTCAACACTTGACCAAGTTCACAGCACCATTATGTTAGATTATAACGGCGCAAACCCCCATAAAAGACAGGCACATGAGGCTTAGTCACTGGGGGAACATGATTTACTTCAGGAATCGCCAGGGCTGACTACCTGTTGGCACGTGGAGGAGCAATCACAGCAACAGTTCAGCAAGATGGGGACTGAGCCACGCCCCTTTATAGCCACGGGGCTGGACCTCAGGTACAGGGGAAGGGGTCAGAAGATTGACAGCCTCTGGAGGAAGTGGACATCTGTGTGTCCCTTGGAATTCTGGGAAGCCCATATCTAACAAAAACCTTGTCACATCAGACACAGCTAAAAGCTTCGACTCACCTGCTCCAGTGGTTCAGCCTTGTGCCTTGGTCTCTAGGGAATTCTGGTTCTGACACTTTGTCTTCTAGCCATTCACCTGAGGTCCCTTTAGGTGTTTGCTGCCTGCTTAACTCTAGGGCATCAGCCCCACCATAATCCTGCCCAAAGTCTCTTTTACTGGTTTGTGAACCTGTTCCTAATTTCCTTCACTCCCATGTATGGTCAAGCAAAGCCAGAGCATGTAGATTCCAAGCGAAGATGTGCACTTGAAGAGTGTGAGTCCAGAGCACTCTTTAGTTTCCTCCACTGTCTTCTAGAAACATCTTCATTCAAATGAATTTTCTTAAATGGCTGTGCATTATTAATGCATCAGTCTTAAGTCATGTTGCAACTAAAGGTCACCAGCATGCACATAAATCTACTGACATTGGTTACGTCACTCTCCAATTTTAGGTATCAACAAACATTCACTAAATGGTCTGGTATTGGCATTTTGACCTGCCTAATGACTACATGAGTTGATATGTTTATCTCCTGAGCCATTTATTCAATTATTCAACACTTGTATTGTGCTACAAAGTTGATTAAGATAAGGTATTTATGGAATATTTTAAGATATATTTTTTAATTATATGAGTGTGTGTGTGTGTGCACGCACACACACACATGAGCGCAGGTGCCTATGGAGGCAAGGGGTATCAGGTCCTCTTGGAGCTTGAGTTAGAGATGGTTGTGAGCCAGTGTGTTAGTCAAGATTCTCTAAAGAAACAGAATCAGGGCTGGAGAGATGGCCTAGTGGTTAAGAGCGCCGGCTGCTCTTGCAGAGGACCTGGGTTCCATCCCCAGCACCTACATGGTGGCTAAGAACCGTCTTTGGTGGCACACACCTTTAATCTCATCACTCAGGAGGCAGAGATAGGCAGATCTCTGTGGGTTCAAGGCCAGCCTGGGCTACAGAGTGAGCTCCAAGACACCTGGTACTAAAAGGGAGACCCTGTCTCAAAAATACCAAAAAAAAAAGAACTGTCTTTAACTCCAGTTTCAGGGAAATCCAACACCCTCCTCTGACCTCCACGGCATTGCACGACATGAGTGCACAGAATCAGTTAAATGAATATATGTATATATATTTATTTATATACACTGTGTGTGTATTTATTAGATTAGTTCACAGGATAGGGTCCGAGTAGTCCAACAATTAGCTGCACCACACTAGAGAGGCTGAGAATCTGGTAGTTGCTCAGTTCACAAGGTTCATCAGGTAGATGTCTCAGTAGTCCCAATCCTGGAACCTGATGGGTTCCAAGAGATCTGCTAGTGTTCAGTTATGCTGGAATCTGAGGAGGTGGCCAAGGAGCAAGGCCAACTCACCTGTGACAGAGCAGGCAAGCAGCAAAAAGGGGCGAGCTCCCTTCTGTCATGGCCTGTTATGTGGGCCGCCATCACAGGGTAACAATCCCATTTGGGGGAAATGATCCATTCTGAATGTCTCTTTATCATTTTATACTGGCTGCCATCACAGGGTAACAATCCCATTTGGGGGAAATGATCCATTCTGAATGTCTCTTTATCATTTTATACTGGCTGCCATCACAGGGTAACAATCCCATTTGGGGGAAATGATCCATTCTGAATGTCTCTTTATCATTTTATACTGGCTGCCATCACAGGGTAACAATCCCATTTGGGGGAAATGATCCATTCTGAATGTCTCTTTATCATTTTATACTGGCTGCCATCACAGGGTAACAATCCCATTTGGGGGAAATGATCCATTCTGAATGTCTCTTTATCATTTTATACTGGCTGCCATCACAGGGTAACAATCCCATTTGGGGGAAATGATCCATTCTGAATGTCTCTTTATCATTTTATACTGGCTGCCATCACAGGGTAACAATCCCATTTGGGGGAAATGATCCATTCTGAATGTCTCTTTATCATTTTAGTTAATCCCAGATCCAGTCACATTGATACCCAGGATTGGCCATCACAGCCACCCAATGTGGGTTCTGGGAACTGAACTCAGTTCCTCTCCAAGAGCAGTATGGTCTCTTAACCACTGAGCTATCTCTCCAGCCCCTTTATGGAATGATTTAAAATCTCATTTCTGTTAACAGGAGGGTTGATTCTCAGGGCTGATATGATAATGGTCAGGAAAGCACATGGGTATGACATCACAACCCACCCACTTGATGTGCAGGCTGTAGGCTGGGAATTTAAAACTGTCATGACATGTGATGGCTCACTATCTTCTACTTTCTCCTTCCCTTCTAAGAATGGATGCCCAACAGAGACATCTAAGCACAAACACACTGCTCACACCACACATACAGCTCTGGTGTTTAGCTGTATTTTAGCATCATATTTAGTCTCTGTTTAGTAATGGGGGTGGATCTTTGGTTTGTTTTTCAGTTTGAGAGTCAGTCGTAGATTGGCATGTGGTGTGTGCCATCTTCTGCTTTCCTTCCACTTAATTTGTCTTAATTACAAATTCTGTAAAGACTGGAACCAGGATTGCCAATGTCTTTATTTAGCAAGCATGGGCCCAATCACCAAAACCAGTTTCCATACAATGAAATAACGTGAACAATATATTGTAGTGCTATTCTGCAGTTTGGGATCTGCAACCCTTCAAAATCTAAATCTGATCTTGTGTGTATTTGAGGTTTCCTTTCCCTTCTCTGCCAAGGAGTGTGTTACTAAGATGTCTAGTGCCCAAGTCAAGAAAGAGGAGACTGATGTGAAAATACCTGAGCAATTCAACATAAAGGGAAAGAACACTCACCTCATACTGACACAGCTGAAGTGTGAGACTTGCACTTAGAATTCATGTTCTAAGGAGATTCATTAAGAGAAGAGCTCAGGGCTAGAGAGATGGCCTAGCAGTTAAGAGTGCCGACTGTTCTTGGAGACAACTAGGGTTCGATCCCCAGCACCCACATGGTGGCTGAGAACCGTCCTTAACTCTGATTCCAGGAGAACTCCAGTTCCAGGGGAATCTGACGCCCTCTTCTGACTTCAGCGGCATTGCACGACATGGGTGCACAAACCTGCATGCAGACAGTACATTCATACACATAAAAAAAAAAATAATTAAAAAAAGAGAAGAGCTCTTCAGAATTGGACTGAAAGTTGATGTATGAAATACACAAAACATTAAAGATATTAAAAAATTCTAACTGTATAGCAATAATGGTAAATATTACAATGTAAACCTAATCATAAATAAACATATCTAGCAATGTTGAAAATGCTGACAGACTAAATAAAGAGAGAGAGAGAGAGAGAGAAAGAGAGAGGAGCTCCTATTTGGGTCTGTTGTTCAGTTGGAAGCCTGGGCTCAGTCAAACTGAAACAGCCCCATACCAACTGGGAATTGCTATTATTTTGGCTTCAGCAGACCCTTCCCTGGAATGTCATCCCCAACACACAGAAACTAAAGCATTATTCATGGGATGCTGGGAGTTTGATGCTGGCATTTAATCTGACTGATACATCTTTGTATTAAATTGTCTCATGATCTGGGGGCTGGAGAGATGGCTCAGCAGCTAAGAGCACTGACTGCTCTTGCAGGGGATCCGGGTTCAATTCCCAGCACCCACATGGCGGCTAAGAACCGTCTTTAAGCTGGGTGTGGTGGTGCATGCCTTTAATCCTAGCACTCGGGAGGCAGAGGCAGGCAGATCTCTGTGAGTTCAAGGCCAGCCTGATCTACAGAGTGAGTTCCAGGCCAGCTGGGGCTACAGGGAGACCCTGTCCCAAAAAGAAAATAAAATTCTCATTATCAGTAAAGTACTTATCAGCACACAAGAAGACCATGAAGACTTCTATCCATAAGAACCCACATAAAAAGCCATGTCAGTCAAGGAGTTATAATGCCCCAAGATATCTCCAAGCATGTGTCTGCACCCATAGAATAACTCGTAACAATTTTTAATGTGTTGCCATTTGTATTTTATTACTAGAATTAAAAGGAGACTGCTAGATGACTCACCAGTGAGTCCTAGACGCGAACTCCCAAGAATTTGACCTGTCACCTCAGAAAGGGAAGAGAGGGGAAAGAAGAAAAAACAACAACTGGATCTTCTATTTCTCCTTCTCTCTCACCCTCCCCTCCAAGACCCAGGGACTCTCTCAGAAGAGGTGGGCTCACCCAATTGTAAGGGAGGGGGGATGAATTGTGAGATTACAGAAAAAATGGATTGGATTTTATTCTTTGTGTAATAAAACTTCAGTTGGGCTCGGGGACCCTGGGTTGTTCAGAAAACTAGACACAGATGTAATTGGGCTGGTGTAGGCATTCCTCACATTTGTTGCCTAAGTGCACTTACCGCTTAAATGAATTTTAAAAATTACCAAAAAACCCACATGCAGTGGCATGGACCTGCACCCCAGCCCTGGGAGGCACAGACAAGAAGAGCCCTGGGCACTCACTGGCCAGCTAGTCTTGCCCAATCAGTGAACTCCAGGTTCAGTGAGAGTCTTCTCAAAAAATAAGGTGGACAGTGATTGAGGAAGACACTTGATGTTGACCTCTGGCCCACACAGGTTGATCATACATGTTAGGTTCATTTTGAGGGGAGACTTGGCGCAGAGGGAGAAAGAGTCCGAACTCTGATGAGAAGGAGGTCGGGTTTATTTCAGGCATGACGGCTGGTCTGCCTGTGTCAGGATTAGGATGACCAGTGAGCAGAATGTCCCAAAGTGGCAGTTTTTATACACAAGCACACAAGGAAGTGGCTTTACAATGAAATGGGTGTGGGAAGACAGGGGAATGGGTGTAAGTGTGTCTGTGGCTGGTATCAGAAGGAGCATCTGGAGATAAACTGAGGCTTGGGACTGGTATCAGTAGGTGCCTGATTGCAGCAACTTTCTCAGAACTTCTACCTCAGTTGGCTTCCTGGAAAAATCCCCAACTTAGGTGGGCTTACGACCTTCCATTCCGCCCTTTTGTGTCATAGGAATGGGAGGCGATATTTTTCATTCTAGTTGCTTTGAGCTGATGGGGAATGATGAAGAGGGGGTTAATGACAGAGAGGGTGAGATGAGCTTGTTCTCCCTTCAGACAAATACGAACTCATTCCTGCTGACAACAGTTACACCCAGGTGTAAAACATCTCACCCTCTCTGTCATTAACCCCCTCTTCATCGTTCCCCATCAGCTCAAAGCAACTAGAATGAAAAATATCTCCCCCCCATCCCTATGACACAAAAGGGCGGAATGGAAGGTCATAAGCCCACCTAAGTTGGGGATTTTTCCAGGAAGCCAACTGAGGTAGAAGTTCTGAGAAAGTTGCTTCAATCAGGCACCTACTGGTACCAGTCCCAAGCCTCAGTTTATCTCCAGATGCTCCTTCTGATACCAGCCACAGACACACTTACACCCATTCCCCTGTCTTCCCACACCCATTTCATTGTAAATTGATTAAACTGGTAGAGGTGAGTTGTTGGGTACGGTGTTAAAAGCACCAGATAAGGCAGCGAGCTATTTCTAGGATGAGGGATGAGGCCTAAGTTTACTTAGGGGTCCAATTAGGGGATACAGCCATGGGGGTTATGCTGTCCAGGACTCCCATTCTGAGGCTGGGGGAAGACACAGCTTTTGGTATTCCCAGCCTTTGGCACAGACCAGGCTGCTAAGAAACTCAAGAAACTAGCTACTTTTTATCTTTTTACTAAGATCTGAAGTTTTAGACTTGAAGTACAATTTCTCAGGCCTTACTCATTATTTATTTCTGGTTATACTTTCCTTTTGGATGTTTAAGGCCACACAGTTAGCCCAGATTAACCAAGGTTTTTATTTTCTCAAGGTCAGTTGAGGATCTGGTTCCCAGGGGTCACTTGGGTTTTGGGGAGAGGGAGACCCTGGCTCCTTTTGGCTTTTCATTTACCAGTTCCATCCACAAGAAGACAAAGTCAGGTCTTGTTGGACCAGGCTTCCCTTTTGAAGCATGAGCAGACTTTCCTCTTTATAGACTGGATACTGGCTGAGGTCCCATTAATGGATCTCCAAGACCTCCCTGCACAGGAAGACTGGTGACTCACATTTGCAGGACATTTCAAGAGATGCTCCCATGAATAGTCCCCTGGGACTTAGTTGATCTCTGAGGGCAAGGGACAAAGTTACCCCGTAAGTCCCTCAGCTGAATTGGTATAGTATGGTCATTAAGCATCCAGAAAGGCTAAGTTACACCAGCCTGATACTTTAAATTACTGTATAATATTTTAGAAAACACTTGGACAAAAGCTCAAGCAGCCTTTTATAACACTGACTGGAAGAGAGATTTAGCACCGTAAGTTAAGCAGGTATAGTCCATAGGAGAGAATTAAATAATTTCAGGAAACTGTTTACTACAAACAGGAATTTACTACAAACAGGAAGTCTCTTTCTTTCCCAGGCACCCATATCCTGATTTATAGTTTTTCCAGAAAGGCAGGAGTTGTATCACATACCTAAAGACAGGAAATAAGCTGAGAGGGATTACCAAGCCCATCCACACTGTCTCCTTCTGGACTGTATGCAGCTCCTTCAGGGAGGGAGAACCGAGCTTCTTCTGAGCCAAATTATTTTGTTAGGTGGAAAGTAACACTTGCCTGATACCAAAAAGCATAAAGTGCATCTTTCAGTAGCCAGAGGTAATCCACTTCCTGTCTACTCCCATTTAATTTATAATCTGTAACAGGGAGTCTAGTACAAGCCAGGAGTGAACTGAAAATTAACAACTCTGTATCCTTTTACTAAACCTTGAAGTGAGATAAAGCTTGGGCAAAAACTGAACACTCTTAAATAAACCTTGAGTAGTTATACATTTTGCATGACAAACTAGTTTTAAAACCCAAACTTTAGAGCATTTTCAGAAATGTAGTAAATATCCCTAACTGGGTTTCCAACTTAAAAAGAGATGGAAAATGAGATGGGCCAGAGAAACTCCATTTTGTTCAGAAATCAGTGTTTCCGACCTTAACCTAAACCTCAGCTGTGCTGGGATTGAAAGCATGTTAGGATTAAAGGCGTGGCCCACCACAACAGGCTGGGGAACTTCCAGGAGTGGCCAGACCAGCAGGACAGCAGTTCAGGCCCAGGGAGGTATGTTTGCTTCCTATGAGGAGGAAGAGGGTAGGGGGAACACATAGGAAATCACTGCAGGAACTCAGTAAAGCCCACTAGCTGTCCCAGGCTGCACTCTCCCACCCCTGGAGGCAAGAAACAGGGCTGGCCAAGGCCATTCTGGTATGCAGCACCCTGACTGACCCAACTGCAAGACCCCAAATGTGTCTCCAACCAGAGAAACAGAAGCACAATTACCATGCTTGGGAATTCCCAAGATCCAAAGAGCTCCACCCAAACCAGACCAAGATATACACATGCCTCTGCCTCCTGAGTGCTGGGAGACAGTTTGGACACCAAAGGAAATATCAGGACTTCAGATTAAAAATAAGTAAATCTTAAAAACAGTTATCCAAACACATATAATTTTGCATTAAAATAGACCACTCATGTGATGGTTGTAGATTCTATTGCCTAGGACTTCAGTTGAGCATTACTGCATAAAGAAGTAGTACTTTTTGTGGAATTTAAAGATATTTTTAGGGTACCCAGGTTACACCATTAAAATATTTATATTTCTGATTAGGCGTGCCAGAATAAAAAGTAGTGATCCTTGTGCACACATGAAAAAGGAAAACTTGGGGGCTGGAGAGATGGCCTAGCAGTTAAGAGTACCAACTGCTGTTGGAGAGGACCCGGGTTCCATTCCCAGCACCCACGTGGCGGCTGAGAACAATCTTTAACTCCAGTTCCAGGGGAATCTGACACCCTCTTCTGACCTCCGAGGCATTGCACGACAGGGCTGCACAAACCTACATGTAGACAGTACATTCATACACATTTTGTTTGTTTATTTGTTTGTTTTCAAAACAGGGTCTCCCTGTAGCCCCAGCTGTCCTGAAACTCACTATATAGACCAGGCTGTCCTTGAACTCACAAAGATCTGCCTGCCTCTGCCTCCCAAGTGCTAGGTTTAAAGGCTGCGCTCACCAGCTCAGCTCCGTACACCATACACATTAAAAAATAATAAAAAATTAAAAAAAAAAAAGAAAAGAAAAATTGGTTAACACACGCTAAAATTGTTTTGAGACAAAATGAAGATGATATAATTACATGAGATCTCTCTGTGGTTTCTCTGCATGGAAATATGTTAGATGTTAACACATGGAAACATATAAAGACATGACATTACAGTGAGTTTTAAATGACATGAGAAAATGATGGTCATACATGGGCAGTAGCTGGAGAGGAAAAACCTGGAGAGGAGAGCCTTAGAGTTGAAGTTTGGGGGTGAGGGTGATGCCAGAGGTGAAGGGAGGGATTGGGGTTTGTCAGGCTGGAATCAGACATGTGCAGAGCTGAGGGTCCTTGGGAGACAGAAACCTGGAAGTAAATTTGTAATGATGAAAAACCTAAAGCCATTTCTTTAAAGGTGAGTACTCTGCTGAGTGAGATGAAGCTAAGAGAGGGGAATTAAACTTTAAAGGAGAGAGAAAAACAATGAAATGGAAGGGACTGGGTATGGAAACCCCAAATAGCAAAGCAAAGGAATGAAGGGTCTCACCACCTTTTGTAACTGTGAAAGTGAAGCAAAATCTTCTAGATCCCTTCATTACTAGATACAAGCTGTTGCTGGAAAGGGAACTTTTTTTTTTTTTTGAGACAGGGCCTCCCTATAGCTCCAGCTGGCCTGGAACTCACTCTGTAGACCAGGCTGACCTCTATCTCACAGAGATCTGCCTGCCTCTGCCTCTGGAGTGCTAGGATTAAAGGTGTGGGCCACCATGCCCAACTTAAAGACAGTTCTTAGCCACCATGTGGGTGCTGTGAATTGAACCCTGGTCCTTTGCAAGAGCAATCAGTGCTCTTAACTGCAGAGTCATCTCTCCAACCCCAAGATGCTCCTTCTGATACCAGACACAGATCCATCTACGCCCATTCTATGCCCATTCCCCTACCTTCCCACACCCATTTCATTGTAAGCCCACTTCCTTGAGTGCTTGAGTATAAAAACTGCCACTTTGGGACATTCTGCTTGCTGGTCGTCCTATTCCTGACACAGGCAGGCCAGCCACATGCCTGAAATAAACCCGACTTCTCCTCATCGGAGTCCTGAGTTTCTCCTCTCTGCGCTGAGCCTCCCCTCAAAATGAACCTAACATCTGGTGCCATGAACTCGGGGAGGGTTTGAGGCTGGCTGCTTTGGCTCAGGCTTGGCTGACGGACTTCCATCCGACCAGCTGCCGGGTACTTCAGCAGTATCTTTTTAAGAATTTGGAACTCTAGAGTGCCATTTAGTGGGCATTTACTTATTGTCCAGAGGGTACTGAAGCCAAGAAGAAGTGCAGAGCCAGGAGAGTTCCAGAATGATTTTTGAGCAAGCGGGTGAAAGTGGACCTTATGGGTCTATGAGTGACTTGAGCAAGAGGTGACCACTGCAGAAAAGAAGACGTCGAGCAAGAGAGACAGACAGAGAGAGACAGAGAGACACACACACAGAGACAGAGAGACACAGAGAGAGAGAGACTTGAGGAGAGACAGACACAGAGAGACAGACAGACAGAGACAGAGAGACACAGAGAGAGACAGACTTGAGGAGAGACAGATAAACACACAGAGAAAACTTGGAGGGAGAGAGAGAAAGAGGAGAGAGGATTTAGATAACAAAACAATACCTTTTGGACGAAGTTGGATCCATGGTGGAGCAGAGCCTGTACCTGGCAGCTGGTGGGATGGAAGTCGGTCAGCCATGCCTGACCCAAAGCAGCCAGTCTCAAACCCTCCCTGAGTTCATAGCACAGGTGTTAGGTTCATTTTGAGAGGAGGCTTGGTGCCGAGAGGAGAAAATGTCAGGACTCCTGTGAGTTCAAGGCCAGCCTGGTCCACAGAGTGAGTTCCAAGACAGCTGTCTCAAAAAAAGACCAAAAAAAGAAAAGAAAGGAAACTAGAACACAGAGCCAGTGCTCTTAACTGCTGAGCCATCTCTCCAGTCCACAAAATATTTTTAAATTGTTTCATTTATTATCAGTTCTGTGTATATGAAAAACTAGTCAGGCTAAGCTACGTTAGCTGTATAAACAAATGACCTTGGACTCCATTAATTACAACAAAGGTTGATTGTCACTCTCAGTACATGACCACTGAGGGCCTGTGCTAGCTTCTGTCCCATGTGTTCTCCATGCTGGGACCAGGCTGATGGTCTAGTCACTCTGCAGTCACTGAGAGAGAGAGCGAGGGGAGAGGGGGGTGGCCTGAAGACTGGCTAAGAGCATGGTGCTCGGGGCTGGAGGAAAGGCTCAGTGGTTAAGAGCACCAGCTGTTCTTGCAGAGGACCCAGGTTTGATTTCTAGCACCCCACATGGTAGGTAACAAGGCTGTAACTCCAGTTCAGGAGATCTGGCACCATCTTCTGACCCAGTCTGAGGGCATTGTACAACATGGTGCACTTAAATATATGCAGGCAATACATACACATAAAGTTAATTTAAAAAAATGGAAGCTGGGTATGGTGGTGCACACTTTTAATCCCAGCACTTGGTATGCAAAGGCAGGCAGATCTCTGTGAGTTCAAAACCAGCCTGGTCTACTACATAATGAGTTCCAGGCCAGCTGGAGCTACAGGGAGACCCTGCTTCAAAAAAAAAAGAAAAAAAGAAAGAAAGAAAGAAAGAAAGAAAGAAAGAAAGAAAGAAAGAAAGAAAGAAAGAAAGAAAGGAAAAGAAAGAAAGAAAGAAAGAGAAAATGCTGCTCTTGGGCATTGGGCACTCACCATTTCTACACACATTTCTTCATCCAGAGTCTCTGGCCACACCTGCTTAGCACAGAGGGGCCACAGAGGGCCGGAGGCACCACCTGGCATTCCGTGCTGTGAAGGTTTCCCTTGAGATTTCAGCAGGATGTTTGTCTCAGTCACCCACCCAGCAGCTCTGCTCCTCTACTACTAATGGGTCACATTCCCTGGCCAGTTCTGTTGCCTACATTTGGATTTGATCTCTTGGATTTGATTTCACGTATACCAGTTCAATTTGTACATCCAGTTACATCTACCTTTGCTGAGTCAGCCCGTTGTAGTCAGGAAACTCAGATAGGGTCTCCCAACTTTTTTTAACAAGTTTTATTGAGTATGTTTTAAAATCAAATAATAACATGTACACATAATTGTCCTTTATGCTAATTATGACTTCTAAAGTTTCCTTAAACATTGTATTATCAAATATCAGACTATTGTTTCTTAAAGAATTATAGAGGTAAGCTCTGAGGCCTGGTCTCTTTAACAGTGCCCCTCTGGCAGAAATTGTTTGTTTGTTTTAACCCCAAAGCATACTCATTTTAAGTGACATCCTGTTATATACCCATTTATCAAACAGTGATGATGTTTACATTTAGCTTTTGAAAAATGAATAGAGGAGCCAGAGAAATTTTAATGCATAATGACTTTGTGAATAATTTAAATGAATAGGAAAAATACCCTGGTGTGGTGGCACACTGATGTAATACTAACACTTGGGAGGCTGAGGCGAGAGGATTACCAAGAATTCAGGGACAGCCTGGGCTACAAAGCAAGAGCTCCCTCCAAAAAGCACAAACAAAAAGGAAGGATTAATTTTCTTAGTACATTCTACTGTTAAGATTTGAATTCTGTGTCATCCCCGCCCCCGCCCTAAATTCTTGTGTTCACACCAAAGAATGTAACTTTTTTGGAGATAAGGCCTTTAAAGAAGTAATTAAGGAATCCTGGGTTTGGGTCTGGCTCGGGTGCCATAGTCAGGTCGTGTGTCTGGGGCTTAGGTTCCAGACCAGCAAGGATCACCTGGAGCAGCCCGCCACTGCTCTAGGCAGGTACCGGGGTGTGGGCTAAGTCAGGAATATCCCCTCCCCACAACAACTGGAATTGAGGAGAGAGTATCCAGTGGATTAGGAGGACCTTCAGAACAGGAAAGGAAGAGTGACTTAAACTTCCAATATCCAATATATAAACAAAAGTGAAAGCCTGAAACCTAGACAAGTCAACACTCCATAAACAAGGAGGGGGGAAAAAGCATCAGAAGGAGGCAAGCAAAATAAAACAAGCTTTCAGCCTTCAACACACTGAAAAGGCATTTGAGATTTGAATCACAAAAGGGAAACCNCTGTAGATATAGCTTGGAGTGTATGTCTCTATTTTCCTTAGTTCTAAGATTTATGAGAAAGCATAAATCTCTTTTTTTTTCTTCTATTCTTTATTTTTTTCATTTTTTAACAGTAAGTAATAGTTTATGAACACAAGCATCCTTCATGTAAAACCAATTTCTAAGCAGTTGTGCCCAAACCTACACAGCCCAAGGGTCCCACCATCCAGCTGGGGGCGCTTCATTCAGATATATATCAAGTCGCTATGTAATTTAGGAATGTAAAGTTATATATTTTTTTACCTGTATAGAAGCTTACAGTTACACTATGAATCCCTAAATATGTTTTGCAATTAACCTTTAGTTTGATTTCAGACTTTGTAAATTTGCTATATATATGAGGAGTGTTTAAAAAAAGCTAAGAGTAGGATCATGAACATCAAAGGCTGGCTACATGTTCTCAAAGCACAGAGTTAAAGTATTGCTTAGAGTACTGAGTGCAAGAGGCTGTGACATGCTTCAGGTAGAAAACAGGTTTTATAAGCTTTGTTCAAGGCATAAAGTAGAAGCTCTTAGCTGTGAATTTGATGCTAATGAAGTAGCAATGTACTGAATAGGGATATGGTGTTTTTACAACTAAGCATACATAAAGCAAGGCTATATGGGAATGGCTTTATACAATAGAAGCAGGAAAGGAGAAATTATTGATAAAAGCTACAAAATTTTAGCTCCACAAAATGAGCAAACCCTGAGAACCTAATGTACAACATGGTAGCCATAACGAATAATTTTGTAGGATATGCTTGAATCATTCTAAGAGGGTTGATGTTAAATGCTTTCACCAAAAGGAACAAGAATGGTGACAAAGTTAGTTACATAGTAACTGACTGACTGACCAATGAAGATTATGTGACCAGAGACCTCAGAACTCAGATCTCAGTAATTCTTTAAGGAACAATAGTCTGATATTTGATAATGTAATGTTTAAGGAAACTTTAGAAATCTTAACTAGCTTAAATTACAACTGCGTGTATAGTTTTAATGTTGTTTGATTTAGGAGCATGTTCAATAAAACTTTTTTTTTTAATTTTTTATTTTATTTATTTTTGTCTGTGTATGAGTGTACTGTCTGCATGTAGGTTTGTGCACCCGTGTCGTGCAATGCCGCGGAGGTCAGAAGAGGGTGTCGGATTCCCCTGGAACTGGAGTTCTTCTGGAGTTGGAGTTTCAGACGGTTCTCAGCCGCCATGTGGGTGCTGGGGATCGAACCCGGGTCCTCTGTAAGAGCGGTCAGCGCTCTCAACCGCTAGGCCACCTCTCCAGCCCCAATAAAACTTCTTTTTAAAAAAAGAGACAAGCCGGCCGTGGTGGCGCACTCCTTTAATCCTAGCACTTGGGAGGCAGAGGCAGGAGGATCTTTGTGAGTTCAAGGCTAGCCTGGTCTACAGAGTGAGTTCCAGGACAGCTGGGGCTACAGGGAGACCCTGTCTAGAAAAGACCAAAAAATAAATAAATAAATAAAATAAAAAAAAGAGACAAATAGAAGATAGTGAGATGACTAAGCAGATAAAAAATACTTGCTACTGCCGGGCGTGGTGGCGCACGCCCTTAATCCCAGCACTCGGGAGGCAGAGATAGATGGATCTCTGTGGGTTCAAGGCCAGCCTGGTCTACAGAGGGAGCTCCAGGACACCTGGTACTAAAAGGGAGACCCTGTCTCAAAAATACCAAAAAAAAAGTGTAAAACCAAAAAGAAAAAAAAAAAAACTTGCTACTAAGCTTGACAATCTTTAGTTTAACTCCTGGGACGTACATAGTGGGAAGAGAGAACCAGCTCCTGAAGGCTGTCCTCTAACCTCACACACTCACACCCATGCAAGATAAAGAAATAAATAAATGTAACTTAAAACTTTAAAAAAACAAATAGTTGCAGAGGTACAAGGAGGTTGAGAGTCCTACTGAATCATTGCTGGTCAATAAGTCTGGGCCTGAACTCATTGGGACAATACAGCCTGTCACTTGTTCTGGCACTAGGAAAGTATAGCTTTTCCTAAAAAAAAAAAAAAAAAGGCTTTCTCGGTTTGCTTCACTGTTGTTCATAGAAGTCTGTGTGGTTTTTGGTTTTTTTTTTTTTTTGGTCTTTTCGAGACAGGGTCTCCCTATAGCCTCAGCTGTCCTAGAACTCACTCTGTAGACCAGGCTGGCCTTGAACTCACAAAGATCTGCCTGCCTCTGCCTCCCGAGTGCTAGGATTAAAGGCGTGCGCCACCATGCCTGGCAACTCTGTGTTATTAAGCTCAGAAAAACATTTATGTTTTTGTGCTAATGCACCAGCTGATCCAAGTCAAAAAAAAAAAGAGGGATGGACTGGGGGTTGCATCTCAGTGAAGGACTGTGTGCATAGTTTGCACAAGACCCTGGATTTGATCCCGTGCAGAGAAAACACAGGAGCAAATTGAACCGCAAGAGTCAGTGCATGGTGACTCTCAAGTTAGATTCTCTGTGCAGCTCCATATGTGTGGAAAGAAACTTGCTTTCCTCCGAGGGGCAGATGTCCCCTTCAGCTGCAGGATGAAGGCAGAGTGACTGTGGAGGCCTCTTGGGGGACACTTTTCCTGTCTGCCCAACAAACAGTTTATTTTGTACTATGGCTTATTTACTTTTTTTTTCTCCTCCTCCTCCTCCTCCTCCTCCTCCTCCTCCTCCTCCTCCTCCTCCTCCTCTTCCTCCTTCCCTTACCCTTTGGATTTCTCAAGGAAGGAGGTGTTTTTTTTGTTTTTTTTGTTTTTTTGGGTTTTTTTTGTATTTTTGAGACAGGGTCTCCCTGTGGCTCCAGCTGTCCTGGAACTCACTATGTAGACCAGGCTGGTCTTGAACTCACAGAGATCTGCCTGCCTCTGCCTCCCCAGTGCTGGGATTAAAGGCATGTGCCATCACTCCCAGCAAAGATGGAGTTTTAACCTTCAAAAAAAAAAAAAAAACAAGAGATAGAAGGTGTGCCGTGATAAAGCTTACACCTAGCTCATCTCTCAGTTTCCAAGTTTTTTTGTGTGTATATGGCAGCTTTGATAGGCATACACATTTGGAGCAACCTCATTTGTTTCTTTTCACTGAAGTATAAATTCCAGTTGAACCTTTACAATGTAAAATAATAGATTTCAAATTTATGCACAGTTCTTCAAACTGGGTATTAGAACTTGTTTAAACCTAGCTAAATAAAATCACTTACTGTGTTACAAGAAAATGGAATTTTAGCAGGGTGTGGTGGCACACACTTTTAATCCTAGCACTCAGGAGGCAGAGGCAGTCTGATCTCTGTGAGTTCAAGGCCAGCCTGGTCTACAGAGTGAGCTACAGGCCAGCTGGGACTTAAAGGGAGACCCTTTCTCAAAAATACCAAAAAAAAAAAGAAAATGGAATTTTTTGGATTGAAGTATCTGTGTGAATTTAAAGCCTGCCTGAAGCCAGGCGTGGTGGTGCACACCTTTAATCCTAGCACTCGGGAGGCAGAGGCAGGCAGATCTTTGTGAGTTCAAGGCCAGCCTGGTCTACAAAGTGAATTCCAAGACAGCTGGGGCTACAGGGAGACCCTGTCTGAAAATGACCAAAAAAGAAAAAAAATAAAAAATAAAGCCTGCCTGGGCTACCTAGTAAGAATCTGTCTCAAAAAAAAAAAAGAGCAGTTGTGTAAGCACAATGGGAAATTGAGGAGATAAAGTTACTAATTAAAATCCATGAACTGACTCACCTGTTACATTAATAAGCAGTTCCACTGAAACAGTCGTTATAGCTATATTCAGTATGTTCAAGGAAGAGACATGGAAGCCGGGCATGGCGGTGTACCCCTTCAATCCCAGCACTTGGGAGGCAGGGGTAGGCGGATCTCTGTGAGTTCAAGGCCAGCTGGAGCTACAGGGAGACCCCATTTCAAAAAGACAAAACCAAACCAAAGTAAGAGATATGGAAGATACTTTCAAAAAGACAACACTGAACTTCTAAAGATTAGGATTGTAGGGGCTGGAGAGATGGTCTAGTGGTTAAGAGCACCGACTGCTCTTGCAGAGGACCAGGGTTCGATCCCCAGCACGCACATGGCAGCTGACAACCGTCTTTAACTCCAGTTCCAGGGGAATCCAACGCCCACTTCTGACCTCTGTAGCATTGAATGACACCGGTGCACCAAGCTACATGCAGACAGTACACTGATACACATACAAAAATAAATAAATAAATTAATTAATTTTTAAAAAGATTAGGATTGTAGGGACTAGAGAGATGGCTCAGGGTTAAGAGCACTTGACTGCTCTTGCAAAGGACCGGGGTTCAATTCCCAGCACCCACATGGCGGCTAAAAACCTCTTTAGTGCCAGGCGTGGTGGTGCACGCCTTTGATCCTGGGCTCTGTGCAACCCTGTCTCAATAGCAGTAACAGTGAGAAAGAGCAAGAGCAGGGAGGTGGCTCAGATGGGAGGAGCGCTTGCTTGCCAAGGGAACTGGAGGACCTAAATTCAGACTAGCCAGAGTAGAAGTTCTTCTGCTTCACTACATGAGGTGGCAAGTAATTGACAAAGACATCTGCCATCAACTTCTGTCCTCCACATGTGTGAATAGGTGTCCTCAGTGTGAATGCACATCCACTCATCACATACATGTTAAAAATAATGAATGAGAAAATACTTGAATTTTATGAAAACTCTCAACTTGTATGTGTAAGATTCTTAAGATGTACACTGGAGAAATGGCTCAGCGGTTAAGAGCAGTGGCTGCTCTTGCAGAGGAACTGGGTTTGGTTCACAGCACGCACTGTCCTGTGGTCTCTGCAGACATTGCAGATGCCTGGTGCAAAACATTTAGACACATAAAAAAAAGTAAGCCCAGGGGCTGGAGAGATGGCCTAGCAGTTAAGAGCACCAACTGCTCTTGCAAAGGACCCGGGTTTGATCCTCAGCATCCACATGGTGGCTGAGAACCATCTGTAACTCCAGTTCCAGGGAAATCTGACACCCTCTTCTGACCTCCGCGGCATTGCACAGCACGGGTGAACAAACCAACATGCAGACAGTACATTCATACACATAAAAATAAATAAAATTTAAGAAGTTCTAAAAAAAAAAGGCCAAAAATAAAAATATTCTGAGGTAGAAAAACTATGAAGAATATTACATTAAGGCACATGGCAGCTAATTTTATGAGAAGAAAAATCGTGGTGGTGGTGGTGGTGGTGGTCGTCGTCTTTTTGGGTCTCCCTGTAGCCCAGCTGGCCTGGAACTCACTTTGTAGACCAGGCTTGAACTCACAGAGATCCACCTGCCTCTGCCTCCTGAGTGCTGGAATTAAAGGCATACACCACCATGCCTGGCAAGAAAAAAACTTTTTTTTTTCTTTTTGTTGAGACAGGGTCTCCCTGTAGCCCCCAGCTGGACTTGAACTCACTCTGGAGACCAGGCTAGCCTTGAACTCACAAAGATCCTTTGCCTCAGAGTTCCTCTTTGCCTCTCCTCTGCCCCTCTGCCTGCCCCTCCACCCCTGCCCTTGCCTGAGTGTAGGATTAAAGGCATGTGCCACTCCCATCTTAAAGACGATTCTTATCTGGCCTGTGGGTGCTGAGAATCCTGGGTCCTCTGCCAAGAGCAATCGCCACTCTTAACCACTGAGCCATCTCTCCAGCTCCAAGAAAATCTTTTTTTTTTTTTAACCTTTTTTTAATTGTATTTTTATGTGTGTGAACGTGCTGTCTGCATGTAAAGAAAATCTTTTTAAAAAAAATTGTTGGCTGGGCATGGTGGCTCACGCCTTTAATCCTAGCACTTGGGAGGCAGAGGCAGGCGGATCTCAGTGAGTTTAAGGCCAGCCTGGTCTACATAGCAATCTCCAGGCCAGCTGAGACTAAAGGCTTGCTGCCATGTGGGTGCTGGGAATCTAACCTGGGTCCTTTGCAAGAGTAGTCAGTGCTCTTAACCACTGAGCCATCTCTTCAGCCCTGAGAAGAAAATCTTAAAAGGAGCAAGAGGAAAAGATTATTATAGGGAAAGAAAAATTTGTAGGAGTAATGCAAATAAGACTACAGAAGTGTTTGAAGTGTCTCTGAAGTGTTAAGAGAAAAACCTGTGAATTTTAAATTCTAAAATAGCATGAAAATTATATTCACTAAAAATATCTTTCACAGTGAAGAGGAAATGAAGTCTTTTTCAGACAAAATTGAAAAAACAATACATCTTCATTACAGAAAATATTAAAGCAGCTCCTTAACGCAAGGGAGGAATGATACCAGCTGAAATCCAGATCAGCACTAAGGGAGATGACAACAAAATGGGCAAAATAGATAAGGAGATAAGATTTGGTTGTGCTTTTTTTATTTTTATTTTTTGACAGGGTCTCAAAAATTAGCCACATCTGGCCAAGAATTGCTAGGTAGACCAGATTGGCCTTGAACTCCAGATCTGCCTGCCTCCCTCTGCTTTCCAGATGCTGGGATTAAAGGCTGTGCTCACTCCTGGCAATGGATGAGATCATTTTTTTTCTTCTTACTAGTTAACTTTCTATAGATTAGCAACAAAAATAACAATGTAGTTTTCATGATATGCTTAGTAAAATTTGTAATAAAAATACCACAAAGATTAAGGGGAAAGCTGTAAGTATACTTTCATAAAGTTGTACCAAATGTGAAGTAGTTTAATATTATTTAAAGGTAAACTGTTATATTAAAGATATGAACCCTGGGCTGGAGAGATAGCCTAGCGGTTGAGAGCGCCGACTGCTCTTGCAGAGGACCCGGGTTCGATCCCCAGCACCCACATGGCAGCTAAGAACCATCTGTAACTCCAATTCTAGGAGAACCCCAGTTCTAGGGGAATCCGAGACCCTCTTCTGACTTCCGCGGCATTGCACAACACGGGTGTACAAACCTGCATGCAGACAGTACATTCATACATATACAAAAATAAATAAAATTAAAACAAAAAAAAAGATAGGAATCCTAAAGTAGTCACAAAAATAACCAGCAGTTGATAATTTGCCGGAAAAGAATATACAGAATTTTTTTTTGTCTTTTTGAGACAGGGTCTCCCTATAGCCCCAGCTGTCCTGGAACTCACTATGTAGACCAGGCTGGCCTTAAACTCACAGAGATCCACCTGCTTCTGCCTCCCCAATGCTAAGATTAAAGGCTTGTGCCGGGGGCTGGAGAGATGGCCTAGGGGTTAAGAGCGCCGACCGCTCTTACAGAGGACCCGGGTTCGATCCCCAGCACCCACATGGCGGCTGAGAACCGTCTGAAACTCTAGTTCCAGGAGAACTCCAGTTCCAGGGGAATCCGAGACCCTCTTCTGACCTCTGCAGTGTTGCACGACACGGGTGCACAAACTTGCATGCAGACAGTACATTCATACACATACAGAAATAAATAAAATCAATAAAAAAAAAATTAAAAAAAAAGGCGTGTGCCACAACACCCAGCAAAATGAAATTATTTTTAAAAGATAAACTAATCTGTAGAAGGCAGAAAAAGTTGTTTCCAATGAAGAATAGCAAGGGTTCAAACTTACAGATACAAGTTAAAATGACAAGCACCAGGCATGGTGGCACACGCCTTTAATCCCAGCACTCAGAAGGCAGAAGCAGGTGGATCTCTGTGAGTTCCAGGCCAGCTGGGGCTACAGGGAGACCCTGTCTCAAAAAAACACAAAAACCAAAATGTAAAATGACCATCGTGGTGGGGTGGGGTACACCTGTAATCTCAGCACCTAGGACGCTGAAGCAGGAGGATGTTGGGACTGAAGCCCACCTGAGCTACATACATACACAGAGTAGAATAAGTGGAAAAGGTCTGTGCACACTGACCAAAAGGAAGCAGGCTTTCAGAGCAAAGACTCAGCAGCCATAAGACGGTCATTTTGATTATTGGATCAATTCATCTGAAGGAAGTGGCAATTATAAACAATTATGCACTAAAACCAGAACTTCAAAATATATGAATGAAAAGTTGGCAGAACTGCAAGGTAAAGCCAAAATCTCTAATTGTAATTGGAGATTTCAGTGCCTTACTCTTTTTTTATTCTTTGACTGTTCGATTTCTTTTTTTTTATTTTTATTATTATTATTTTTTTTTTTTGGTCTTTTTCGAGACAGGGTCTCCCTGTAGCCCCAGCTGTCCTGGAACTCACTCTGTAGACCAGGCTGGACTTGAACTCACAAAGATCCGCCTGCCTCTGCGTCCCAAGTGCTAGAATTAAAGCCGTGTGCCACCATGCCCGGCATTGCTTTATTTTTTATTGTATGTCTTGGAAGTGGAATGTGGACATATCTATGTCTGTGTGTGTGAAGGCCAGAGTTCACTATCAGATGTCTTCTTTATTTTTTCCTCTTTTTTTAAGATTTTTTTTTGTGGTAGGGTACCTCACTGAAGGTTGAGCTTACTGTTTCGGCTAGACTCACTACCTCGCTGGTCCCTGGACCACTTGTCCCCCATCTCACTGCCCCCGGGACCCGCTTGTCCCCCATCTCGCTGGCCCCGGGACCTGCTCACCCCCCCCCATCTCGCTGGCCCTGGGACCCGCTCGCCCCCCCCATCTCGC
>VZQC01013614.1:787145-819861 GCA_009823505.1 Rhizomys pruinosus
AAAAAAAAAAAAAAAAAAAGACCAGAAAAAAGAAGAAAAAAGAGCAAATGATAGCACTCAGAAGGCAGAGGCAGATGGATCTCTGTGAGATAGAGGCCAGCCTAGCCTACATAGCAAGCTCCAGGCTAGTGGGGGATACAAGGAGACCCTGTCTTAAAAAGTTTTGAAGAAGAAGGAGGATGAGGAGGAGATGAGGGGGCTGGAGAGATGGCTTGGCAGTCTAAATGTACTGCTCTTGGAGAGAGGCCAAATTGGGTTTCTAGTGCCTATACTGGGGAGCTCCCAGCCACCCCAAACTCCAGCTCCTAGGAGATCTGACTCCTGGCTTCTGTGGGCAGCTGCACTCATCTGTATTCATGTACCCACCCTCAGACAGGGACTCATAATTAAAAACAGAGTTTTAAAAGGCTGGATGTGGTGGTATGTGCCTTTAATCCTAGCAATCAAGAGTCTGCAGAGGCAGGTGGATCTGTGTGAATTTGAGGCCAGCCTGATCTACATACTAAGTCCCAGGTCAGCTAAGCTATATGAAGACCGTCTCAAATAAACAAAACAAAACAAAAAGGAATGTATTAATATATAAGAGGATTTATAGCCAGGCGTGGAGGTGCACAGCTCTAATCCCAGCACTTGGGAGGCAGAGGCAGATGGATCTCTGTGAGTTCAAGGCCAGCCTGGTCTACAGAGGGAGTTCCAGGCCAGCTGGGGCTGCAGGGAGACCCTGTCTCAAAGAGGATCTATAAAAAAGGAAACTGGTGCTCGCTTCGGCAGCACATTTACTAAAATTGGAACGATACAGAGAAGATTAGCATGACTCCTGTGCAAGGATGACACGCAAATTCGTGAAGCGTTCCATATTAAAAAAAAATAAAAATAAAAAGGGGGAAAAATAAAGGGAAACTGATTGTGTGTATGGTAGGGAAGGGACATATACGGAGACCGTTTTTTTTGTTTTGTGAGACAAGGACTAGCTCTGGTGGCCTTGAACACCTGATCCTTCTGCTTCAACCTCCTCAGGATTACAGGTCTACACCACCATATGGGGAACTCTGTGCTTTGTGCTTAATTTTTCTGTAAACTTAAAAACTGTTCTGAGCCTTTAATCCTAACACTCTGGAGGCAGAGACAGGCGGATCTTTGTGAGTTCAAGGCCAGCCTGGTCTACAGAGCGAGTTCCAAGTCAGCTGGGGCTACAGGGAGACCCTGTCTCAAAAAGACAAAACAAAACAAACAAACAAACAAAAACTATTCTGTAGCCATGCGTGGTGGTGCACGCCTTTAATCCTAGCACTCAGAGAGGCAGGCGGATCTTTGTGAGTTTAAGGCCAGCCTGGTCTACAGAGTGAGTTCCAGGACAGCTGGGGCTACAGGGAGACCCTGTCTTGAAAACACCAAAAAAAAAACCCAAACAAATAAAACCTGTTCTGTAAAATATGGTTTACTCGAAATGTTTATATATAACATACCAAAATAAAACTGCTTAAAAAGCCAATGTAAGTTTTTCATTAGAAAAGTTACATTACTACTATACTCTATATTTCAAAAAATAATGAGCAGTTTGGAAATCACGTCATGAGAAGCCAAGAGAATCATTTATTTCCCTAAAGAGGAAAAAGATTTCATGGTGGCAGCATGGTTACCCTCTGATATTTGAAAGTCTCTAGTGGTACAAGGAACAGAATTATTGCAGACATTGTAAGCAAGAACAAACTAGTTAGATGCCAGTACATAAAGTTTTGGCTTGTGAAAAGAAGTGGCCCCAGCCAGGCGTGGTGGCACACGTCTTTAATCCTAGAACTTGGGAGGCAGAGGCAGGTGGATCTTTGAGTTCAAGGCCAGCCTGGTCTACAGAGTGAGTTCCAGGACTGCTGGGGCTACAGGGAGACCCTGTCTTGAAAAGACGGAAAAAAAAAAAAAGAAAAGAAAAGAAGTGGCCCTAAACAGTAACTAGAATGAGATTGAAAGCAATAAGCTCTTTTCACTACTGAAAGTATTTATTCATGTAGTGGCTGGGTACCTGATAAATCCCTTCTTTGAAATATTGGTTTTTCGGAGCTGGAGAGATGGCCTAGTGGTTAAGAGTGCCGACTGCTCTTGCAGAGGACCTGGGTTCGATCCCCAGCACCCACATGGCGGCTGAGAACCGTCTTTAACTCCAGTTCCAGGGGAATCCGACACCCTCTTCAGACCTCCACAGCATTGCAGGACACGAGTTCACAGACCTACATGCAGACAGTACATTCATACACATAATTAAATAAAATTAAAAAAAATATTGTTTTTTCAGTATTAAGTACCCAAGGGAAATAAAAAAAGAAATATTGGTTTAGATCACTTACGAGGTCCCTTAATGACTCACAAGTCTATATAATTCTTGACATTGGCCAGTGAGTTGTTTCTCCTTTGGGTAAAATTAGAACATGTAAAAAATATACAGGACTTGCCATCGTTGCTAAATAGAAAAAGTTACAGTGCTTGGTATAATGAGAGAGTTAATGGTAATGGTTTCTCTGAGATTTTCTTTGCATAGAAAATCTAATGAGCTATGTCTGTATGTATGCCTACATATATACACATTACATATATGATTTCTATGTATTTATATCTGCACATGCATGTAAATGCATAAATATATCAAAGGACTAATTTCTACATCTCTGCATTCTCACTTTTAATGTAGACTGTTTTGAGACAGAGCTAGTCCAGGTTGAACTGGATCTTGCTTACTCTGTAGCCTAAGCTAGTCTTGAACTTGTAGCAATCTTTCTGCCTCAGATTTCCAAGTGCTGTTATTAGAATACTGATCTAGTTTGCTTTCTGTTGTTGTGATTAAACACCATGACCAATAGCAACTTGAGGAAGACAGGGTTCATTCATCTTATAGGTTATAATCCATCATCAAGGGAAAATAAGGCAAGAACTCAAGGCAGAAGCTTAAAGCAGAAACAATGAAGGAATGCTACTTACTGGCTTGCTCTCTAAGCATACCTGCCTAGCACAGTGGGCTGGGCCCTCCTGTACCAATTAGCAAAATATGCCCAACAGACATTACCTTAGGTCAGTCTAGTGGAAGCAATCTCCCAACTGAGACTCCCTCAGATAACTCTGGGCTGTTGCCTTGACAGCTGAGATTGGCCATTATAAATACTTGTCTTAAAATGGGCTCTTAACACATTTTTTAATTAATTAATTTATTTTTATGTGTATGAATGTACTGTCTGCATGTAGGTTGGTGCACCCATGTCCTGCAATGCCATGGAGGTCAGAAGAGGGCGTCAGATTCCCCTGGAACTGGAGTTAAAGATGGTTGTCAGCTGCCATGTGGGTGCTGGGGATCGAACCCGGGTCCTCTGCAAGAGCAGTCAGAGCTCTTAACCACTAGGCCATCTCTCCAGCCCAACACATTTTTTAAAAATATATAAATTTAGCCAGGTGTGGTGGCACACGCCTTTAATCCTAGCACTTGGGAGGCAGAGGCAGGCGGATCTTTGTGAGTTCAAGGCCAGCCTGGTCTACAGTGTGAGTTCCAGACAGCTATAGCTACAGGGAAACCCTGTCTCGAAAAGACCAAAAAAAATTTATATATATAAATTTAGGGCTGGAGAGATGGCCTAGCGGTTAAGAGCGCTGCCGCTTTTGCAGGGGTTCGATCCCCAGCACCCACATGGTGGCTGAGAACTGTCTGTAACTCCAGTTCCAGGGGAATCCGTCACCGTCTTCTGACCTCCGCGGCATTGCATGACATGAGTGCACAAACCTACATGCAGACAGTACACTTATACACATACAAAAATAAATAAAATTTTAAGATATATATAAATTTAAAAATATAAATTTTGTTATTATATGTGTGTGTAAGTACAAGTATGTGTGTGCCATGACACACATGGGGAGGTCAGAGGACTTTTTAGAAGAGATTGGGGGGCTGGAGAGATGGCCTAGCGGTTAAGAGTGCCGACCGCTCTTGCAGAGGACCCGGGTTCGATCCCCAGCACCCACATGGCGGCTGAGAACCGTCTGAAACTCCAACTCCAGGAGAACTCCAGCTCCAGGGGAATCCGACGCCCACTTCTGACCTCCGCGGCATTGCACGACACGGGTGCACAGACTTGCATGCAGACAATACATTCGTACACATACAGAAATAAATAAAATTAATTAAAAAAAATTTAAAAAAAAAAAAAAGAAGAGATTGATGACAACGACGATGACATGTGTCTCTGTGAATGCGTGGACATGTGCAAATACACCCAGATGTCCACGGGAGCCAGAAGGCAGCATTGCATCCTTTGGAGCTATAATTTTAGGCATTTGTGAGCCACTTCACATGAGAGCCATGATAGAGCAAACTCTGTTAACCACTGAGCCATCTTTGCAGGCCAGAGGACAATTTTGGGGAGTTGATTCTCTTCCTTGGGTTCCAGGGGTTCCAGGGATCAAACTCAGGGCTTTAGGCCAGAGCAGCAAGTACTTTTCCCTCCTGAAAAGGGAAAAGGGAAAAGTGGCCCTAAAAATACGTGATTGACAAGCTGAGAGTATTGGTGCATGCCTGAGTCAGCAGCTGGAAGGCAAAGGCAGGAGGATTGCAAGTTCAAGACCAGCCTGAGCTGCAGAGTTAGTTCAGATCCAGCCTCAGCTACACAGTGAGACACTACCTCAAAAAAAAAAAAATTGCGTGTATGTGTGTTTGTATGTTCATTTATTTATTTATTTATTTTAACAGTCTCCGTAGAGACTGTCAAAAATTGCCAATGCCGGGCTGGAGAGATGGCCTAGCGGTTAGGAGCGCCGACGCTCTTGCAGAGGACCCGGGTTCGATCCCCAGCACCCACATGGCGGCCGAGAGCCGTCTGAAACTCCAATTCCAGGAGAACTCCAGTTCCAGGGGAATCCGGCACCCTCTTCTGACCTCCGTGGCATTGCACAACATGGGTGCACAAACTTGCATGCAGACAGTACATTCATACACATACAGTAATAAATAAAATTAATAAAAAAATTAAAAAAAAAATTGCCAATGCCAACTATATTTCAAGTTGTCCTGGCGGGGTATTGGGAAAAGTTTTCAATTAGCAGTAACCGTGCCTCAGATAAACCTCATTGGCTATGATACTGCCACTGCGCAAAGCTTGTATGTATGTTTAATTTGAAGTGTTTGGACATTCAGTGGTAGATCCAATGCCTAACGAATGAAACCCTGAGTTTTGATTTCTAGCATCACAAAAACAAATCATTGGCTGCATTTCCGTGAACTTTGATACCACTGTAGAAAGTTGCTGAACTCTGCGTGACTTCCTGTTCTATGCTATCTTACTACCATTTTACTTGCTTCACCAAAGAACAGGAAGTGACCAGAATGATGCTAGTTATTTAGACCCAATACAAGTGGAAGTGTTTTTGTCATAGTTGTTCTTACACATATTAGTGATGCTGTATTCACACAATTTCGCTTTTGGGGGTACCTGTTTTTTCAGCTAAGCAGAGGTTAATAAAGGACAGTTCACAGAAGCAGTTTTTATTATGGGGAAATTTGGCACTCTAGAGCATGATTTCCCCATTTGATTAGTCATAGTTCACGTCCTTTGTTTCCTACATAGAATTGAAGATGAAAGGGAATGTGGAAATGGCTTTTATAAGTAAAAGGGATGCTTCTGCATGACTCTACAGCACTCTTCTGGTTTTATATTTGTCTTTATTTTTCTTCATATTTTCATGTTGATTAATATTTGTTTTTTCAACAGGCAGTGATGTTATCAGAAAATTTTAATATAGATGCACCCAACTATTTGTCTAAAGAATCTGAAGTCCTCATTTATGCCAGACAAGATGCGCAGTGCATTGACTGCTTCCAAGCCTTCCTGCCTGTGCACTATCGCTACCACCGCCCTGATAGGAAAGATGGAGACACTCTTATTGTGGTCAACAACCCAGATTTGTTGATGTACTGTGACGAAGGTGAGGGTTGCACGTCTTCTGAGGGTTGAAAATAAGAGTAATGGGGGGCTGGAGAGATGGCCTAGCGGTTAAGAGCAACGACCGCTCTTACAGAGGACCCGGGTTCGATCCCCAGCACCCACATGGAAGCTGAGAACCGTCTGAAACTCCAATTCCAGGAGAACTCCAGGTCCAGGGGAATCCGAAACCCTCTTCTGAACTCCGCGGCGTTGCACAACACGGGTGCACAGACTTGCATGCAGACAGTACATTCATACACATACAGAAATAAATAAAATTAATAAAAAAAAATTTTTTTTAAAAGAAAATAAGAGTAATGTTATGGTGGCAAGTCTTCAGTCAAGGAATGGTAAAAGCATCTTCATTTTTAATGTTTTTATTATAATATGAAGCACATGTGTAGAAAAACCACACACATAATTTACTGAATTGTTGTAAGGCAGGTACCTATTAAGTAGGTTAAGCACAAATCCATACACAATTACATTAATAATAAAATATAATAAATATATTTTTTTAAAAAGACTATATTTTAGTCCTGTCAAAAACAACACAAGAATCTGTTTCTATTAAGTATCTTCGGTGGCAGGTTCCCTTCTCTTTCTTTCCTTTGCAACTTTTGGAAGGTCCTGGGCCATTTGACCTTAGAGTTTCTTTCCTATGGTTGGTATTTTTGTGACTTTAGAGTTTCTTTCCTATGGTTGGTATTTTTCTGATTATACTCCTGGTGTAGTTCTTGCTACTATAACTTTATTTTCTGGAAATGGCAACCAACTCCAGAGGTTATGATCAGATTGATTTAGGGAGTGCTGTGTTCTTTTATGAGTAGATGTATAATATCTAGTCATTTCTTTTTGGGGAACCATGAAATAGGATCTCATTATGTAAGCCAGACTGACCTTAAACTTCCTTTGAACTCAGGCTGGCCTCAGTGCTTTGACCCTTGTCCCCCAGATTCTTAAGGAGTGAGAATGCAGGCCTGTGCCACCAAGCTCTGTTGGCGACTCCTATGTAGTGATTCACATCGCCTCATTGCAGGGTTCTGATTATTTAAAAATGGCTTTGCAGGACTTAGTGGGGTTTTTTGTTGTTCTTTGTTTTTTTAGGACTTAGTGGTTTTAAAGGTATTTTGTTTCTTGGCTGTGTTGTATTCAAGGGGATACTTTATCACCTGCTTTTTTTTTTTTTTTTTTTTTTTTGTGCTGTTTTTTTTTTTTTTTTTTTTTTTCCAGCTGTCCTGGAACTAGATTTGTAGACCAGGGCTAGGCCTTGAACTCACAACATCTCACCTGCCTCTGCTCCCAACTGCTAGGATTAAAGTCGTGCAGCACCACACCCGGCTATCACTTACTTTTGTTGCAAACTTTGTCCATAAGCTCTACAGTTGTTCTGTTTTTATATGGAGATTTGGGTAAATTTAAAAACTGTCGTTTGCTTGGGACATGGCTCAGTGGTTAGAGTGCTCCTTGCTCTTAGAGGACCGTAATACCAGTCCGGCACAGGGCACTTAATAAACTACATGACTCAGTTTAGGGGTCGGCGACCTCTTACTCTCGCGTTGGCATTTGTTAGCATGCCAGTGCAACTTACATGCTTGCAGACAGCACATGCAACACACAAGGTTAATAATAAAATATTATCAAAAAGAAACTATTTTTTTTGTGGTTTTATTAATTTTTTATTTTTTTTCCCATAAATTTTAATTTATTTATATTTAACAAATCTAGACCCAATTTCCCGGCCATTCCCCCACACCCCAGAGCTCGTGCATTCTGGCCCAAACATGCTTTTCCATCTAAATCATTTTTTTTCTTGTCTCAATTATTTCCATGGGGAAGTTGGACTGTTTTGAGGCAGAAGTTGACTGTTTTCAGTCAGTTCTTTGATGTGCAGTATTTTCTGTTGTGTTGTTGTTTGTTAAATAAACTATTTTTGCTGGATTTGATTGTACATTCCTGACAGTCCCAGCACACCTGGGGCTGCATGGGATGAATTTTGAAGCCAATCTAGTCTCTACAGTGAGATCCCATCTGAAAACAGAAGGGGTGTGAAACAGGTAGGAACTTTGGCCTGTGGAACTGAACTTAGGAATGTGGGGCAGAAGGATCAGATGTTGAAAGCAGTCCTGGCGCATAGAGTTCAAGGTCAGTTTAGGATATGTGAAGCCTGTCTTAATCACTTCCCTGTTGCTTTGATAAAACCAAGGTAACAGGAGAATTATAAGGAAGTTTTAATTTGACTTACCTTGGCAGGGAGGCGGCAGAGGTGCTGGAGCAGAGCAGGAAGCAAGGTTCTTAATTTTAGAAGCCGCCACAGGAAGCCGAGAGCACACTGGAGATTGAACAAGGGCTTTAAGAACTCTCTTAAGCCCGCCCCAAGTGACAGCCCAGCTTCCTCCTGCTTGGCCACACCCATAACTGGCGGACAAAATCTCCAATATTTGCAGCCTATGGGGGGGGGGTCGTTCACATCCAAACCACCACAAAACCTTACCTCAAAAAATAACAAAACAAAAGAGAAAAAAACACGCTGTCTTTGATTAATTCTTCATAGTTTCTCAGAAGCAACAGCCTCTGGATAGAGCAAGCACTGTAGTTTTTTTTGTATTTTTTTTTTTTTTGTTTTTGGATCTTTTCGTTAGACAGGGTCTCCCTGTAGCCCCCAGCTGGCTGGAACTCACATTGTAGACAGGCTGGCCTTGAACTCACATAAAGATCTGCCTGTCCTCTGCCTCCCAAGTGCTAGGATATAAAGCGCAGGCCACCACCCCGGCTAAGCCTCTGTAGTTTTAAGATAGCCTCTGTTACAGTGCACGGAACGGCCTTGCAGTGGAGCTGGGTTCAAGGTCCCCGGTCACCCACAATGGCTAGAACGCAACCATTCCAGGACTCCGTGAACTTCCGAAAACACCACCTCCGGATTCAAACACGGTCAAATATGCAAAGGTACATCTCATAAATATATAAAAAAGAATTAAAGAGCTTTTTCTGCAGTGCATTAGTTGAGTTAAGGTACTGTATCAGAACCTCTAAAAACTTTCGTTGTTTTCTTAAAATTTGTTTGAATTACAAAAGCTAACAATAACTAGCAGGTAGGAATCTTTGAATTTTATATTTGTCCCTATCAAACCTTTTATGGTGAAGAAGTCTTTAGGACTAAATTAGCTTTTCTTGGGCTGGAGAGGATTCGGCCTAGACGTTAACAGCGCCGACTGCCTTTACAGAGGACCGGGTTTGAATCCCCAGCACGCCACATGGCGGCCGAGAACCATCTGAAACTCCAAATTCCCGTGGAACTCCAGTTCCAGGGGATCCAACAGCCCCTTCTAAGCCTCCGCAATATTGCAGCACACAGGGTGCACACACCTGCATGCAGACAGTTACATTCATAACATACTGAATACAAATAAAATTAAAAAAAAGGACTATTGAGCTTTCTTTTATCTAGAGTCACTCATTTTGCTGTTTCTTCTAATAAACTTTTTTATTTTTTTTGGTCATTTCAAAGACGGGTCTCCCTGAGCTCCAGCGGGCCTGGACTCACTCTGTAGGACCAGGCTGGCCTTGAATCACAAAGACCACCTGCCTGCTTGCCTCCTGAGTGGCTAGGAATTAAAGAGGCGTGCACCCACCGACACCCGGCATCTAATAACTTTTATTCACCCTAAATAGTTTTTGAAAGTGCCTCTCTTTGTGTTTGCTTGTTTGTTTTGAGACAGAGTCTCCCTGTAGCAGCAGCTGGCCTAGAACTCACTTATGTAGACCAGGCTGGTCTCTATCTCACACAGACCCACCTGCCTCTGCTTCCAGGTGCTGAGATTAAAAGCAAGTGCCACCATGTCTGGCAAAGTGTTTCTCTTAAGAGGACACTAGGAATTTCTGTTTTATTTTGATCTGAGTGATCTTTATATGATGCTGAGATTTAAAAAAAAAAAAATGTTTTTTTATTTTTTTATGTCTTGTATGTGATTATGAATGTAACTGTCTGCATGAAGTGCTGGGCAGCCGTGTGTTGTCAACGCACGGAGGTCAGAAGAGGGCTCGATTCCCCTGGAACTGGAGTTCTCTCCTGGAATTGGAGTTTCAGACGGCTCGTCGGCCGCCATGTGGTGTGTGGATACGAGAGCCCGGGTCCTCTTGCAAGAGCAGTCGGCGCTCTAACCACTAGGTCCATCGTCTCTCAGCCCCGATGCTGAGATTTTTATCAAGCTGACACCAAAGAGGTGCTCACTTTTCTGAATATATTTGGAGATAGACTTCAGCATCATGTTTTTTTTTTTTATTTTATTTTTGTATGTATATGATAATACTGTCCTACGTGAGGTTTGTGCACCGTGTCATGCAATGCCATAGGAGGTCAGAAGAGGGCAACGGGATTCCCTAGAACTGGATTAAGGATTGTTCTCAGCCGCCATGTGGGTGCTGGGAGATCGAACCCGTGGTCCTCTGGCAAGAGCAGTTGTGCTACGTAACCGTTTAGGCCATCGCTCCAGTCCCCATGTTTCTTTTTTTTTTTTTTTAAGTTTATTTGAATGGTTGAGTCTTCCCGTATGTATGTAAGTGGCACTGTTGTGTGCAGTGCCCTTGGAGGTCAGAAGAGGGCATTTGGGAAAAAATTAACACTCTGTAACTGGAATATGGACAGATTTTTTTTTAGTCACCATGGGGTGCCTGGAAACTAAACCTGGTCCTTTTGCAAGAGAAACGAGTGCTCTTAAAACTGAGCCATCTCGGTAGCCCCCCAGATCATGTTTGTAGAGTGATACTTCTTTTTTAATTTCTTCGTGATTTTTTTTTTTTTATTAGTAGGTTACATTTTTAATAGAATTTGTTAAGAAATCAGGTTCTGTGACTACCACTGTAATTTTACATTTCCTAGGCATCCACACAATATGACAGCATGCGATAGATGGGTCCGAATTGTGTGCTTTAATGTTTTAATGTTTGTGTATTTTCATATTACCAAACATGACGATTTCTGTTGAGGCTCAGTACAAGCTACACCCTTGAGTCCAGATAGGGCTTTCTGACCTCCTTTTGTCCCTTTTCTCAGAGTTCCCAGTTTTGAAATGCTGGACTCAGTCTGAAGTAGCAGCTCCCTGTGCTTTGAGGAGTGAGGACATCTGCCAGTGGAACAATATGAAATACAAATCTGGTAAGCCAACTTGCTATGGCTGGTTCTTAGATAGTGCTGGCCTCATAAAGTCTGGCTACAGTTGGCTGGGCGTGTGGGCGCACGCCTAAATTAACTAGCACTTGGGAGCAGAGGCAGGCGATCTTTGTGAGTTCAAAGGCCAGCACTGGTCTACCTAGTGATTTCCAGGACAGCTGTGGCTAACAGGGAGACCCTGTCTCTAAAAGACAAAAAAAAGTTCTGCTAACATTTATGAAGAATTGGCACTTATATTCTAATATAACATGGTATTGTTTGTTTGGCTGCTATTTCGCAGTGTTTCCTCATTTGGTGTAAAGTTCATAGTCATTTAATTTTGGGAGCTCAGTTTATAGTAGCGTGAGTTCCATACCTCACTGGTTCGAGTGGTGGCTGGCACGCTTTTTGGTTGCCTCATTCTTTTATAAGTCATGGAATTGCAAAGAAAATCAGTGCAAGTTCATTTGATTTACTTTTATAGAATAAAACTTTAATTTCNTTCCTTCCTTCCTTCATTTCTTTTTTTTTTCTAACACTACGTACATTTGCCTTTTTATTGTTTTTTTTTTTTTTTTTGTCTGAGACAGGATCTTCCTGTAGTCCCAGCTGTCCTGGAACTCGATTTGTAGACCAGGCTAGCCTTGAACTCACAGACATCTACCTGCCTCTGCCTCCCAACTGCTAGGATTAAAGGCGTGCAACACCACTCCCGGCTATCACTTACTTTTGTTGCAAACTTTGTCCATAAGCTCTACAGTTGTTCTGTTTTTATATGGAGATTTGGGTAAATTTAAAAACTGTCCTTGAGTTGGAGACATGGCTCAGTGGTTAGAGTGCTCCTTGCTCTTACAGAGGAACCAGGTTCAATTACCAGTACCCACAGGGCAGCTATAAACTATCCATGACTCAGTTTCAGGGGCTCTGACCTCTTCCTACCTGCTTGGGCATTGTTCAGTGCCAGTGCACTTACATGCTTGCAGACAGCACATGCATACACACAAAGGTTAATAAATAAAATATTATCAAAAATGAAACTATTTTTTTTGTGGTTTTATTATTTTTATTTTTTTTCACATAAATTTATTTATTTATTTTTAACAAATCTAGACCCATGTTCCCGCTCATTCCCCCACCCCACCAGAGCTCGTGCATTCTGCCAAACATGCTTTCCATCTCAATATTTTTTTCTTTCTCAATATTTTCCATGGGGAAGTTGACTGTTTTGAGCAGAAGTTCACTGTTTCAGTCAGTTCTTTGATGCAGTATTTTCTGTTGTTGTTGTTGTTGTTAAATGAAACTATTTTTGCTGGATTTGATTGTACATTCCTGACATCCCAGCACACCTGGGCTGCATGGTGAATTTGAAGCCAATCTAGTCTCTACAGTGAGATCCCATCTGAAAAACAGAAGGGGTGTGAAACAGGTATGAACTTTGCCTGTGGAACTGAACTTAGAATGTGGGGCAGAAGGATCAGATGTTGAAAGCAGTCCTGGCGCATAGAGTTCAAGGTCAGTTTAGGATATGTGAAGCCTGTCTTAATCACTTCCCTGTTGCTTTGATAAAACACCAGGTACAAGGGAACTTATAAAGGAAGTTTATTTGAGCTTACCTGGCAGGGAGGCGGCAGGAGGTGCTGGAGCAGGAGCAGGAAGCAGAGGTCTGTATCTTTAAGCAGCCACAGGAAGCCGAGAGCCACTGGAGATTGACAAGGCTTTAAGAACTCTCTTAAGCCCGCCCCAAGTGACAGCCCAGCTTCCTCCTGCTTGGCCACACCCATTAACTGGGGACAAAATCTCCAAATATTTGCAGCCTATGGGGGGGGTCGTTCACATCCAAACCACCACAAAACCTTACCTCAAAAAATAACAAAACAAAAGAGAAAAAAAACCCACCTTAGTCTTTGATTATTTCTTCATAGTTTCTCAGAAGCAAAGCCTCTGTATCAGAAGCAAAGCCTCTGTAGTTTTTTTTTTTTTTTTTTTTTTTTTTTTTTGGTCTTTCGAGACAGGGTCTCCCTGTAGCCCTCCAGCTGGGGAACTCACATTGTAGACCAAGGCTGGCCTTGAACTCACAATGCAAATCTTGCCTGTCGTCTGCCTCCCAAGTGGCTAGGATTCAAAAGGGAAGGGGCTCACCCACGCCTCGGCTAAGCCTCTGTGTTTTAGATAGCCTAGTGGTTAAGGCACCGGACTGGCTCTTGCAGAGGACCTGGGTTAGATCCCCAGCACCCACAATCGGCGGCCTGAGAACGTTCTGTAACTCCGAATTCCAGGACTTTAATCCAGGGAACTCCATCAGGAGACTACACGACTTTTGACCCATCCGTCGGGCTCATTGCAAACGACACGGCCGGTGCACAAACACCTACATGCAGACAGGTACACACTCATACACATACAAAGAAATAAAGTAAATTTTAAAAAAAAAAAAAATTAAAAAAAAGAAGCTCTTCTTCCAGCTGCAGTGCAGGGCAGTTGGAGCTTTGAGTTCAAGGTCTACCTGGTCTATGTCAGAGACCCTCTCTCGAAAACAACTTTCAGATTTTTGTTCTTTCTTTTTTAAAAAAAATTTGGGTTTGAATTACAAAAGCTAACAATAACTAGCAGGTAAGGAATCTTTGAATTTTATATTTGTCCCTATCAAACCTTTTATTGGTGAAGAAGTCTTTAGGACTACTTAGCTTTCTCTGGGCTGGAGAGTGCTCAGAGTTTACACTAGCTTCGCCGACTGCCCTTAACAGAGGACCGGGTTTGATTCCCCAGCACCCAATTGGCGGCCGAGAACATCTGAAACTCCAATTCCAGTTGGAACTCCAGTTCCAGGGGAATCCAACACCCACCTCTTCTAACGTGCCGCAATATTAATGGACACCGGGTGCACAACACCTGGCATGCAGACAGAACATTCATTAACATACTGAAAACAAATAAAAATTAAAAAAAGGACTATTAGCTTTCTTTATCTAGTCTCATTTTCTGTTTCTTCTAATAACTTTTTTTTTTTTTTTTTGTGTTTTTCAAAGACAAGGGGTCTCCCTTGTAGTCTCCAGTCTGGCTCTGGAAGTTCTTTCTATCTCTGTAGATCCAGGCTTGCCCTTTGTAATTTCTACATAAGTATTCTTGATCTTCTTGCTTCTGCTTCTTCGTAGTGCTAGGATTAATTAGGCGTGCACCACCTTTTTTTTTTTACATCCTTTTTTTTTTTTTTTTTTTTTTTTTTTTTTTTTTTTTTTTTTTTTTTTTTTTTTTTTTTTTTTTTTTTTTTTTTTTTTTTTTTTTTTGTTTTGCTTGTTTGTTGTTGTATTGAATCTATTTTTTGAGTCTCCCTTTTATGTCTAGCACTGGCCTATTGAATCTCTTGCACGTTATGTAGTACCAATTGTTCTGTGGTCTCTATTTCTCACACAGTACTCATTTCTTGCCTTTCTGCTTCTCAGGTTGCTTGAGATTAAAAAGCTATATGTTCCATCTTCTTTTTTTATGCCTGTGTCAAAGTTTGTTCTCTTTAAGTATGTGTTTACACTAGTGTAATTTTCTGTTTATTTTTGATTCTTGAGTTGATTCCTTTTTTTTATTTATTGATATTTTTTTTTTGTTTGTCTTGATATATAAAATATTTATATTTTTTTTTTTAATTATTTTTTATTTTATTTCTGTATTGTTTGTGTATGAATGTACTTGTCTGCTTGTAGGTCTGTTGTCACTTGGTTTTTGGTCGTGCACGCCACGCGAGGTTATGTTAGTAGGTGTCTCTCTGTATTTCTCTCTCCCTCTGGATATCTGGTAGTCTTCTCTTTGGATATTTGTGTGAGTTTCAATGACTGGCTTCTTTCTGGCTCTTTAGGTGTGGTGTTTCTTTGGGGATTCTGTATATCTCCAGTGTCTTCTCTGTCTATATGTTGCATTTTCGGTTTCTGCTTCTTTACCAACTAGGTTTCCTATCCTCTTCCAGCTTTTCCTGATTGTCTGAGATTTTTGTTTATTTTTTTTTTATCTTAATGCTGTACTATTTTTTTTTTCCATTTAATGTTGTGTTGTCTCTTTCATCTTTTTTCTCTGGTATATTATTATTTTTGTATGTTATACTTTTTCTATATCATTGGTTTTTTTTTTTTTTTTTTTATTTTTAGTTTTGTTGTATTGTTTTATTATTTTTTGTAATATTATCTGTGCTGCGTTTGTATGTTTGTGCACTCCTGTGTCATGTAAAATTGCTTTATGGAGGTTCTTTTGTCTATATTTATGTATATTTTTTTTGTGTCATATCTCTTGTTTCTCTTGTTAACTTTGGATATTTATATTAGGATTGGTTTTCTTCTCTAGCCGCCCATGTGGGTGCTGGGGATTCTTTTTTTTTTTTTTTTTTTTTTTTTTTTTTTTTTTTTTTTTTTTTTAACACTTTTTTTTTAATTTTTTTATGTGTTTTTTTTTTTTTTTTTTTTTCTTCATAATTCTCTTTTCCATCCTCTCTTGTGTTTTCTTTTTTTTTTTTTTAAGTTTATTTGATGTGTATGAGTCTTCTCCGTATGTATGTAAGTGCACCTGTGTTGTCAGTGCCCTTGGAGGTCAGAAGAGGGCATTGGATCCCCTGGAACTGGAGTCATGGAATGTTGTTAGCTACCATGTGGGTGCTGGAAACTAAACCTGGGTCCTTTGCAAGAGAAACGAGTGCTCTTAAACACTGAGCCATCTCTGTAGCCCCCAGATCATGTTTGTAGAGTGATACTTCTTTTTATTTCTTCTGAAGTGATACTTAAAAGAGAGTAATGTTACATTTTTAATAGAATTTGTTAAGAAATCAGGTTCTGTGACTACCACTGTAATTTTACATTTCCTAGGCATCCACACAATATGACAGCATGCGATAGATGGGTCCGAATTGTGTGCTTTATGTTTTAATGTTTGTGTTTTCATATTACAACATGAACGATTTCTGTTGAGGCTCAGTACAAGCTACACCCTTGAGTCCAGATAGGGCTTTCTGACCTCCTTTTGTCCCTTTTCTCAGAGTTCCCAGTTTTGAAATGCTGGACTCAGTCTGAAGTAGCAGCTCCCTGTGCTTTGAGGAGTGAGGACATCTGCCAGTGGAACAATATGAAATACAAATCTGTAAGCCAACATTCTATGCTGTTCTTAGATAGTGCTGCCTCAATAAAAGTCTGCTACATTGGCTGGGCGTGGTGGCGCACGCCTTTAATCCTAGCACTTGGGAGGCAGAGGCAGGCAGATCTTTGTGAGTTCAAGGCCAGCCTGGTCTACAGAGTGAGTTCCAGGACAGCTGGGGCTACAGGGAGACCCTGTCTCGAAAAGACAAAAAAAAGTCTGCTACATTGAAGGAATTGGCACTTATATTCTAATATACAATGGTATTGTTTGTTTGCTGCTGATGGCGCAGTGTTTCCTCATTTGGGTAAAGTCATAGCATTTAATTTGGGAGCTCGTGTTATAGAGTGAGTTCCATACCTCATTGGTTCAGAGTGTGGCTGGCACGCTTTTGAAGTTGCTATGCTTTTTAATCATGGAATGGCAAAGAAAATCAGTGCAAGTTCATTTGATTTACTTTTATAGATAAAACTTTATTTTCATTTAGAATATTTTATTAATTTTTGAGTAAAAAAATAAACTAACTTTGTTATATTACTAAGCTAAGTAGAAAATGAAAAACAAAACACAAAGTATAAAAGAAAGCAAATGAGGGGGCTGGAGAGATGGCCTAGCAGTTAAGAGCACCAACTGCTCTTGCAGAGGACCCAGGTTCGATTCCCAGCACACACATGATGGCCAAGAACCTTCTTTAACTCCAGATTCAGGGGAATCCAATGCCCTCTGCGGCATTGCATGACATATGAAGACAGTACACTCATACACATAAAATAATAATAATAAATTTAAAAAAAGAAAGTACTGCCATTTCAACCTATGGTTGCAGTATATTGCCCATCTAGGTCCAGGTCATTTACGCCATGTCTGCAGCTCTAACTCCCACATTTATCTTCTTGGGCATTAGCACTTTCTTTTCCTTAGGCATCTACAAAGTTCTACGCAACTCTGAACTCTTCTTAGTGAGGAGTGTCTGTGCAGTGTCTCCTTCCTGTCTTCTCTTCTTAGTGAGGAGTGTCTGTGCAGTGTCTCCTTCCTGTCTTCTCTTAGTGAGGAGTGTCTGTGCAATGTCTCCTCCCTGTCTTCTCTTAGTGAGGAGTGTCTGTGCAGTGTCTCCTTCCTATCTTCTCTTAGTGAGGAGTGTCTGTGTAGTGTCTTCTTCCTGTCTTCTCTTCTTAGTGAGGAGTGTCTGTGCAGTGTCTCCTTCCTGTCTTCTCTTACAGAGGAGTGTCTGTGCAGTGTCTCCTTCCTGTCTTCTCTTACTGAGGAGTGTCTGTGCAGTGTCTTCTTCCTGTCTTCTCTTCTTAGTGAGGAGTGTCTGTGCAGTGTCTCCTTCCTGTCTTCTCTTACTGAGGAGTGTCTGTGCAGTGTCTCCTTCCTGTCTTCTCTTAGTGAGGAGTGTCTGTGCAGTGTCTCCTTCCTGTCTTCTCTTAGTGAGAAGAGTCTGTGTAGTGTCTTCTTCCTGTCTTCTCTTCTTAGTGAGGAATGTCTGTGCAGTGTCTCCTTCCTGTCTTCTCTTAAGAGGAGTGTCTGTGCAGTGTCTCCTTCCTGTCTTCTCTTACAGAGGAGTGTCTGTGCAGTGTCTCCTTCCTATCTTCTCTTAGTGAGGAGTGTCTGTGCAGTGTCTCCTTCCTGTCTTCTCTTCGTGACTGCTGTTTCACGGAGTGCGTGTCTGTGTGCAGGTGTCTTCTTCCTGTCTTCTCTTACTGATTGGAGTGTCTGTGTGTCTGCAATGTGTCTCTTTCCTGCTTCTTTTCTATTTGTTCTCCTTTCAGGCACTACTTCTTACCTGATTTTTTGCACCATTTCTCTTCGTTCCTATATCTCTCTTTTAAGGTCTACTTTGTTTGGATTGAAAGACATAATCTGTCTCATGACTCTTTTGGTTTACTTTTACAAGAAGACAAATAAAATTTGCAACAAAAATTAAATAAATTAAAAATTTTAAAGAGCAGATATCCTAGGGAGCTGCCCAGGTGACTCAGTGCCTGTTTGTCCCCAGAACCTACATGGTGGAAGGAAATACTGCTCTGCACTAATGGTAGGAAGGAGATAACTCGACCTGGCATAAAAGTGGTTTTCTGTCCCACCAGTGCCGGCATGTGATGAAATACTAAAAAAATAAAATAAATAAATGTATAAATTTTAAATAGGTATCATATTAAATAACTATATGACAGATTTATTTATATATACTATATATACTTTTGTAGATATTAGATTTGAAGTAATTAACTTTATGCTTTGAAGTCTTGTCTACCAGCTAGCTCAAAAAGCAACTACATAGAAAATTCTAAAAGAAATAAAAAGTACAGCAGTCATGGGGCAGAGGCAGCTAGGTCTCTGTAAGAGGCCAGTCAGGGCTATAATAGTGAGACCCTGGCTCGGAAACCAAGAAAGGAGGGAGGGAAGATAATTATTTAAAACAAAAGGAACTACTTACAGTGCAGACTTATTATAAAGTCTGATTTTTTTTAATTTTATTCATCTTTGTATGTGTATGAATGTACTGTCTGCATGTAGTTCTGTGCACCCGTGTCGTGCAATGCCGTGGAGGTCAGAACGAGGGTCTCGGATTTCCCTGGAACACTGGAGTTTTCCTGGATTGGAGTTACAGACGGTTCTTAGCGCCATGTGGGTGCCGGGGATTGAACCTGGGTCCTCTGCAAGAGCAGTCGGCGCTCGCAACCGCTAGGCTATCTCTCTAACCCTAAAGTCTGATATTTTATATAACATATATAAGACTTTCCTGTGGTATACTGTTTTATTTAGTTCTTTCTTTGAACTGACAGCTGGAAAGATAGATTTCTATCTCACGACCTGAACAATACAGACTTGCTTTCCAGTACTGTTACTTCCATGTGATACTGGAATTTTTTTCTCAAACTAAAATACATCTGGGGAGTACTAGTTGATTTTTTTTTTATGTGAAGAGTAAGTTTAGTGTTTATGTTTTATTGATTTTAAAAACTACCAGTACTAATTACCTATTAAACCATTCTGAGTTTGGACCATGTAATTTGAAGAGGTCATAACTAAAACCAAGCACTTTAGATTTTTTTCTTTATGTTTCTTCTCTGTAAATACCAGGAAAATAAGTATTAGGCCATTAACTGGGTGGTAGTCTATACGAAAATTTGTGTAACACACTTTAAAAATTTTATTTATGTGGCTGGAGAGATGGCCTCAGTGGCTAAGAGCACCGACTGCTCTTGCAGAGGACCCCGGGTTCGATCCCCAGCCACCATGGCCGCGCTAGAACTGTTTTAATCCAGTTTCCAGGGGAATCGGTATTGCCCTCTTCTGACCTCCATGGTATTGCACGGCACTGGTGCACAAACTTGCATGCAGACAGTGCATTCATACACATACAAAAAATAAAAATAAAAATTTTATTTATTTGATAGTACTGAAGATGAATTTAGAGCCACATGAGAACTTACATCAGGCACACACTACCACTGAGCTATAGCCATGCCCCTTTTTTTCCTCCTGTTTTCTGTTTTTTTGTTTTTTTTTGTCTTTTTGAAACATGGTCTCCCTGCAGCCCCAGCTGTCCTGGAACTCAGTTTGTACATGAGGCTAACCTTGAACTCACAGATATCTGCCTGCCTCTGCGCTCTGAGTGCTGGAATTAAAGGCATATGCCACCCAAGCCTGGCTTTTTTTTTTTTTTTTAATGGATTCCCCTGGAACTGGAATTAAAGACAGTTCTCAGCCACCATGTGGGTGCTGGGAATTGAACCCAGGTCCTCTGCAAGAGCAGTCGGCGCTCTTAACCACTGAGACATCTCTGCAGCAGCACCCCCCCCTTTTTTTTTTTAAAGACAGGTTCTCATCCTATAGCCCACCCCAGGATAGAACTTTGTAGCCCACACTGGCCTTGAACTCTTAGAGATCCTCTTGCCTCAGCCTCTGAAGTACTAAGATTACAGACATGTGCCACCATGCTAGGCAAAAATTTATTTATTTTTGAGACAGGGTCTTCATGTATTCCAAGTTGGCCTTGAACTTGACGTGTAACTAAGAATGGCCTTGAACTTCTGATCTTACTACCCTAGAACTCCAGGGTGCCAGGATTCCAAGTCATGCCAGGCAAGGACTCTGTCAACTTAGGGCTTGTGCATGCCGGGCAAGGACTCTATCAACTGAGCTCTATCAGCACAAAAGTTTATTTATTTATTTTTTGGTCCTTTTGAGACAGGGTCTCCCTGTAGCCCCAGGTGGCCTGGAACTCACTATGTAGACCAGACTGGCCTTGAACTCACAGAGATCCTCCTGCCTCTGCCACCCCAGTGCTGGGATTTAGAGGCATGTAGCACCGTGTCCAACAAAATATTTTATTTTTGTTTATTTATTTTTTACTTTTTGGTCTTTGTGAGACAAGCGTCTCCCTGTAGCTCTGGCTGTCCTGGAACTCACTATGTAGACCAGGCTGGCATTGAGCTCAGAGATCCACCTGCCTCTGCCTCCAAGTGCTAGGATTAAATGCGTATAGCACCACATCTAGGAAAGATTTTTTTTTTTACATTTTTTAATTTAATTTTTTTTAATTTATTTTTTTATGTGTATGTATGAATGTACTGTCTGCATGCAGGTTTGTTTTTTTGTGCACCCATGTCTGCAGTTGCTGTGGAGGTCAGAAGAGGGTGTCGGGTTCCCTGGAACTGGAGTTACAGAATTCTCGCACCATGTGGGTTGCGGGGATTGAAACCCGGGTCCTCTGCAAAGAGCAGTTGGCGTTCTTAACACTAGGCCTCACTCCAACCAAAAGATTTATTTTTAAGCCATAAAAATTTTCGAGCTTTCTGAAAATTCAACCTCTTCATGTTCAAAACCAAATAGAAATTAAGTTGAATGAAAGAGAATGTGTTAGCCATAGAAAGAACACATTCAGATGTGTAATTTGTGAATAACAGATTTGTAAAAGCTATTCGAGGTGAGTGTGATGGTGTAATGCCTGCAATCTCAGAATTTAGGAAGTTAAAGCCAGCCTGGGAACACTCTCCTACTGTGTTCCTTCCACTGTGTGGGTTCTGGTCAGAATCAGGTCCTCAGGCTGCACGACAAGTATTTCACCCACTGATCCATCTCGCCTACCTTCCATAAGAAAAATTGTAGTAGAGGAGCTGGAGGATGGCTCAGTAGGGTTGGAGATGGCGTCACAGTTACGATACTGCTTTTTTGCAGAGGACTGGGTTCCAATCCCCCAGCACCCACATGGTGGCGAGACAAGTCTGTAATTCCAATTTCAGGAGAACTCCAGTTCCAGGGAATCTGACACCCCTCTTCTGACCCTCCGCACGATTGCACGACACAGTCACAGACCTACATGTAGACAGTACATTCACTACACATAAAAAAATAAAAAATTTTAAAAACTTTAAAAATTTAAAAAATGTTATTAATAACCCATGGAGTTCGGGTAGTGCTACTTATCTTTGCACACTGGAGCATGGGCAACCTACCAGTGGTCACCAGCTGCCAGTAGCTCCTCCCAGTAGAGTTGCTTAGACCCTCCCCATTCATGCTTGAATTTTGACTGGCTTGATCATGTAACAGAAGCTGTTGGGAATTGATGTGGATGACAGCCATTCGTGTCCAGAAGTCTGCATTTCAGAGTTCTCTTTTCTGTCCTGTGGCTCTTAAACGTTCCTTCTGTCACCTTTTCCAAATTTCCTGAGCCTTGGATGGTGGGAGGTTGATATAGGTACTCATTCACAGCGGAGTATTCAGTTATTAAATGTCTCTAATTTTCTATTCCCCTCTCTCCACAGATACTTAAGAATTTGACTGTACAGGTTCCAGTGGGACTGACTATACACACCCCTTTAGTATGTTCTGTGACTCTGCTCATTACAATCCTGTGTTCTACTTTGATTCTTGTAGCTGTTTTCAAATATGGCCATTTTTCCCTGTAAGTTTTATACAGTTAAATGTTTTCTATAAACCTAATAAATAAGACCTATTCATTTGTGACGAAAAGTGTTTTTCCAGAGTTAACTTATTACTTTTGTCTTTGTTTATAGTTAAAATTATGTTTACCAGCAGAAAATTTGGATCACCGTTAGCTAATTCCAAAATGTAGACCAGGCTGGCCTTGAATACAAAGAGATCCACCTGCCTCTGCCTCCCAAGTGCTGGATTTAAAAGCATGTGCCTCCAGGACAGCTGGGGCTACAGGGAGACCCTGTCTCAGAAAGACAAAAAAACAAAACAAATCAAAAGCATGTGCCATTGTTGCTAATTGATGTAGGAGGGCCCAGCCTGCTGTGGGTGGTACCATCCCTAGGCATTTGGGCCCACGCTGTATAAGGTAACTGAGTAAGCCAGGGGAAGCAAGCCAGGAAGCAACATTCCTTCGTGATCTCTGCTCCAGTTGGTTCCTGCCTCCAGGTTCCTTTCCTGAGTTCCTGCCCTGACATCCTTCAGTGATGGACTGTGACCTAGGAGTTGTAAACTGAAATAAGCCCATTTCCTCCCGCAAGTTGCTTTCGGTCATGATGTTTATCACAGAAAAGTGACCAGGACAATCATATAAACCTTTGAAAATCTTTAGCACCATATACTAGTAGAAGAGGCTTTGTTAAAGAAATACTTATGAGAAGTGAGATTTTTATTTATGATAGAAAAGTAAGTTCATTTATATTAGTGACAAATTCTTATTCTGTGAAATGAACTTTTTAATTTATTCTAAAATGGAGACACCTTTACAATTAGGAATAAATATCAATTTAGATGATATTTATTACTAGAGTAACTTAACCTTCATGACAATATTAGAGCCACTTAATCAGAGTTTGGAAAAAATAAAGTTGGCAGTTAAATAAATGTAAAAATTGATTACTCATGGTTTTGTGGATGAAGATGACCTTTATTTAATTCTTGAACTGCCTGCCTCTCCCTCCCAATATTGGTATTACAGGTGCAGGACACCACCCGTGGCTCAGATTATCTTTTTTTTTTTCTCAAAGCCAATTTTTATTGAACCTTTGTGCATTTCATACAAAATTTCCAATCAAATCTAGACCTGTGCCCCCTTCTTTGTCCCCCCACCCCACCAGAGTTCATGCATTCTGCCAAACATGTTTTTCATCTTTTTCTCAGTCTCTTAAAATTTTCAATGCAGGNTTTTTTTTTTTTTTAGGGACAGGGTCTCCCTGTAGCTCCAACTGTCCTGGAACTCCCTCTGTAGACCAAGCTGGCCTTGAACTCACAAAGATCCACCTGCCTCTGCCTCTGAGTGCTAGGATTAAAGGTGTTCGCCACCATGTTTTTTTATTTTTAAATAATGGTAAACTTGGTGACTGGAGACATGGCTCAGCAGTTAAGACCACTGGCTGCTCTTGTGGAGGACCCAGGTTCAGTTAAAACATTCACGTGGCAGCTAACAACTGTAACTCCGGTTCCAGGGGAATTCAACCCTTCTTCTGTCTTCCTTGGGAATTGCTTGACATGGGTCCATTACAGACATGCATGCATAACACTCATATACATGAAATATTTTTTAAAAGAATGTTGAGAATACTGAGTGTGATGTTTCACACCTGTAATCTCAGTAGTTGGTGGTAGTGGAAGAAGATCAGGCTTTCAAAGCTAGCCTTGGCTACGTCAGTTCCACACTAATCTGAGCTATAGGAGACCCTTCTCAAAATACTCCCCCCCCCCCCGCCAAAAAAAAAGCAATGTAGTATCCCAAGACAGTCTTCTGTTGTCTTTTCTTCCCAGTCCCAGCTTTGCAGAGGTGCACGGTGAAAGCACCACGAGCAGTTGTGGACTTGATGAGAGTCCAGTTCTTCATTTCCATAAATACCAAGTTGCAAGGGATGTGGGGTTTATGCCTTATCTTTAAGTCTTTATTTACTTATTTTTATGTATGTGAGGGTTATGCCTGCATGAATATAAGTGCACCCATGTTTTGCAGCGCTCACAGAGATCAGAAGAGTGTGTCAGATTCCTGGAGCTGGAGTTATGGATGGTTGTTTACCCTCTATATGCCATGTGGGTGTTGGGACAAACCTGGGTCCTCTGCAAGAGCAGCCAGTGCTCTTAATTGATAAGCCATCTCTCTAGCCCCACCTTTAAGTCTTCTAATGGACTTCTGCTAATTCAAGGATCTCTGTGATGAGGTACTCCAGCACTGTGGGACAGCAGTCCTGGATTCAGGCATACACTACGCATGTGCAGGCCCAATCTGCTTAGCACACTAAGCAATACCACACTACAGCCCTGCTGCAAAATGCTACCACGCGCCTGGCATTGGAGCGCCAATAGCAGACGTGTTAGTCTACACATCTCTTTCTGGGTAAGCCCCAGGAGCTGGGATGATGTGTGATGGTGTGTGGAGGTCTAAGATTGGCCACTGGGAGATGAGGTTACGAAACCTATATAAGCTGCCTGTTACACAGAAAAAAATGGATTTTTCCCAGATTCACACCATCTGAAGTGGTCCCCAGGCTTTTACTGAGCGACTGTTTGGCCGTGGAACTATCAGTTCTAGAGCTGTGTGTTTCTCCAGGAACTATCAGTTCCATTGCCGCGTGTTTGGCCGGTCACACATACCTGTCCAACGGCGGCCAATATCCCCACACAACATGGCTGCACAGTACTTGGTGGCAGTAGAGCACACACATGGAAGGAACATGGTTGTCCTAGATTTCCAGTGTTGGTGAACTGTAAGCTGGCTTTCTGTGAGAGGGAAACAGTTTTTGTCTAGACCTTTCCAGAGCCCTTCCCAGCCTTTTGAATCTAATGAAGCTCAAAGAAGCAAGGTACAAAGCCAGTGAGATGGCTCAGTGGTAGAGGCAGGTGTGCATACACACACAAAGAAGAAGCAAAGCAGTGAAAACAAGTAGTTGCATACACAATGAAATCCCACCACCTATTCCTTCACCCTGGGAAGATTCAAAGTGCATTGAAACCTTTTCTTTTTTTTTTTTTTTTTTTTTTTTTTTGAGACAGGGTCTCCCTTTAGCCCCAGCTGTCCTGGAACTCACTCTGTAGACTAGGCTGGCCTTGAACTCACAGAGATTCACCTGCCTCTGCCTCCCAAGTGCTGGGATTAAAGGCGTGTGCCACCATGCCTGGCCTAAAACGTTTTCTTAGGGGCTGGAGAGGTGGCTCAGCACTAAGAGTACTGGCTGCTCTTGCAGAGGACCTGGGTCAATTCCCAGTATCCACATGGTGACTCCAGTTTCAAGGGAATTTGATGGCCTTTTCTGACCTCTTCAGGTATTGGAGGTCACAGGTGCACCTACCTACATGCAGGCATATAGTCATACATATAAAATTACAAATATAAAAATAAAAAAAATGTGACCTTAAAAGAAAGTATCTTATATATATATATATATAAAATTTGAATTTTGTTTAGTAGAACCAAATTTCATCAGTCCTTAGACTTGTTTACAAGTTAATATTTATTTAAGATTGTGTCTTAGAACATGTCTAGTTATTTATTCATCTATACAGGAGTTGAGAATTGCCTAAGTAAAAAGCATAAGAATGAAGAGCTCTTTGCTATGACTCATGCCTGTTTACTAGTGGCAGTTGACAGTCATTTTGGTCTCAACACAGCATTTCTAGGTTTAGCCTCCTTTTAATACTGTCTTCTTTGGACACTTAGTGAATAGGCACTTTATATTTTAAATCAGTTTTGCAGTTCTGTATGTGGTCCTTTTTGTTTCAGGCCAAGAGAATGGATACTGCTGTCCCGTTGGTTTGTTTCAATATTTGTTCCACATTTATGGTCTGTTTATGTTAAGGAACTGTGCTAGGTTCTTTTGAATGCAGGGGACAGAAAACTGACCTCAGCTTGTGTGTTTCTGTTTGTGTGTATATCCAGTCACTTTCCAAGAGTTATTTAGCTAGACTTTTTAGAGAATGGTACATGGCTTAGGAACTGGAATGATCTATTGCATTTCTAAATGGCTTCAGAATAGAATGAATTTAAGGATTATTATAAGCAGATATCCTATTCACTTAAGGGTATTTTTTTTTTTGAGACAGGGTCTCCCTATAGCCCCAGCTAGCCTGGAACTCACTCTGTAGATCAGGCTGGCCTTGAACTCACAGAGATCTGCCTGCCTCTGCCTCCCAAGTGCTGGAATTAAAGGCATGTGATGCCACGCCCGGCAAGATTTTGTCTTTTAAAGATTTCTTAGAGTGTGTGTGGGGGGGGGGTAGGAGTGAGTTATATTCCTGAATGTAGTCCCCAAGGGGGCCAGAAGGGAGCATCAGATACCCCAGAGCTAGTTACCAGTTCTTTTTTTTTTTTTTCACCACTATACAAACGAGGACTAGTTACCAGTTCTTAGCTGCCATGTCGGTGCTGGGAATCGAACCCAGGTCCTCTGCAAGAGCAGTTGGTGCTTTTAACTGCTGAGCCATCTCTCCAGCCCCTAAGGGTACATTTTTATAATTGATGCTGAATGATAATTATATGTAGATCAATTAGAATGAAGTGGCCAACATCTGTACCCCTCAAATATGTTACTAACAGGTAGTTGAATGTAGGATTTGATAGGCTACAGGAGAATGAAATAGTATAGACTAAGTATGCCCTTCAGGTTACCCTGAGCTCTGACAGCATGGAGCCTACTAGTTATTTGTCATATTTCTTGATTCTTTCACTTTCCTTATGAGGTCACTTTTATTGTGAATTACATTTTTTACTTTCTTCCTACCTTGCTTCTTTTTCTCCTTCTTCTGTTAGTTTTTTTTTTTTTTTTTTTTTTTTTTTTTTTAAGAGGGGCCATGTTCATTCGCTGGCCTCTGACCAATACATAATAAGATGAACCGTGAGACAGGAATGGTATGCACACGCCTTTAATCCTAGCCATATGGGAGGCAGAAGGCAAGCAGATCTTTGTGAGTTCAAGGCCAGCCTGGTCTACAGAGTGAGTTCCAGGACAGCTGGGGCTATAGGGAGACCCTGTCTCAAAAAGACCAAAAAAAAAAAAAAGAATGAACCTTGAACTACTCCTTCCTCTACCTCCTATCCTAAGTGCTGGGATTTAAGGCTGCCAACCACCATGCCTGTCCTGAATTGTGTTTTTTAGGTCTCTGTTGTTAACATTGATGTTTTTGTTTGATGATTTGAGCTACGTGTGTATTTCATAAGTTTAGTTATTTTGTCTTAGTTCTTTTTTCTTTTTTTTAATGTGTATGAATGTACTGTCTGCATGTAAGTTGGTGCACCCGTGTTGTGCAATGCCGAGGAGGTCAGAAGAGGATGTTGGATTCTCCTGGAACTGGAGTTAAAGATGGTTCTTAGCCATGTGTGTGCTGGGAATCAAACCCCGGTCTTCTGCAAGAGCAGTTGGTGCTCTTAACCGCTGAGCCATCTCTCCAGCCTGGTACTTTTTTTTTTTTTAACTGATTTTCATTCTATTACAGACTGGTTCCCATGGTTCTTTTAGAAATAGCTATGATTGAATGACTGATTTTTTTTTGTTTGTTTGTTTGTTTGAAGTAGGGTCTCGATTTGTAGCCAAGGCTGACCTTAAACTTCATGGCAATCCTCTTGCCTCATTCTCCCAAATGCTGAGATTACAGATGAGGGTCACCATGCTCAGCTGAGAAATCTACTATGACTGTAATAGTTGTTTCTCCTTAGAGAATTTTTTTTTCCTGCTTCCTTTATCTTCGATAGTCTGTAGCTTCAGTCTCATCTCCCAAGCAGCTATCAAAATCTTAGAGATTTCTAAGCTAAGTGGGGGATCTCAACCTCCACAACCTTGCTGTCTGTTGGTCATTCTGGTTTTCTCCTTGTTTGGGATTGAGCCTAGTGCTTGGAAGACTACCAGAGACATTCTTCTCCAGCGAAAGTTTAGTTATGCTGCTGAAAGGGTGTCCTGTGTTTCATGTGTGTAATGAGGAGGGCACTTTTGGGCTCTCTAGTAGTGTGTGTGTTTCACCTTGATCGCATCTCTTCTGTACTCTCCCTGTCAGTTGTTTTGCCCTAAATCTAGAGCACAAATCTTTACCTTGCTGCTTTTTCACTCTTGTCTCTTGGAATCACTCTTCTTTACTTCCCTTCCCTTCTCTTCTCGCATCTCTAGATTCTATTCTCCACAGAGTAGTCGAATGATTTTCTTTTTTTTTTTTTTTTTTGGAAGGGGTGCATGGCTTGTGCACAGGTCAAAGGATGACAACTTTGAGGAGACAGTTCTCTACATTCAATCCTGCTTGTCCTCTTTTGCTTTTTATTCATTTTTTTTTTTAAGCCTACAGCACCTTGTGTTCCCAGGCAGTTTCCCATCCAAGTACTAACCAGGCCCGACCCTGCTTAGCTTCCGAGATCGGGTGCGTTCAGGGTTGTATGGCCGTAGACTATTTATTCAATTTTAATTTAACTTTTTTTTGTGAGATGGGTCTCCATATATGGCCCAAGCTACTCTTAAACTCTTGAGTCTCCTGCCTCAGCCTCCCAAGTGCTGGGCTTGCAAGCATGAACCCCTGCACTTTATAGTCTGATGAGCTTAAAGTGTAAACCAGGTCACATTTTCCGCTTAAAATCCTCTAAAGGCTTTTTTTGAGACAGGGTCTCCCTGGAGTCCTAGCTGGCCTGGAACTTACTATACCATGGTATTTAAGAGTCTTTATGACTTAAATCTGGTCTGCTGAGGTGTTTGGCTTGGTTTGTTTTTTGTTTTCGAGATACTGTCTTGTTGGGTAGCCAAACTAGTCTGAATTCAAAACCATTCATCCTCTTGACTCATTGGAATTACAGGTTTGCACCATCCCACCAATTCTACCAAGTGCAGCCTCCTCCTCCTCCTCCTCTTCTTCTTCTTTTTTTTTTTTTTTTTTTTTTTGAGACAGGGTCTCACTGTGTAGCTCCAGCTGGTGTTGAACTCACTGTGTAGACCAGGCTGGCCTTGTGGCCTTGAACTCCCTGAGATACACCTGCTTCTGCCTGCTGAGTGCCAGCACCAGCTACACAGGCCTTCTAAGCAGCTTTCTCTTTCTGTTTTCACTTGAAATGGCAACTACTTAGAGAGGTCTTTTCTGCCCACTCTCCACAGTAATCTCCCTATTTTTTCTTCAGTGCTTTGATTATTCTCTATTTTTATGTTTATAAACTTTACAGAGACTAGAGAAATCATCTTCACCCTTGAATCTCTGATTCCTAATGGCATTATTATAGACATTAGACACTGAAATATTTGAAAAAATAAGAAAATACATTAACTCTGTTAATACAACACAGAAGTTTTCCTTTGTAGAGGACCCAATTAGCACCTTAGTAAAGATTGTAAGTTTAAAAAGCAAAATGGAGAATTGATGAATTCCCAGAAACAGATGTCCTGTAACACATTAACGCATCAGGTGTTCTCTGTCAGCATCTTCAGTAGGTAAAACTGATTACAGGCAGTGCAGAAAGCTGAATTAAATCAGGAGCTGGTTGTCTCTCAATACAAAGACCCGAGGCCCTGTCCAGGTAGTGGGTGAGTGAACTACAATTCCCAGCTGCCTTGCGCGAGCCTGCCCCTCCGGAGGCGACGCTATGGGGGAGGGTCCGCGCTCCGACCCCACCCCGCGCCCCTCTGCCGCCCTCCCCTAGGGTTGTGGCCACGCGCAGCGGCGGAGGTTGTTCCGCTTCCCCTCCAGCCCCGGCTGTCGCCATTGCCGAAGGCTCCTGCCCTCCCCTCCCTGGCCCGCGGGGCGCCACCGCCGCGCAGCCGGAGTATCTGCGGCCGCGCCCGGCTCCTCCTCCCGCCTGCCGCCCTGCCCGGCCTTCTTCCCGTCTCCGCGCGCCTGCCCAGGGCGGCTCCGGAGCCCGCCGAGCTCTGACCGAGACGCCTGGCCCGGCGCAGACCTGCCCTCGCTGGTAAGTGCGGACCTACGCGCTCCCGGCGGGCCGCCGCCCTCCTCCCGCCCCCGCGGCCTGCGGGCCCAATGGCCGGGACTGGCGAGCCTCGGCGCGGGCTGGGAAGCCCACACCTGCCCACCGGGCCGCGGCTCCCGGGGCGGTGGCTCATTGTCTGCTCCCGGGGCTGCGTTCTCGGCTTCCCCGAAAGTAGGAAGCTGGCCGGGCTGCGGGGACTTGCTCTTCCTGGCCCTGCCCTGCGCCTCCCGGCCGCGCGCCCTCGCCGAGGTTCCCCCTCCACTGGACCCGACCTCTCGAAGTTTGTTCGGTTTTCCCTCTTAGAGCTCTCCTTGGCCAGCTCGGTTCACCGCAGTCTTATTGCTCAGGAATAAGTCTGGAGTACCCTGGCTCGGGTCTGTGAGCTCTTCCTTATACTCCACGTCGCTTTACCTGGGGTTTGAGGGCCGCCTCTTTAGAACAGAACTTTGGGATCTTCTCTTAGTTTTTGCGTGATCTTCAGCCAGATAAGCATTTGCTTCTTAAGGTAACTTAGATTGGAGATAGGCTTCTCACCATGTTTGGCTGTCTGAAACACGCGCGCTCACTTGCAAAACGCCGCCGCAAATAAACTAGTGGACTCAACTTTTCGAGTAGTTCTTTAAAGAGAAAATCATCCCGGAACAGAAGAGTGTAAAATAATTGCCATTGTCAGTTGATGGGAGGGTCTCCCCGACCTTGTTTCTTAATTTTAATAAGAGTATTCCGGGCAAGTGTGAGATTTGTTGCCCCTTTAGTTAAGTAACCAACTCTCGTTGATAAACCATCCCGGTTCTCTACGAGTGACCTGAGTTTTTGTCTTTTTTATTTTTAACCTTTTAAAAAGACAACTAAAATGGTTAGGCCTAAAGTTACACCACGAGGATCAAGGTTGTGCACGTCATATTTTTCCCCTCCTGTGTTTGACTCTTCCATTCTTATAAGTAGGCAGGATATTGAAATAAATGCATAAGAATTTGCTCTGGGGGGATTTGTTTTTTGTAACGTTCTCCAGAAAGAATAGCATTATTAAGTTAGATTGTGATGAAGGCAGCGAATTGTAAATTTTAAAGCAGGTTAAGACATGTCATCTTTGCCAGGAGCTCTGTGGCATTTGTAAAACATTCTTGCTTGTCTGTCTATAGCCCAGTTCCCAAGTTGTCTGTATGTGTAAGTGGAAGCCCTTTCCTTGTGGTTTTACACTTATTCCCTGCCTTTTTTAAAATTTGAGACAGGATCTCAATTTGAGACAGGATCTGCTTTTAAATCTTTCTAGAGATTAGCCAGGAATATTGATTTACATTCATTTACATTATGGAAACTGAATTTCATGTTGTTGATATGTAATAACTTTCCGATTTTGGCAAGAGAAGTTGACCTAATTCAGTGTTTTTATGTTTTCACTAAGTCTGTTACCTTTCCCTCTTGTAGGCTCTGGGGGAAAAAAAAAATGCTTAATGCTCAAGTACTGCTGTCCTTTTTTTTTTTTTTTTTTTTTTTTGGTATTTTTTTGAGACAGGTCTCCCTTTAGGCCCAGCTGGCCTGGAGCTCCCTCTGTAATACTGCTGTCCTTTAGTCCTGTCAGTTGTCCTTAGGTTAATGAGACCTCTTGGTCTGAGGGTTAAAGTGTAGAAATATCCAGGTATGAAAATGTTTAGGCTGGCTTTTGCCATTTCCCACAGGTTTCCCACATGATATTCAGGCACTCTGCCACCCAGCTACAAACAACCCCAGTCCTCGTCACTTATTTTGAGACAGAATCTCACTCAGTTGCCCAGGCCAACCTTGAACTCATTCTGAACCCAGCCAGCCCTAGAACTGGTGATCTTCCTACCTCACCCTCCCTAGTAGCGGGGATTATAGGCCTGCACCGGAAGAATGGCTTCTTTCTTTTCTGTAAGTAGGTTTGTTTTCCTACTGAGGCTGGCTTTCTGCATCACACCTAGGCTGGACTCTCAATTCCTGGGCTCAGTAGAGCATCCTGCCTCAGAAGCTTCGATTACAGGTGTGCACCATTGTGCTGGACAGACAGACATTTTTATTAAATTCTTGGGTATTTGATTTCTCTTGGGGCCTTGATTCCAGATGTACCATTACTTAGAGAGAGAGAGAGAGAATATGAATATGAGATTTCTTCTGGAGTGACATATTAATGCGAACTCATTCATAAAGTAATAGTTTGTAGTTGGTGTATCTATTAAAGGAGTAGGGGTTGCTGTGTTTCTCTGATTTTTGTGATAGGCAGGTTTCCAAGTAGACATGGTCAACAGTAGTTGATATTTCAGTTGCATGTTTTAAAAAAAGACGCTGGGCGTGGTGGCGCACACCTTTAATCCCAGGTAGAGATAGGTGGATCTCTGTGGGTTCAAGGCCAGCCTGGTTTACAGAGCGAGCTCCAGGACACCTGGTACTAAAAGGGAGACCCTGTCTCAAAAATACCAAAAAAAGTGTAAAACTAAAAAAAGAAAACTGAGAACTTGCTCTGGTAGTTAAGGATAAACTTTCAGCTATGCTTTCTTAAAACTCAAGAACTTGTTTAAGTAGCTAAACATAAATAATTACTACTTCCTATCTTTAATCCTTTAATCTGTCATTATTGGTTATTATAATAATGTTCATTAGACATTTCTTTTGGCTTTCTAGATTTTCTGTTGTTTTTTT
>VZQC01013614.1:829003-843622 GCA_009823505.1 Rhizomys pruinosus
GGTCAGAGGCTGTTGGACCTCCTGGAACTTGCATTAATGGATGGTTGTATGCCATGTGGCTGTATCAGTCTCTGTCCTGTCTTGTCTTTCTCATAACTCTGGTGACTTTTTTTTTTTTTTGGTCTTTTTGAGACAGGGTCTCCCTGTAGCCCCAGCTGTCCTGGAACTCACTCTGTAGACCAGGCTGGCCTTGAATTCACAAAGATCCGCCTGCCTCTGCCTCCGGAGTGCTAGGATTAAAAGCGCGTGCCACCATGCCCGGCAACTCTGGTGACTTTATTGTGTCCTTGATGCAGTGTTATTTGGTAAAATGTGTAAGTTCTACACTGCGTCAAATCTTCCTTATGAAAAAAAAAAAAAAAAGCTGGATGTGGTGGCACATGCCTTTCTTTAACCCTAGCACTTGGGAGGCAGAGGCAGGCAAATCTTTGTGAGTTCAAGGCCAGCCTGGTCTACATAGCGAGTTCCAGGACAGCCGGAGCTACAGGGGAACACTGTCTCAAAAAAAGACCAAAAAAAAAAAAAAAAAGAAAAAGATCTTCCTTATGGATTGTATATTATCAACAAAAAATAATTATCCTGCTGGGGATGGTGGCTCACACCTTTAATCCCCAGCACTCAGGAGGTAGAGGCAGGTGGATCTCTGTGAGTTCAAGGGCACCCTGCTCTACATCGAGAGTTCCAAGCCAGCTGGAGCTATAGGGGAACCCTGAAGACCAATAATGATAATAATTGTCCTATTTAGTATCTTTGCATCTTTTTTTAAATTTTTAAAATTTTTCTATGTGTATGAGTGTACTGTCTGCATGTAGGCTTGTGCACCCGTGTCGTGCAATGCTGCTGAGGTCAGAAGAGGGTCTCAGATTCCCCTGGAACTGGAGTTCTCCTAGAACTGGAGTTACAGACAGTTCTTAGCCACCATGTGGGTGCTGGGGATCGAACCCGAGTCCTCTGCAAGAGCAGTCGGTGCTCTTAACCACTAGGTTATCTCTCCAGCCCCAGCATCTTTTTAAAAATTATTATTTAAAAAAATTATTTGTGTAGTCAGGGCACACAAGTATCAAAGAACAGTTTGCCAGGAGTCACTTCTCTCCTTCTGTCATGTAGATCTTAGGGATGGACTCAGATCATCTTCTGGCTTGGTGCCTAGGGTCTTTTCAAACTTTTTTCCTTTTTTGAGAAAGGAACTTGTGCAGCGCAGACTGGCATAGAACTTGCTTGTGTAGCTGAGGGTGATCTTGAATTGTTGGTCCCCCTGCCTCCATTCCCCTGTCCGCCCCCACTGATCAAGTCCTATAGTTACTGGTGCTGCAGATGAATGCCACCACACCTGGCTCTGCATCTTATGTTTTGTATTTTTTCATTAAGCTTTGTCTTACTTGCCATTTTGTTTTGTTGTTTTTTTGGGTTTTTGGTTTTTTTTTTTAATTTAATTTATTTTTTATGTGTATGAATGTACTGTCTGCATGCAGGTCTGTGCACCCGTGTCGTGCAACACCACAGAGGTCAGAAGAGGGCATCAGATTCCCCTGGAGCTGGAGTTCTCCTGGAATTGGAGTTACGGACGGTTCGCAACTGCCATGTAGGTGCTGGGGATCGAACCCAGGTCCTCTGCAAGAGCAGTCGGCGCTCTTAACGGCTAGGCCATCTCTCCAGCCCTTGTTTTTATTTTCTAAATTGCATGTTAGCTGGGTATGGTGGCACACATGCCTCTAATCCCAGCACTTGGGAGGCTGAGGATAGAGGATAGGCCTTGGTCACATACTATCAAGGTCCGTGTCTCAAAACCAGAATCAGTTCTAATAGGATAGAGGCCAGCCTTGGTCACATACTAGCAAGATTCGTGTCTCAAAACAAGAATCAGTTCTAAAATTAAAGCTTAAAATAATTATCATTGAATTATTGCTTTCGGTGTGTTTATTTTACTTAATGCTTTCATTTTTTGAGAGTTTGTGTTTTTTTTACTTTTTGTTGAATACATTTAATATAAAATTACCATGTTAGCAGTGTTTAATGGTACACAAATAATTTATTATAACAGGAATCTAAAACACCTAATCACGTAGTTTGTCATTGTGCTGGCTTTAAATCCTTCTGTCCCTCTTTTTTCTCAGGGTTTGGGTGTTGGGAAGGGGCTTTTCTCTGGGTCCCCAGTTCAGGAAGAAAGAAGAAATGTTTTAAAACAAGAAATGTTTTGCTAGGCTATCTCTCCAGCCCCCCATAAATGTTCATTAATGTTGTCTGAAATAATATGTAGCTTTTCATTTCCAGAAATACTTCTAGTTCTGTTTACTGTTTTGTTTTCTGTGAAACCTTTGTAAATACTAGGTTGGCTCACCATTTCTGACCTCTCAGCAGTTTAAATGTTTGCCCTTTTTACCTCCAGCATTGGCTTTATTTATGCTATTGTAAATTTTTTTCCTGTCTTTTGAGATAGGGTCTCCCTGTAGCCCCAGCTGTTCTGGAACTCAATATGGCCATGAACTCACAGAGATCCATCTGCCTCTGCTTCCAGAGTGCTGGGACTAAGCCACCATGCCCAGCTTGCGGTTTATTTATTTATTTATTTATTTATTTATTTATTTATTTATTACTATTTGAGACAGGGACTCCCTCTAGCCCCACCTGGCCTGGAACTCACTCTGTAGACCAGGCTGGCCTTGAACTCACAGAGATCCGCCTGCCTCTGCCTCCTGAGTGCTAGGATCAAAGGCGTGCGTCACCACTCCTGGCTCAGTTTTAATTTTTTTTTTTTTAATTTTATTTATTTTTGTATGTGTATGAATGTACTGTCTGCATGTAGTTTGTGCACCCTTGTGCAATGCCTCGGAGGTCAGAAGAAGGTCTCAGATTCCTCTGGAACTGGAGTTAAAGATGGCTCTCAGTCGCCATGTGGGTATTGGGGATAGAACCCGGGTCCTCTGCAAGACCGGTCAGCGCTCTTAACCGCTAGGCCATCTCTCCAGCTCCCAGTTTTAATTTTATTTTTATTTATTTATTTATTTATTTATTTATTTATTTATTTTGGTATTTTTTTGAGACAGGGTTTCCCTTTAGTCCCAGCTGGCCTGGAGTTCACTCTGTAGACCAGGCTGGCCTTGAACTCACAGAGATCCACCTGCCTCTGCCTCCCAAGTGCTAGGATTAAAGGCATGCACCACCACACCTGACTTTTTTTTTTTTCAGTTTTAATTTTTAATGCATCCTTTTTTTTTTTTGGCTTTTTGAGTTAGGGTTTCACCTGTTACCCCAGCCTGTCCTGGACACTCCACTATATATAAACATCTCGGCCTTTGAACTTCACCAAGGACTCCACCTGCCCTCTGCCTCTAGAGTGCTGGGGTTAAAGGGTGCACTACCACACCTAGCTTTTAGAATCCTTTTAAAATTATAAAAAATCCTGCTTTGGGGCTGGAGAGATGAGAACCCTAAGTGTTGTTTAAGAGCACCGACTGCTCTTGCAGAGGAACACCCGGGTTTCAAGTTCCATAGCACCACAATGGGGCTGAGAGTCCATCTTTTAACATCCAAGTTCCATGGCGGCGAAACCGGACAGCCACTCACGGACACACAGGTGCACAAAACCATCATGCGAAAGTAAAGTTCATTACATAACAAAAAATTATAATAAATGAAAAACTTAAATTTATTTTTGCTTTTATCTAAAAAAATGTTTTTTAATGTGGGGGGCTTGGAGAGATGAGCCTAACAGTGGTAAGAGCACCAACTGCTCCTGCAGAGACCCAGGGTGTTTGATTCCCCCAGCACCACCATATGTGTGGCCTGAGAACGCGTCTTTAATTTCCAGTTCCGGGGAATCAGAGACCCTCTTTCGACCTCTGCAGCAATTGCACACACATGGGTGCCACAAACCTACATGCACACAGTACATTTCATACACATAAAAAAGAAAAAAAAGTAGCCCAGAAATATAGCCAAATAAACCGTTCATTGTGGTCCTGTTAGCCACTTCCTCTTTAAAAAAAAAAAGTTTTATGTGATGAAATCAGTGGTTATGCCTATATGTTTAGTAAGATCACCCTATGCTCATGCGCAGTACCCTAACAGGAGGTCAGAAGAAAGGCTGTTGGATCCCCTGGAAACTATGAATTATGGATTTGTTTTCAGCCCCATTTATAGCAAACAACGAGTGTCAAGGTGCTGCCGGGGATATTGAAACCCAGGTCCTTGGTCTATAAAACAGGACATCCATAGTTTGCCCTTACAGCGCGGAGCCATCCTCTCCAGTCGTGATCTGCCTTTCTTAACACTACTGCAGTTTCACATTTCCATGCATACAACTATTTAATTGAGAGTGTCGCCAACAGTGTTTTAAAGTTTACTTCTGTTGTCCTGCAATAGTACTTATTGCCTTTTCCGGAGTCAGGATCTGCTTTATGATTGTCAGGCATCATCTTTCTTGAGCTGCCTTATGTTTTGTTGGCATCAATGTTAGGTTTTTGTGTGTGTGTGTGTTTTTTTTTTGTTTCTGCTTTTTACTGTCGTTGAATCAAGACTTACATCCAGTATTGTGCATTTTAAAACTTTTGTGTATTCTCCTTTTCCTCTGCATTTTGAATAGGGAATCTGGGATAAAATTCCTTGAAATAAATGACAACAAAAATAAAACCCAGCTTCTAGTGACTCACAGCACCTGCTGTTTCTGTTACTCTGAATTGGTAGCATGTAAGCACCCCTGATTTCTAGAATGTGCTACTACTATAAAGGGTTGTAGGACAGACTGAAGGCTAGGTGTGACCATACCCCTTAGAGAAAGGGCTATGGTCTTTCTGTTCTACCCAAACCTTAAACATCCACAGACATACTGTTTTCTGAAATTTTCATGGTAGTCTAATATGTTTAAAAAGATCATAAGGGGGACTGTGTGAGAGATGGCCCTAGCAGTTAAGAGCGCCCGATTCTGCTCTACAGAGGGACCTGGGTTCGATCCTCAGCACCCACATGGCGGCTGAGAACCGTCTTCTATAACTCCAGTTTCCAGGAGAACTCCAGTTCCAGGGGAAGCCGACACCCCGTCTTCTGACCTCATGGCATTGCAAGACACGACAGGCACGGACCTGCATGCAGACAGTACATTCATACACATAATAAATAAAATATTTAAAAATCATAAGGAACTAGCTGCTGTAAAACTTGCCTCGGTTTATTAACAAGAGATGTTTGGCCTGTTTTGGTTTTCTTTCTTTTTTTTTTTTTGAGGCTGAGTGTAAAGATGGTTAGTGGAAAAAAACATAGTATTTATACACATGGTTGAACTTCATTTTATTAGACAAACAGAACATGGCTGGTAGTCATGAGTCTTTTTCAGTTAAGATTTGGGGCAGAGAGATGGCTCAGTGGTTAAGAGCACTGGATGCTCTTCTAGAAAACCTGGATTTGAATTCCAGCACCCATATGGCTGCTAACAATTGTCAGTAACTCTACTTCCAGAGGATTCAGTGCCCTCTTCTGTCTTCTCTGGGCATTGCTGAATGACTGACGTGTCTTGATCTATATTAATACATGCAGGCATAAGCACTCGTACACTTATAAATAAATAATTTTAATATTATAATATGTAATATAATATATATTATATATATATATATATCATTTTGATCCAGTCTTCCTTGTAGCTCAAGCTGGCCTGTGAGCTCACTATTTAGACCAGGCTTGGCCTTGAACTCACAGAAATTTTGCTTGTTGTGTCACCACACCTGGCAAAAAAAAATAAATTTTTAAAAAAGATTTAATGACCTTGTAGCTAGTGGAAATCCCTCAACAATCAGCTGTTCATTGTCTCCATGGAAACCTGAGACCAGCTATAATGGGTAACATCTAATTTTTTAAAGACTTCTAAATCATCACTCGGGTTTTGTGTTTTTTTTTTTTTTTTTTTTTTTTTTTAACTCAATTTAATGTAACTCAAGGCGTTTTATACAGGTCCTTGCAGGGGGCTGGGACACACAGAATTGGGGGTTGGGCACACAGGGGGTTAGGACAAGCAGTTGGGACAAGGGGGACTTCAGGCCATTTGTTCAAGATCAATGCTTTGCCCTAAGGCATCAAAGACAGTTGCTGGGGCAGGTTTCATAGGATATCAGTAGGGCTCCAGGCTTGGAGGCTGCTTGCGTGAACTTCTCTTAATTGGCTTCTCCCCAAAAGTAATAGGCTACAGTCATACTCACTTCCAAATCCCTTGACCATTCGCACGCCAAACTATTGCCTTACAGCCCACATGATTAGTATTATAATCGAAACCTCTGGCTCCTTTTTTTTTTTTTTTTTTGTCAGGATCTCCCTTTAGTCCCAGCTGGTCTGAAGCTTGCTGTTACTCACTTTTTAAAGTGATTTTTTTGTTTTTTTTAATCTCTTGTCGGGCTGGAGAGGTGACTCAGTGGTTAAGAGTGCTTGCTTCTCTTCTAGAGGACCTTAATTCATTTCCCAGCACCCACACAGGGTGATTCACAGCCACTTATACCTCCAGCTCCAAGTGATTTGACACCTTTTAGCTCCTGAGCACCCCTCCATACACGCACATGCACATACACATACACACATATGCACAGTGATATACAATACATATAAATAAAAATTAAAAATATTTTTTATGTGTTTGAGTGTACTGTCTGCACGTAGGTTGATGCACCTGTGTCATGCAATGCCATGGTCAGAAGAGGGCATCAGATTCCCCTGGAACTGGAGTTAAGATGGTTTTTAGCTGCCATGTGGGTGCTGGGAATCGAACCTGGGTCCTCTGCAAGAGCAGTTGGTGCTCTTAACTACTGAGCCATCTCTCCAGCCCCTAAATAAATATATTTTTAAAACTCCCTTTCAAAACATGATGTTTCAGATTTGATACTATTATTTACCTTTTTAATTCAAGATTTTGCAGGTGCCAGCTAGCACACACTATCACTGACCTGCCACCCAAACTCTTTATTCAGCTCATTTTATACCATTGCAGATAAAATCCTTCACCCATATTCATTCTACATACTATGTTTTTTATTTTATTTTATTTATTTTTTATGTGTATGAGTGTACTGTCTGCATGTAGGTCTGTGTACCCGTGTCGTGCAATGCCGCAGAGGTCAGAAGAGGGTGTCAGATTCCCCTGGAATTGGAGTTACAGACAGTTCTTAGCCGCCATGTGGGTGCTGGGGATTGAACCCGGGTCCTCTGCAAGAGCAGTTGGTGCTCTTAACCACTAGGCTATCTCTCCAGCCCATATGTTTTTAATTTTTAATGTGTGCACGCGGATGCACAAGTACACATGCCATGGTGCAAGTATGGAGGTCAAAGGACACCTTGTGGAATAACTTGGATAGTCGGGCCTGGTGGCAGTGCCTTAACCTGCTGGGCTATCTGGCCAGCTCAACAGATACCATTCATTGCCTACTCTGGACTTAGCACAGTGATAGGTCTGAGTGAAAGTTTGGTTAACCAACGATTCCCTAGATCTGTGCTTATGGGGTTTTTAAGTAGTTAGGGAAGAAACAGTCATTCACTGTGTTAAATTAGAAGAGAATTAATGCTATAGGAGTAGTAATTGGTTTCCTGGGAAAGTGGCATTTAGGCCAGTTCTTGACGGTAGGTGCTTACTGAGTAGCAATGGGGCATATAAAACAAGATAATGAACTAATCCTGGTTTGCCCTGGGGCTTTCTGGTTTTAGCATTGAAAGTTCTGTGACCTAGGAACTGCCTTTGTCCCAGGCTAAGGGGATGGTTAGTCACCAAACAAAGCCTTTAAAGGAAGGTAATGTATAAATGCTTGAGATGACTGTGTAGAGGAATTAAAGAATGGACATACTAAATCCCAAAGAACAGAGAATGGAAAAACCAGTCTGGTTAGTTAGAGAGGAGTGTGGTTGGTCATTGAGCTTTATCTTCAAGCCATTGAAAGGTTGGTTTGTTTGTTTGTTTGTCTGTTTTTGGTCTTTCGAGACAGGGTCTCCCTGTAGCCCCAGCTGTCCTGGAACTCTGTAGACCAGGCTGGCCTTGAACTCACAAAGATCTGCCTGCCTCTGCCTCCCAAGTGCTAAAGGCGTGCGCCACCACGCCCAGCATGAAAGGTTTTAAGTAAAGAATGAAGGAATGACCTGGTCTATTTTAGTTAATACTAGACCTCCTGATAAACTGGGGGATAGTAAATGACAAATGATCAAATCATAGAGTGATTTACAAGCTTCAAGAATCTGTTTTGGAAGACATGAAGAGTTTCAGAAATTAGGGAATTAAGACTGACGAATGAAAGGTTCAAACAAATGATTTTAAAAATAATTCTCTAAAAATACTAATTTCTTGCTGGACGTGGTGGCACACACCTTTAATCCTAGCACTCTGGGAGGCAGAGGCAAGCCAGCCTGGACTCCATAGTGAGTTCCAGGACAGCTGGGGCTACAGGGACACCTATCTCAAAAAGACAAAAAAAAAATTAATTTCTTAAAAATGGAAAACCAAAACATTTACTTTCATAATTTTTTTTGTCACTGGATATAAATTTTACCAGAAGAATAAATCTTAATGTTTGTGTATGTTTAATGCCTTTTTTTCATGCACAAAGAAAAATGACAAAGTGTAGGAGGTATAGCCATTAAATACATGAAAACAATTCTTTTTCAGAATATAGCAAAAACTATAAATGGTTTTGTTGGCCTTCAAAAGTAGCCTCATTGTCTCAAAAGAAGAAAAAAAAAAAAAAAAAAAAAAAAGGACATTTTTTTTTTTTTTTTTTTTTTTTTTTTGGTCTTTTTGAGATAGAGTGTCCCTGTAGCCCCAGCTGTCCTGGAACTCACTATGTAGACCAGGCTGGCCTTGAAATCACAGAAATCTGCCTGCCTCTGCCTCCGCCTCCGCCTCCGCCTCCGCCTCCCAAGTGCTGGGATTAAAGGTGTGCGGCACCATACCCAGCCTTGCCTGCATGTATGTAAGTGCACTGTGACATGTGATGTCCATGGAGGTCAGAAAGAGGGTATCGGATCCCCCGGAACTGGAGTCATGGATGGTTGTTAGCCACCATGTGGGTGCTGGGAATCGAGCCTGGGTCCTCTGCAAGAGCAGCTAAATCCTTTTAACTTCTGATCCAGCCCCGGCACAGGCTTTTAATCCCAGCAATTGAGAGGCAGAGGCAGGTGGATCTCTTGAGTTGGAAGGCCAGTCAGGGCTATGTAGTGAGACCACATCTCCAAAACAAACAAAAAAGTAGCTCCAGTGAAAGGATGTGTGATGATTCCAGTGATTCTTCCATTATTTAGATCTCTTTTAGAGCACTTTAAATTTGTTCTAGGAATCTCTGGTATGTTCTGCAGAGCCTATCTGCTGTTGTTTAAAAATGGATTTAATTTTTAATGATGTGTGTGTATGTGCATGCCTTTGAATGTGAGTGCTCTTGGAGGCCTGAAGATGGTGTTAGATCCCCTGAACTGGACTTAGAGAGGGTTGTGAGCATCCTGATATGGGTGCTGAGAACCAAACTCTAATCCTTTGCAAGAGTAGCAAATGTTTTTAACCATTGAGCCATCTCTCCAGTCTCAAGCCTTGCCGCCGCTGCTGCTGCTGCTGCTGCTGCTGAGGGTTGTTTTGTTTTATTGTTGTTGGGGGTGTTTTCATTTCTGTTTTGTTTTGTTTTGTTTTGTTTTGTAGTCCCAGCTGGGCTTGGAACTCACGATGTAGACCAGGCTGGCCTCACAGAGATCTGCCTGCCTCTCTACCTCTTGCTTCTGTCTCCTAAATGCTGTGATTAAAGGCACACACTGCCATGCCCACCAAGCCTCGCATCCTAAGCTGTGAGTTGAGACTGCATATGGAATTACATAACTGAACAAGAACCAAAAACTCAAAATCAAATGTCATGTTGTGTTTACCTGTGTTGCATTATATAACTTCACTGTAGATTTGATTGTGAACATATAGCATGTACAGTTACACTATCTGAAATACTTCTGCTCAGATTTGAGACTATGGACTCCTATGAATTGCAGCTTTTACTGTACATGCAAAAAGTTTTCTGCTCTTAAATAAACATAATGCTTTAATTATGGAGGACAAAGATTTGTAATATTTTTACTGCCTTTCTTTAGCATGTAAATATCAAATTAGTATATCTTTGGATTGTATTGTTAGAATGTTTTATTTTATTTATTTTTATTTATTATTTTTTATGTGTATGTGTATACTGTCTGCATGTAGGTTTGTGCACCAGTGTCCTGCAATGCTGTGGAGGTCAGAAGAAGACTTTGGATTCCCCTGGAACTGGAGTTAAAGACTGTTCTCAGCCACCAGGTCCTCTGCAGGAGCAGTCGTTGCTCTCAACTGCTGAGCCATCTCTCCAGCCCAGAATGTTTGATTTTAAAAATTGCTGTTAAGCCGGGCGTGGTGATGCATGCCTTTAATCCCAGCACTTGGGAGGCAGAGGCAGGTGAATATCTGGGAGTTCAAGGCCAGCCTGGTCTACAGGGCGAGTTCCAGGACAGCTGGGGCTACAGGGAGACCCTGTGTCGAAAAGACCAACCAACCAACCAAACAAACAAACAAACAAAAAACTGGGCTGGAGAGATGGCCTAGAAGTTAAGAGCGCTTGCAGAGGACTTGGGTTCGATCCCTAGCACCCACATGGCGGCTGAGAACTGTCTTTAACTCCAGTTCCAGGGGAATCCAAAGTCTTCTTCTGACCTCCTTGGCATTGCACGACATGGGTGCACAAACCTGCATGCAGACAGTACATTCATACACATACAAAAATAAATAAAAAAAATTTTTTTAAATAAAAAAACTGTTGGTGAAGAAATTAAGATTCCTCATATTGCTTGTGGGAATGTAAAATGGTACCACTGCTTTAAAAACAATATAACCCAGCAAATCCATTACTATATATAGCCAAAAGAAATGTCTACTCAAAGACCTGTACACAGACATATAGGCTGAAAACAGTCACAAAAGACTAATAAAAGATAATAATTCTACTTCTAGGTCTAGAATAAATAGATAATACAAATATTCTAGAATGAGACAATGATAAGGATTGCTTAGCCAAGTGAACATACTAAAAGACATTAAGTTGTACACATAAAAGGGTGAATTTTATCGTATTTCACTTTAAAAACATTTAAAGGAATTTTTAACTAAAAAGACAAAGGGGGCCAAGGTGGTACAGTGAACAGGGTAGCAGAGACTACACTAACACACATAGAGGGACAGCGGCATTTGCCTCTGAGGCCATGGGTACACTTGGGCAGAGCTTCTTCAACTTTTTCCACTCATGACCTCTTTTCAATGGAGAAACTTTTACATGACAATAGTAGACAAATATGTAAAAGAGGCAACTGAACATTTAGTGATAATTCATAAGAAATTTTATCATCATCATTATTATCATCATTGGTCTTTTTGTTACAGGACTGTCTCCTTGTAACCTCAGCTGGCCTTGAACTCAGAGATCCGCCTGCCTCTGCCTCCTGAGTGCTGGGATTTAAAGGTGTGCCACCATGGCTGGCATAAGAAATTTTATTTTAAAAGTAATTCTTTGGCATACTTATAATTTCTGCTTTATTAAATATGGAAGTGAATCTGTATACCAATGAGATAAATAATTATGGAAGTGAATCTGTATACCAATGAGATAGATATGCTTATTTTTACATAAAAAATTAAATCATGGCTGCTGTTTTAGGCTATAAGATGTAAACCATTTTCATTGTTTTTCAGAGTTAACTGGCATTTTGATTTTATAGGCTAAAAAAGCCACTTCACATAAATATTATACATAGTACAAAATGGTAGAAATGTTTAGGGCCCTTTCAGAAATGGATAGAAATCTTGTCCTAATCCCAAACTAAAATTCATTAAACAATTTTTTTTGGAACTCAAGTCAACAACTCAAATAGCCAATTTGTTTGCTTCAATCAAGGTTTCATGTAGCTCAGGATGGTCTCAAAACTGTGGCCAGAGATGACCTTGAACTCCTGATCTTCTGTCTTGGTGTGTGTGTGTGTGTGTGTGTGTGTGTGTGTGNTCCCCTGGAACTGGAATTACAGACAGTTCTAACTTGCCACATGGGTGCTGGGAACCAGACCTGGTCTGTCTGCAAAAGCAGCCAGTGCTCTTAACTGCTGAGTCTTCTTTCCAGTCCTCATGTGTACATTTTAATAAACAATATTCTACAGCACATTGTATTCATAACCTTAAATAGGGAAATTTCAAAGATGCCAAAATTGGAATAAATAATACAAACTAAATGTAATTTTTTTGGTCTTTTGGAGACAGGGTCTCCTTATAGCCCCAGCTGTCCTGGAATTCGCTCTGTAGACCAGGCTGGCCTTGAACTAACAAAGATCCGCCTGCCTCTGCCTCCCAAGTGCTAGGATTAAAGGCGTGCGCCACCACACCCGGCTACACTTTTATTTTTTTTGAGACAGGGTCTCCCTATAGCCACTGAGTAAGATCACAGGTGTCCTTTTCAAACAGCCATTTTATTCATTTTTATTTAGTTATTTTTATTTATTTCTGTATGTGTATGAATGTACTGTCTGCATGTAGGTTTGTGCACCCATGTCGTGCAATGCCTCAGAGGTCAGAAGAGGGCGTCGGATTTTCCTGGAACTGGAGTTCTCCTGGAATTGGAGTTTCAGACGGTTCTCAGCCACCATGTGGGTGCTGGGGATCGAACCTGGGTCCTCTGTAAGAGCGGTCGGTGCTCTTAACTGCTAGGCCATCTCTCCAGCCCCTCATTTTTATTTTTTTGAGACAGGGTCTCCCTATAGCCACTGCTGACCTGGAAATGAATATACACATCAGGGTAGCCTTGCTCTCACAGAGATCCATCTAACTCTGCTTTCCTGAGTGCTAGGATTAAAGGCACAGGATTCCATGCCTGGCTCAAACAGCAATTTTTTTTTTGGGGGGGGTGTCTTTTCGAGGCTGAGTGTCCCTATACCCGCAGCTGTTCTGAAATTCGGGTTTGATTCCCAGCACCCACATGGCAGCTAAGAACCCTCTTTGACTCCAGTTCCTGGGGAATCCGACGCCCTCTTCTGACCTCCGAGGCATTGCACGACACGGATGCACGACCTACATGCAGACAGTACATTCATACACATAAAAAAATAATAAATAAATAAGAGCATTATGTTTTTATAGATAGCAGAAAAATATGCAAAATGTTCTTGCTAGCAGGTTAATGGTCATGTAGAAGAAAACTTAGAATTTGTGTGACTAAAGTTAAAGGCGTTCTGGTTTATACCTGTAATCCTAACACCAAAGAGATCCTTAAGTTCAAGGCCACCCTAGGCTGTCTAATGAGACAGTTTGTTTTGTTTGTCTTTTTTTTTTTTTAATTTTTTTATTTTTATTTTATTTAAGACAGCTTAAGCCGGGCGTGGTGGCACACGCCTTTAATCCCAGCCCTGGGAGGCAGAGGCAGGCAGATCTCTGTGAGTTCAAGGCTAGCCTGGTCCACAGAGCGAGCTCCAGGCCAGCTGGGACTAAAGGGAGACCGTGTCTCAAAAATACAAAAAATAAAATAAAATAAAATCAAAGACAGCTTAAACAATAAACCTTGAGCTAGGGATTGGGTAGAGTACTTGTCTAGTATGCACAAACCCTGGGTTCAGACCCAGCACTGCAGGAACCTCACCTTTGATAATCTCTAGAGACAAAAGGATCAAAAGTTTACAGTCATCCTCTGCTACTTTGCCTAGCTTGGTAATGCAATCCTAGCACTTCAGACACAGAGGCAGATGTAGGAAAATCTCAAGTTCTAGGCATTGCTTGCATAGCAAGTTCTAGGCCAACACATGCTGATGTTACATAGTAACAACTGTCTGAAAAAAAAAAAAAACTGGCAAATGAGTGCATATTCATTTCAGGAAAATTGGACTATAGATGATCATTTTTGACCATTGTTTATATTCTAAAAGGAAAAGCACTTGGCTCTTTTGTCTGTAAGGAGATCCAGTGTTAATTGCTTTGTAAATTGGCTAAATAAGGAAGGGAAAGCTTTTTTTTTTTTTTTTTTTTTTTTCTTCAGACGTATGTACTATTTTTGTAACATCAGCATGTGTTGGCCAGAACTTGCTATGCAAGCAATGCCTAGAACTTGAGATTTTCCTACATCTGCCTCTGTGTCTGAAGTGCTAGGATTGCATTACCAAGCTAGGCAAAGTAGCAGAGGATGACTGTAAACTTTTGATCCTTTTGTCTCTAGAGATTATCAAAGGTGAGGTTCCTGCAGTGCTGGGTCTGAACCCAGGGTTTGTGCATACTAGACAAGTATTACCTACCAATACCTATCTGCATTTATTGTTTAAAGCTGTCTGTGATTTTATTTTATTTATTTTTTGTATTTTGAGACAACGGTCTCCCTTTAGTCCCCGCTGGCCTGAGCTCGCTCTGTGGACCAGCTAGCCTTGGAAATCACAGAGATCTGCCTGCCTCTGCCTCCCAGGGTCTGGGATTAACGTCGGTGCCACCACGCCCGGCTTAAGCGTCTTAAATAAATATAAAATAAAAAAAATTAAAAAAAAAAAAAAAAAGACAAACAAAAAAAACTGTCTCATTAGACAGGTCCTAGGTGGCCTTGAACTTAAGGATCTCTTTGGTGTTAGGATTACAGGTATAAA
>VZQC01013614.1:844638-865615 GCA_009823505.1 Rhizomys pruinosus
AAAAAAAAAAAACTGGCAAATGAGTGCATATTCATTTCAGGAAAATTGGACTATAGATGATCATTTTTGACCATTGTTTATATTCTAAAAGGAAAAGCACTTGGCTCTTTTGTCTGTAAGGAGATCCAGTGTTAATTGCTTTGTAAATTGGCTAAATAAGGAAGGGAAAGCTTTTTTTTTTTTTTTTGTCTTTTCGAGACAGGGTCTCCCTGTAGCCCCAACTGTCCTGGAACTCACTCTGTAGACCAGGCTGGCCTTGAACTACAAAGATCCGCCTGCCTCTGCCTCCCAAGTGCTAGGATTAAAGGCATGCGCCACCACGCCTGGTCAGGAAAGCTTTCTATGTCATTTGCTTTTATAATTTTATTTACAGAAAATAATGGGCTTTGAGATACGATGATTAACCTTATAAACAGACATTTTGAGGTACTTTTATGTAGAATGTTATGTATTTATGTAAAATTTTTGGCATAACTTTGTTGGCATTGCTGGGTGTGGTGTGGTGCATACCTTTAATTCCAGCTCTTGGGGGGCAGAGGCATACTGATCTCTTTGAGATCCAGGCCAGCTGTGGCTACAGGAAGGCCCTGTCTCAAAAAGAAAAAAAAATAGACTGCCTGGCGTGGTGGTACACACCTTTAATCCCAGCACTGGGGAGGCAGGGCCAGGTGGATCTCTGAGTTCAAGGCCAGCTGGGGCTACAGGGAAACCCTGTCTCAAAAAAAGACTTCTTAAAAAGGACAAAAACAAATTTGTCACATAGATAGTATTAGACATTTTGGTCTTCTTCAAGTGACCATTAACAGATTTTCTAAAGCCAGGCATGAATGCTACCTGCTTAGGAGGCTAAAGCAGGTGGATTGCAAGTTCCAGGCCAGCCTGGGGTACATAGGGGAATTTTTGTCCTCCATCTTTACTTTTTTGTTTTGTTTTTTTCTTCTTTACCCAACAACTTCCATATGGTTCTTAGAAACAAGATACTAGCAGAATCCTCCAGTGGTGATTATTTAGTTAGCTTAGTTTTGGGGTTTGGTTTGGATTTAGCTGTTGGTTTGGGTTTTGGTTTGTGTTGTTTGACATAGGATTTCATGCATCCTAAACTATCAACTTGCTGATTAGCTGAGGCTGGCCTTGAGTTCTGATCTCTTACCTCCACTTCCCACTCCAGGCTTGGTTATCCTTCTTAATAATTTTTTTTTAAACTATGTGCATGAGTGTTTTCCCTGCATGTATGTTAAGTAGTGGTACCCAGGTTGTGCAATGCCCATGGAAACCAGAAGAACATTTTCAGATCCCTGATACTGGAGTTAAAAATGATTGTTAGCTACAATGTGGGTGCTGGGAACCAAACCCAGGTCCTCTGGAAAAGCAGCATCTAGTGCTCTTAACTCTAATATTGTCAATATATTGGAGGTTTAAAGTGGTGCCTGCTAATAATGAGCCTCACTTATATTTCCAGTATTTGAGAAGTGTCTAAGATTGCTTATTACTTACTAGATTCTGGGGGTGGGGGTAGGGGGTGGGTTGGTTGGTTGGTATTTTTGAGACCAGGTCTCCTTATCGCCTTAGCTTGCCTGGAATTTGCTATGTAGACCAGGCTGGCCCTGAACTCACTGAGGTCTGTTTGCCTCTGCCTCTTGAGTGCTGGGAATAAAGGCTGTGCCACCACACCCAGCGGATTCCTTCTTTTTTTTTTTTAATTTTTTATGCCACAAATTTACTAAGTTTTTTATTATAATAGAGTACTCCTTATAAGGTACTTATAATGTGGTACAAGAAGGAATTCTCTTATAATATATATTATGAACTCATTAAGAGATTTTGACCTCACTACTGTCTTTAATTGAAGTATATTATGATATGACTACCATGTAATATAAATAGAGATTCTTTCCTGTATCCTTCAAGTCTGAGCTGGTGGACAGAGCTTTAATCTTAAACGTTTACCTTTTTAGGGAGTTATCGAATCCAACAGATACGTCAGGAATGTAATAATGAAAAGGGAATGAAAGCCTGGAAGGACCCAGTGGCCAAAGTGAACCCGTTGTTCTTGTTATCTGTTAGTGCAACGTTCTTCCAGTGTGAGTTGCATGAGAGTAGTTCACAGGATCATTAAAGGAAAAGGAGAAGAATATCTCCCATCCAAGCTTATTCTCATCCCCATTAACACACACACCTCATAGTTAACCCCCAGATTGCATTTGTGGGTTTGTTTTGGTCGTTTTGAGACAGAGTCTTCCCTTCTTGAGTCCCAGCTAGCCTTGGACCGCTCCTATGTAGACCAGCTGGCCTTTGAGTTCACCGATAGCCACCTGCCTCTTTACCTCCCAGAGTGTTGGGGATTTCCTCCTCCGCCCAGTATTGCATTATGTGTGGGTTTGCCAAAATTCTTTGGCTACTGCTTGTTCTAATTTGACCTTCACCTTCAGTGTTGCCTGTATCGTTGATCGCAACTTTCCACAACAGATAGCTGTTTGCTAAAGTATTTACTCTGAGACGTCTTTGATTATTTGATGAACCCAGTCGGATTATCAGCATTCACTGGTTGGAATATAAAACTTGTGACTGCCAGGGCAATGGTCCCACATGCTTTTAATCTCCGCACTTGGGAAGCAGAGGATCAGGCGGGCAATCTTGTTTGTGAGTTCAAGGCGGCCTAGTCTACAGAGCCCGAAAATTCCAGGCTCAGAGCTGTTGGCTACGAACCCTGTCTCGGAAAGACAAAAAAAGAATAAAAATAAAAAAAAAAAATCCTCTTTCTCTACTCTCCTGGGGGCCTTGTGCGTGGCCACACTTATTGATCACATTGAGGCACTTCAGGAGGCAGAGGCAGGCATGATCTCTGTGAGTTCAGGCAGCCTCGTCCTTTGGTTCTACATACTGAGTTCCAGGCGACAGCTCGGAGATACAGGAGATCCTGTTTCAAAACAGACCCCCCCCAAAAGAAAAAATTACCTACGATAGAGTGAGCCACTGGGCCTTTTGTCTTCCATATAAATTTTAGAATTGGTATTCTGTTGTCTCAAAAAACTTTTTGAAATTGATTAGGATTGCAGTTAGGTCAATGATCATTTTGAGGAAATTTGGCCTGTGTACAACTTTGAGGAAATTAACAAACATCAGTATTTTTCCACTTAGGTTTAAGTCTTTCTTTTTTTTTTTTATTCATTTATTTTTGAATTGTGTATGAATGTAGTTGTCTGCATGCAGGTCTGCTGCACCCGTGTTGTGCAATGCCGCGGAGTCAGAAGAGGGCTCCAGATTCCCTGGAACTGGACTTTCCTGGGAAATGGATGTTACATGACTAGGTTCTCGCCGCCAATGTGGGTGACTGGGGGGACTCGACCCTGGGTCCTCTGCATGAAGCTCTCTGGTGCTTTATCTCACCCGCCAAGCTCCTCTATCTCTCCAGCCCCTAGGGTTTAATGTCTTTCTAAACACTTACTCTTGTTCTGGGTTTTTTGTTTTTTTTTTTTTTTTTTTTTCACATAAATTTCTTGTGTGTTATGTTTTTTTAACAAAAATCGTGAGACGCGCGTGATTTCCTGGACCATTATCCCCCGACCCCCGCTCAGAGCTCTGATGCATCGTCACTGCCAAAATGCTTTTCTATCTCTTTCTAGTCTTTCTCTCAATATTCTCCATACTTTCCTCTTGTTGCTTAGTTTATACTGTTATGGATCCCTATTTCCCAAGCCAACACCTACCCTCTCCTTGGGTCCGTTGCGCGCACATGAGCTACTAGGCACCTTGGAGTACTTTGTAGATCTTTTATAAAAGATGTTATTATTTATTGATTATTTTGTGCGTAGGCGAGTGTTTTGCCTGCGTGTATTATAGTGCACCAATGCATGCAATGTCCACACAGAGGCTCAATGCGAAGGGATGGTCGGTCCGCCTGGCACTTGCAGTTTCAGCCAACCACTTGTCGGGTAGCCACCATGTATTAGGTGGGTGGCTGGGAAGTGGAAACTGGAGTGATATGCTGCAGAGATCACCTATGTGCTGCTTAACGTTCGGAACCATGTCTCCACGTTGTGAGACTTGTACTACTTTATTTTAAAGTGATTGAAACACATGATAAAATAATTCGTGAATTGACTTTAGCAAACTCTGGCTCTAGGAAAACTGACTTCAACACTGGATTATGATGTTTGCTGTCCATCTGCGAAGTAGCCACTTGGATAAATCAGTGCAGTAGGAACGTGTGGAACAAAATACTATTTTCTTTCAAGTTATGTATGTTCTTTTCAAATAAGACTTTGTTCTTGTCAAAGGTATGTACTAAGTTTTGTTGTTGTTTAGTCTTGTGGGTTCTGTGATTCAGAGGATCCCCTATAGCCCCACTAGGCCTAGAACTTCTAGGGTAACCAGACATGCCCTTGAACGCCAGAGATCGACTTGCCTCGCTTCCTGAGGTGACCGATATAATAAAGCGGTTGCGACCACCAGGCCAACGCCGTAATACTAACTGTGTTTTTTAGGGGTTCTTTTTTTTTTTTTTTTTGGTCTTTTTGAGACAGGGACTCCCTGTTGTCCCAGAAGGGTCTGTTGAGCTCACTATGGTATAACCGGCTGTGCTGCTTTGAACTCACAGAGATACCCCTCTGCCTTCTGCTCCTAGGCAGTCGCCTAAGGATTAAAGGCGCAATTGTTGCCCCCATAGCTTCCAAGGATCTTTACGTGGGTTAAAGACCATATATGACTTGGGATGACTTGATTTGATTGAGTTGATTGATTGACTGACTGACTGATTGATTGATTGATTGTCTTTTTGAGACAGGGTCTTCCTGTAGCCCTAGGATGGAACTCACTATGTAGACCAGGTTGGCCTTGAACTCACAGAGATCTGCTTGCCTCTGCCTCTGCTGGCATTAAAGGCCACACCGGCTTGTGCTGTTAAATTTTTTTCGCTTTGATTTTTGTTTTGTTTTGTTTTTTGTTGGTGATGGTGGTGTTTTTTTTGTTTTGTTTTGTTTTTTGTCTTATTGAGTCAGGGTCTCCCTGTAGCCCCAGCTGTCCTAGAACTCACTCTGTAGACCAGGCTGGCCTTGAACTCACAAAGATCCGCCTGCCTCTGCCTCCTAAGTGCTAGAATTAAAGGCGTGCGCCACCACGCCCAGCTTTAGCTTTGTTTTTATAAGTATTTTGTTTGTATGTGGGGGAGCGGTCAAAGGACAGCTTGTGAATATAGGTTTTCTCCACCATATAGTTTCTAGGGACCATACTCAGGTCGGGTCATTGGGCTTGGTAGAAAGGACCTTCACCCACTGAGCCGTCTCACTGGCTCCATGACTTAAAATATTTTGATAAGTTAGCCAAACATTTGAGTTTGATGCAGTTACATTTTCCTTTTTTAAAATTTTATTTATTTATTTATTTATTTGTTTATTTTGTATTTTCAAGACTGGGTCTCCCTGTAGTCCCAGCTGTCCTGGAATTTGCTCTGTAGACCAGGCTGGCCTTTAACTCACAAAGATCTGCCTGCCTCTGCCTCCCAACTGCTAGGCTTAAAGGCGTTTGCCACCACGCCTGGCTTTTCCTTCTTTCTTATCAGTCTTAACTGTGTTTTGTGTATTTTTTTTTACCCCATTCCTTTCTTGCAGTTCACAGACCTTTTGTTTTTGGTGTGTATTAGCATCTGTAGGCAATTTCAACATACTTGCCATCACAAAGATTTTTTTTTTTTTGGCCTTTTCAAGACAGGGTCTCCCTGTAGCCCCAGCTGTCCTGGAACTCACTCTGTAGACCAGGCTGGCCTTGAACTCACAACGATCCGCCTGCCTCTGCCTCCCAAGTGCTAGGATTAAAGGCATGCGCCACCACGCCCGGCTTAATCATCACAAAGATTTTTAAGACTTTCAGGGGTAGATTAGTGTTGGGGCTTTTGCAGTTTGTGATTGTTAAAAGTTCTGATAAGTGTTGTCTTATTGCATTCGTAAATTATTAAAAATCACTTATATGGTATGTAAGTAAAATATGAATCTGGTGCTTTCTTGTGTTTTCCAGTAATACATTATTTGTACTTGTTGAACCATAGTTGATGTGAGTAGCTTATAATTAATTACTCTCCATTTGTTGGACTGATTTGTTCCAGACACCACTACTTTTTTATTTCTGCTGTGTATTTAGCTATTCCTAGTCTCCTTCAGAACACAATTGAGGAATTGTTCATGTTTGAGTCATGTCACAGTTAAACAATGGGCCTGTTAAAAGAGTACATTGTGTTTTGGGCACGCTTTTGTTTAGCCTACTTGTTTGTTACTGTAAAGTAGCAAAAAGTGAACAGATTGGAAAGAGGCACTACTTCTTTGCTCTATTTCCATAAAATGTTTGTGTGTTAGAGCAAAATACAAGGTACATTAGTATTTTATCATGAAGTAAGTTGGTTGGTTGGTTGGTTGGTTGGTTGGTTTTGGGGACAGAGTCTCATGTATCCCAGACTGGCCTCAACTCTGTGTATAGCTAAGGATGACCTTGAACTTCTGATCTTTCTGTCTTTATCTTCCACATCCCATTTTATGGAATATGAGGGATTAAATCCACTTTATGCATGCTCAGCCAGCACTCTACCAACTGAGCTACGTCTCTAGCCCAATGAATTGTTTTTGTATTGTTTTAGCTTAAATATAAGATGACCACAAAGAACCTTGTCACAACTTTTAATTGGCACTTGTCTGGCATTTAACACTGTCAATAGAAGCAGTGCTGCTTTGTGGAAAAGAGACGATTAAGGTCATAAGTGAGCTCTGCGGTCTTTGCAAAGGTGACCTTGCTAATGTAGCATGATATAAATGCTGTCTAGTGAAAAGCTACTTGAAAAAAGAACTAATACTTTCAGAAAGATTTTCATTTGGGGGGCCAAATATAGTCACCACGAATCAGCATTCTTGTTTAATACATACATAACCCTTGCTTGAAGTCTTTGGGAAGAAAATCACACAAAATAATAACTAATCACATTTGTAATTCATTGTCAAAAGTGGTTCGCTATACTGTATTAGCATAAGAGCAAAAAGAAAAGAGTTATTAGGAAACTTGGATTCTAGCCCCAGTAATTAGACCTATGTACAGGTTTTAGAGAAATCCCTCAGTTTTGGGTAGGTTAGTTCTTTTATATATAAAATGTGACAGATAAGTATGTCAAACTAATGCACTAGCACTAATGGTGTTTGCAACAAGCTCTGTGAAGAAAATAAAAGCTGTAAGATTGAGAGTAGAATAATATAATCTCTGCATTCCTCAGTTCTCACATGGTATCTACTTCAAGTGCTAGAATTTAAACTAAACTTGAAGAAATAATGGTTATTTTAAATTTGGTATAGTCCCTGCACACCTTTAATTCTAGCATTCAAGAAGCAGAGACAGACAGGTCTCTGTGAGAATCAGGGCCAGCCAGGCTGATGTACAGGAGTCCAGGCCAGCTGTGGCTACTGTGAGACATTATCTTCAAAAAAAAGGATGGAGAGATGGCTCAGCAGCTCAGCAGTTAAGAGCACTGGGTGTTCTTTTTTGTTTGTTTGTTTGTTTGTTTGTTTTTAAGGGATTCTACAATATAATAACAGTTGTTTTCAGATAACATTGATGTTACTCAGTTTGCCGTACAATTAGGTAATTGGTGCATTTTACAAGTATCTATGTCCAATTTTTGAACAACCCAAGGTTCCCATAGTCCAGTTGGAGAAGCTTGTATGCACAGGCATGTTGATCAATTAGGAGTCCAGACTATATTGCTGTAGTCTCATGATTCACCCCTATCTCTCCGCAGCCCTTACATTCTACCATGCCTCCTCTTCTGCAATTTGTTCCCTGGGCTTTGGGAAGGGGACACAAGTGGGTGAGAAGAAAACAGTCTACTTTCTTTGGAGTTGTCATTTTGGACTCTAGTCTGTTCAGGTTGTTTCCCTTCATGTGTTGACAGCTTATCCAGTGATACCTTTTTAGACATACTAACAAAGCACAAGCAATTGGATGTACAGGCATTTAAGCAGTACTAATTATTATGTCAAGCTAAGCTGTGAATATAGACACATGCTTGGATGGTATGCTAATCCACAAACTGTGGTTTCTCTATAAAGGGTGACAAGTTCTTATTGTGGCTTATAACATCTCCTAACCACTAGAGGACATAAGCTTGTGGCATCCGCTGTAAGTTATTCCTCCAAGGAGAGAGCTAATAGCCAATTAGATTTGGGATATATATAGACACTTGGCTGCCACTGTTGCACAGTATCTCCAGGCAGTTGAGGTGTAGTTGATATTGACGGAGGAGTCTTGCTTGTCTCAGGGAGACCAATATTTTGCTGTATTGCTTTAGTGGCCTTTGGTAACACTCTCTGGCATTTCAGAGGCCAGTTGTACGTTAGCAAGTGACGTCTCAAAACATTTTTTCATGCTCACACCAGGTCTTCGACAACAGGGACTTACTGCCTTTCTCCTTGCATATATCCCACTTATAGGCAAAAGGCCTTTATAATTTGGGGGGGGGGTTGAATCCCCTAGCCAACATCTCCTAGGCAGAATAATTCATTGCTGATGTCGGAGCTTTCCTGTAGTAATATATTTTGCTTAATTACACAGCTTATAAAGACTTTACTATTGAATTTGGCTCTAGACAGAGAATTCTTCTTTCTGGGTGTTCTTTCACAGGACCCGGGTTCCAATTCCCAGCATACACATGGTAGCTAACAACTGTCTATAGCTCCAGTTCTGAGGGATCCAACACCCCTTTCTGAACTCTGTCGGTATTGCATGACACAGATTCACTTACATACATGCAGGCAGTACACTCATACACATAAAACTAAAAAAAGTTTAAAAAAATTTTATGTAGTTGTAAATTGGCCTTCATCAAATATAAATAAAAGTTTGCTCAAAGAAGATTAGGATCCAGTTACCATTTAAAACCTAAATTACTGAGGAGGTTGTTTTCTAACACTTTTTATTACTCTATTTTATGTGTATTAGTGTTATACCTGCATGTATGTAAGTGTACCCATGCGTGCATTCCCCTCAGAAGCCAGAATAGGGCAGTGGATCCCCTGGAGTTAACAGACAGTTGTTAACCACCCTGTTGGTCCTGGGAATTGAACTCTGGAGTCTGGTTTACTTAGAGGGAGGGCCTAATCAGAGCTCACAGGGAGGTTCCCACAAGGCTGGCAGCCTGGAGAGCACACACATGGAACTCTGGGACGCCTCTGGCACCATGCTGGGGCTAGGGGCATATAAAAAGCTCGCCATTTTGTCATCATGCAGGGAGGGCACAGAATTCATGCTGAACATCTGCCAGGACTCTGTCCTGCCATGTTGGAAAGGAGACTCTCTGCTCGTCATGTAAGAGATACTGTCTCCATTTATACTGTAGGCAAGCCTGATAAACCCTGCAGTCTCAAAATTGATTGGAGAGTCTGCTCATTGCTTTGCCCAGAACAGGGAACCTGAGGCTGAGACGGGCTGAGGCAGAGGGGGATGTGTTGCTGTGTGTGTGGGCACCCACCCCAAGGAAAATTTACCTGTGTGTGTGTGTGTGTGTGTGTGTGTGTGTGTGTGTGTGTGTCTGTCCGTCCGTCCATCCGTCCCATACTTTATTCCTTTGTTGATGAACACCTAAGTTGGTTCCATAATTCAACTGTTGTAACTGGTGCTGCAATGAATATTCATGTGCAAGTATCTCTGTGACATGTTGACTTGGAGTCCTTTGGTAAATATCCAGGAGTGATATAACTGATCCTTAAAGCAAGATCTACCTACAATGTATAGGCTTCCTTTCATCTATATCTTTGACCGCATTCATTGTTACTTGTTTTCTTTTTTTTCTTTTATTTTTTTATGTGTATGAATGTACTGTCTGCATGCAGGTTTGTGCACCTGTGTCTGCAATGCCGTGGAGTTCAGAAGAGGGCATCGGATTCCCCTGGAACTGGAGTTAAAGACAGTTCTCAGCCGCCATATGGGTGCTGGGGATCGAACCCAGGTCCTCTGCAAGAGCAGTCTGGCGCTTCTAAATGCTAGGCTTGTTTTCTTAATGACTACCATTCTGACTAGGATAAGCTGGAATCTCTGCCTAGTTTTGGTTTGCATTTCTCTGATGGTTTAGTGAAGTTGAACAGTTTTTGTATGTTTAATGCTGTTGTGCCTTATCTTAAGAAATTCACACTGCATGTGAATTCAACAGTATCATGTGACAGCTTTTGAGATTGGATTCTCTTCCTGACACCTGTGTAAAGTCAAGGGCTCAGTACCTGCACCTCCACTCACTGCTCTTCCTGACACCTGTGTAAAGTCAAGGGCTTAGTACCTGCACCTCCACTCACTGCTCTTCCTGACACCTGTGTAAAGTCAAGGGCTTAGTACCTGCACCTCCACTCACTGAGCCTTCTTGTCTCCCTCATTTCATTTGTTAGCTCACTAGCACTCATTTATTCATTGTATTGTTTGATGTTTTTGGTTCTTTTTATATTCTGTCAGGCTTGTCCATGAGCCACAGGGATAGGTATGCTGTGAATGTAACCCAAAAGAAAGTGATAAACTTACTTATAAAACATTGGTTTTTATGTGCATATCCAGTTGCCCTAGCACAATCTGTAAAGAAGCCATCTTTTTCTCCAATGTGTTTTTTTTTTTTTCCATCTTATAACAAGTCAGGTGTCTTTAGCTATGTGGTTTTCTCTTTTTTCTTTTTTTTTTTTTTTTTTTTGTGCATTTCATACAGAACATCTCAATCAAAGCTGTGTGCTTTTATATGTTGGTCTTCCTTTTCCATTGGCCTAGGACTCACTGCATAGACCAGGTTGGTCTTGAACTCATAGAGATCTGCCTGCCTCTGCCTCTGCCTCTGCCTCCCAAGTGGTGGGATTAAAGGTGTGTGCCACCATGCCTGGCTGGATTTTTAAACATTATTTATTTTTATTTTTTGTTTATGCATGTTTTGTCTGCATGTATGCAAATGTACCTGTGTTGTGCAGTGCCCACAGAGATCAGAAGAGTACATCGGATTCCCTGGAACTGGAGTTAAGGACAGCTATTAACCACTATGTGGGTACTGATATTTGAACCTGGGTCCTCTGCAAGAGCATCCAGTGCTCTTAACTCCTGAACCATCTCTCTAGCCCACCATGCTGTTTTTATTACCATGCTTCTGTAGTATAACTTGAAATCAAATCTGATATCTCCAGGGCTATCACTTTTGTTTAGAATTGCTTTGGCTACCTAAATGGAATTGGAATTGGAATTTTTATCAAGGATTGAATTGAATTGGAATTTTATTGAGGATTGAATTGAATTTGAGGATTGCTTTAGATAAGATGGCTTTTTAATTAATTAATTAATTTATGGTCTTTTTGAGACAAGGTCTCCCTTTAGCCCCAGCTGGCCTGGAACTGACTATGTAGATCAGGCTGGCCTGGATCTCACAAATATGATCTGCCAGCCTCTGCTTCCTGAGTGCTGGGATTAAAGGCACTGCTACCATGCCCAGCTAAGATGGCTATTTTTATATTATTTATACTAGTCCAAAAGCATGAGAGATCTATGTTCTAATATATTCAGTTTCTTTCTTTAGTGTTTTAATTTTTTGGCATGTTTCAATTTTAGAGGTCTTTTACCTCCTTGATTAGATTTATTCCAAGTTTTTGTTTTGTTTTTAGGCAATTGTGAATGGAATGTTTCCCCTATTTCTTTCTTAGCATGTTTATTACATGGGGCTAATTTTATATCCTGCCACTTTATGCTTCTCACCGGAGTTTTCTGGTGTTTTTTGTTTTTTTTTGTTTTTTTTTGTTTTTGGTCTTTTTGAGACAGGGTCTCCCTGTAGTCCCAGCTGTCCTGGAACTCACTCTGTAGACCAGGCTGGCCTTGAACTCACAAAGAACCGCCTGCCTCTGCCTCCCAAGTGCTAGGATTAAAGGCGTGCGCCACCACACCCGGCTTCTGGTGTTTTTTGAGTCTCATTTATATATGAAATGATATCATCTGCAAATAAGGATACCTCAAGTTCCTTCCTACCATGTCAATTTTATCTCCTTCTCTTGTCTTGTTGCTCTAGCTAAAAGTTCATGCACTGAACTAAATGTGAAAAGGGTGGACATCCTTGTCTTGTTCATGATTTTTTTGTTGTTGTTCTTTGTTCTTGATTTTAGTAGAAATGCTTTTATTTTTTTCCCCATTAGTATAAAGTTAGTTATAAGGATTTTTTTATATAACCTTTATTATGTTGAGATGTGGTCCCTCTATTCCTCATTTCTTAAGGGTTTTTATCATGAAGGGATGTTAGATTTTCTGGATCTTTTGAGATGAGCATGTGATTTCTTTCATTGAGCCCATTTATGTGAGTCTTTTGATTGATTGCTAAGTTCTGGAATGAAGCCAGTGTGATCATGGTGAATGATGTGTTCTCCTGAATTTGGTTTCCAAGTATTTTATTGAGAATTTTTGCATCTGTGTATGTATGTTAAGGAGATTGGTCTGTAATTGTCTGTCTGTCTGTATCTGGTTTGGGTATCAGTAATGCTAGCTTTATAAAGGAATTGGTGGCATTATTGAATGTGTGAGTGTTATGCCTGGATGCTTGTCAGTACGCAGTGCCTATGGAGATGGTGTCAAATCCCTGGAACAAGACTTAAGGATGATTGTCAGCTGCCATGTGGGTGTGGGATTCTTTCTGCAGCAACAGCCAGTGTCCTCAACCACAGAGCTATCTTTCCAGCCCCTTCATTGATTCTTTGTAATTGTTTTTCATTTCCATTTTATCAGTTTCTGTCAGTAGCACGTTCTTTTAGAAAATTTTATGTGAAAGACTAAGTTAAAAACCAATCCTAGCCGGGCATGGTGGCACACGCCTTTAATCCTAGCACTTGGGAGGCAGAGGCAGGCGGATCTTTGTGAGTTCAAGGCCAGCCTGGTCTACGGAGTGAGTTCCAGGACAGCTGGGGCTACAGGGAGATCCGGGTTGGAGAGATGGCCTAGCGGTTAAGAGCGCCGACCGCTCTTGCAGAGGACCCGGATTCGATCCCCAGCACCCACATGGCGGCCGAGAACCGTCTGAAACTCCAATTTCAGGAGAACTCCAGTTCCGGGGGAATCCGAGACCCTCTTCTGACCTCCGCAGCATTGCACGACATGGGTGCACAGACTTGCATGCAGACAGTACATTCATACACATACAGAAAAAAAAAATCCTAAGGCAAGTATGCATCAAAACAGATTAATTAAGGGGATGGTGGTTGGTAGGTTTTAAGAGCTAAGGATCGGGGCTGGGAAGAAGGCACTGGCAGTGCACTGCTTGCTGTATAAGCATGAGGACCTGAGTAAACCTTTCCCCTGTAAAAAGCAAGGTGGTACATACATGTGCTTATAATGCCAGCACTGGGGAGCCAAAGACATGAGGACCCCTGGGGTTTGCTGCCCTGGCAGTATAGCCAGTTAGTGAGATCTAGATTCAGTAAGAGACCCTGTCTAAAAAATACACAGTATAGAACATGTTCATGCACACACAAAGGAAAGCTTCAGATCTGTCTCTGCGTCTAAAAGTGGACCCGCTGGAGATTAGCAGGACAATTTTAGTATTGACTGCCCAGGACGTGTTTTTCCTTTCAGGAATTTTCTTTCTCTTGAGACTCGTATGTTGTGCAGCATTATAGCCCATGTCCTAGAACTTGGGAGGCTGAGGCAGGAGGATTCCTACAAGTTTAGGGCCTGATCACAACACAGCATGACCTTGCTTTTAAACAAACAAATTTGTCTATCTTTCTGTTGGGAAAGTCTCAGAATCATTTGGTTAGGTGAACTGATGGTGATGTGTTAGTATGAGCATGGTTTTCAAACATTCTTATGGCTAAAAGTTTTAGTGAAGAATGCCTTTCTTGAGAGAAACTTATTGTTGCCTATTTTTTTTTCCACAATTTTCTATTGTCAATACTGTGTAACATTTTATGATTTGGAGTGGTGGTGGGGTGGTTATTACTGTTGGTGCTTGTCCCTGCTGTTTTTAACCTTATTGTTCATTGTATGTTTTTTTGGGGGGTTGCCTATACATTTCAGACCCTTTCATAATTCTGAATCATGTCTGATAACGGAGAACTAGAAGACAAACCTCCAGCGCCTCCTGTGCGAATGAGCAGTACCATTTTCAGCACTGGAGGAAAAGATCCTTTATCAGCCAATCACAGTTTGAAACCTTTGCCTTCTGTTCCGGAAGAAAAAAAGCCCAGGAACAAAATCATCTCCATATTCTCAAGCACAGAAAAAGGTAAATAACTATTATAATTTCAAGAGTCTCAGCATTGGTTTATTGTATGTATTATTACATCTTGTTGATACCTTTCATTGTAAGAACAGTGAGCAGATCTAAGAGAACATATGCTTTTTTTTGGTCTTTTCGAGACAGGGTCTCCCTGTAGCCCCAGCTGTCGTGGAACTCACTCAGATCGGCCTGCCTTATAGGCACTATAAAAAAGCATTCTATGTGGGGATGGTGGCATACCTCTTTACAGTGCTTGGGAGACTGAGGTGGGAGGATCACTTGAGCCCAGGATTTCCAAGCCAGCCTGAGAGGTATATCAAGATACTCTGCTAAAAGAAAACAAATGAGGCTGGGCATGGCGTCACACACCTTTAATCTCAGCACTCAAGAGGCAGTGGAAAGCAGATCTCCATTAGTTCAAGGCCAGCTGGGACTACAGGGATACCCTGTCTCAAAAAGAAGAAGAAGGGCTGGAGAGATAGCCTAGCGGTTAAGAGCACCAACTGCTCTTGCAGAGGACCCGGGTTCGATCCCCAGCACCCACATGGCGGCTAAGAACCATCTGTAACTCCAGTTCTAGGAGAACTCTAGTTCCAGGGGAATCTGAGACCCTCTTCTGACCTCCACGGCATTGCACGACACGGGTGCACAAACCTACATGCAGACAGTACATTCATACACATACAAAAATAAATAAAATTAAAAAAAAAGAAGAAAAAAAACAGGACTGATTCATCTATCATTCATAGTCTAACTGTACTTCAGGCTGGTGATCTTTCTACCACAGCCTTCTAGGATTCCAGGCAAGACTACCTTACATTAAACTGTGATAGAAAAGCATAAAACTACAATTCTTTTTTTTATTATTATTAATTTTACTTATTTATGTGTATGAATGTACTGTCTGCATGCAAGTTTGTGCCCCCGTGTCGTGCAATGCCGCGGAGGTCAGAAGAGGGTCTCGGATTTCCCTGGAACTGGAGTTCTCCTGGAATTGGAGTTACAGACGGTTCTCAGCCGCCATGTGGGTGCTGGGGATCGAACCTGGGTCCTCTGCAAGAGTGGTCGGTGCTGTTAACTGCTAGGCCATCTCTCCAGCCCAAAACTACGATTCTTTAGGCCATTTGTTGTAAACATTGAATTTCTGTACTCGTCTCCATTTCCTGAGATCTTTTTATAGTTTCCTGACGTTGGTGAGGTTTGTGATGGCCATAGTCCATTCTCTGGCTTTAACAAAATATCTAAGACTCAGCACTTGAGAAAGAGCTTCATTTGGTTCATGATTCTAGCAGTTGGAAACTCCAAAAAGCATGGTCGTAGTATCTGATGAGCATACTCTGATGGTGTCACGTAAGGTGAGGAAGCAGAAAAGGAACTGCTTGAAGGAGCATGTGCACAAACAAGGAAGTAAGGAGGGTCCGCATCACTTTGTGGCCACCTGCTTCCTCAGAAACTACTACTACAGTACTCTTCGAAGCCAACGTTAGTCCATCTCCCTTCTTCTAGATCTTATCTCTCAAAGTTCCAATATCCTTTTTATACTGTTTGGCTGGTGTGTGTGTATTTGTTTTGAGCAGTCTCCTATAGCTGAGGCTGCCTCAAAGTCGATGTGTTGATCAGACTGGTTTTGACTGTGGACACCTCCATCTCCCAAAGAACATAAATTATTCCAAGCATGTACCACCACACCCAGCTCTTTCCTGTGCTCTTAATGGGGTGTGGGATTAAGTCCCCAGCATAAGAAATATTAGGAGACAAGCCATACTAAACTATGTGATATTTGAGGGAACCTGCTTGTGATCCTTAATCTAAATTGTCAACTTGATCTAGAGTAGTGTATGCCACTGGCAACGTCTGGGCATGTCTGTGATGGAGTATCTTGATTGTGTTAATTGAGGTGGGAAAACCTGCCTACTGTGGGTGGTACCAATGCTCCCTGGCTGGGATGCTGGACTGTGTCAGTAGGGAGAGGAAGCTAGGCAGAAAGAAGCATTCATCCTCAGTTCTGGTTGCAGATACAGTGTGGGAACAAGAAATGAAACTAAGACACTGGTGTTAATAAGAATGGCAGTATGGAGCTGGAAGAGATGGCGCAACAGTTAAGAGCACTGGCTGCGGGCTGAAGAGATGGCCTAGCAGTTAAGAGTGCCGACCGCTNACTCGTCTCCATTTCCTGAGATCTTTTTATAGTTTCCTGACAGTTGGTGAGGTTTGTGATGGCCATAGTCCATTCTCTGGCTTTAACAAAATATCTAAGACTCAGCACTTGAGAAAGAGCTTCATTTGGTTCATGATTCTAGCAGTTGGAAACTCCAAAAAGCCATATGGTCGTGTATTTCTGATGCGCATACTCTGATGGTCGTCACGTAATGGTGAGGAGAAGCAGCAAAAGGAACCTGTTGAGGAGCATGTGCACAAACAAAGGAAGTAAGGAGGGTCACGCATACATTTCTGTGGCACACTGCTTCCTCAGAAACTCTACTACAGTACTCTTCGCAAGCCAACGTTTAGTCCATCTCCTCTCTTCAGATCTTACCTCTCAAAGTTCCAATATCCTTTTATATATGTTTGGCTGGTGTGTGTGTATTTGTTTTGAGCATTCCTATAAGCTGAGGCTGCCTCAAAGTGATGTGTTGATCAGATGGTTTTGAGCGTGTGGACAGCCTCCATCTCCAAAGAACAGAAATTATTCCTCAAGACTGTACCAACCACACCCAGCTCTTTCCTGTGCTCTTAATGGGGTGTGGGATTAAGTCCCCAGCATAAGAAATATTAGGAGACAAGCCATACTAAACTATGTGATATTTGAGGGAACCTGCTTGTGATCCTTAATCTAAATTGTCAACTTGATCTAGAGTAGTGTATGCCACTGGCAACGTCTGGGCATGTCTGGTGATGCGAGTATTCTGATTGTTGTTAATGCGGTAGAAAACCTGCCACTGTGGGTGGTCTACCCAGCTCATGGCTGGGTAGCTGACTGTGTCAGTAGGGAGGGAGGAAAGCTGGGCGAGACAAGATAGGCATCATCCTCAGTTCTGGTTGCAGATAACAGTGTGGGAAAAGAAATGAAACTACGACACTGGTGTTAATAAGAATGGCAGTATGGAGCTGGAAGACGATGGCGCAACAGTTGAGCACTGGCTGCGGGCTGGAAGAGGAATGGTCCTAGCATTAGAGTTGCCGGACCCGCTCTTGCAGAGGACCGCGTTCGATCCCCACGCCCCACATGGTGGTCGAGAACCATCCAGAAACCTCCGCAATTCCAGAAGAACCCAGTTCCAGTGGAATCCCGAGACCCTCTTCTGACTCCGCGGCTTGCACGACACGGTGCACAAACTTGCATGCAGACAGTACATTCAATGCAGCATACAGAAATAAATAAAATTAATTTTAAAAAAAAATTAAAAAAAAAAAAAAAAAAAAAGCACTGGCTACTCTTCCAAAGGATCACAGCTCGATTCTCAGCACCCACCTGGTGGCCTGCAACCATCTGTAGCTCCATTTCCAGGGGATCCTGTATTCTCTTCTGGCCTCCTCAGGCTTTGCACAACATGGGTGCACATGCATACATGCATGCAAAACACTAATACAAGCACACACACAAAACAACACACTAATACACATAAATATTTAAATAAATAAGTAAATAAGCAAGTAAATAACTAGAATGGCAATATGAGTGGGGTGTGGTGGCGTGCACTTTTAACTACAGCACTTGGCAGAGGCAGGCAGGTCTCTGAGATTAAGGCCAGCCTGGTCTATGTAATGAATGTTCCAAGCCAGCTGGGTCCTACAGGGAGAACCTACCTCAGAAAGACAAAAAGAGTGGCAGTGTGGGGGCCTGAGTTTGATTGCCAGGACCCACATGGTAGAAGAGAACCAGTCAACTCCCAGAGGTTGTCCTCTGACTTATACACACACAAAGTAAATAGAAAAAAGAAAAGAAAAACGTATGGCAAAGTGTATGGGTGTATGGGAAGATGGTTCATTGGGGTGAAGTACTTGCTTCTGAGTTTGGATTCTCATTTCCCATGCCAGGCGTGGCAGTATGCATCTAGAAACTCAGCATTAAGAAGGAGGAGATAGGCAGACCCCAGGAGTTTACTGGCTAGCCAGTCTAACCAGTTGGTGAGCTCTGGGTTCAGTGAGAGATTCTCCAAAAAAAAAAAAAGTATATAGTGACAGAGAAATTTAATGTAGGTCATGGTCCTCCACAGGTACACCCACACACAAACTACAAACACAAAAGAATGGTAGTATGGAAACTACAACCACCTCTCTGGAATCCCTAGAGTCAGTTGTGATTTGAGGTTAAGAATTTTGCTTGGGGTGGGGGGTTTGCTGGGAGTGGTGGTGCACCTTTAATCCCAGCACTTGGGAGGCAGAGGCAGGCGGGTCTCTGAGTTCAAGGCCAGTCTGGTGTGAGTTTCAGGCCAGCTGGGACTACAGGGAGATCCCTGTAGGATCTGAAGGGAGGGAGGGAGGGAGGGAGGGAGGGAGAGAGAGAGAGAGAGAGAGAGAGAGAGAGAGAGAGAGAGAGAGAGAGAGAGTCGCTCTCGCTCTCTCTCTTAAGAAAATCAGTCCATCGGGAAAGTTGGATTCATACCAGAGATGCAGGGATGGTTCAACATATGAATATCAATAACATCATCAAACACATAAATGGAATCAAAGACAAAAAACACACCATCATCTCAATTGTGCTGAAAAAGCCTTTGACAAATCCAGCATCCCTTCATGCTTAAAGTCCTAGAAGGAATTTGGATTGGANAAAGAAAAGAAATCGTATTTCCATCCCCAATGCCACAACAAAACAAACCAAAAAAGTACAATAAGCCTCAAAGAAAGACTTAAAGGTATCTTCAGCTATTACTGATTTTAATTGATGTTACTGGAAAAATTAAACCTAGAAATTCCCCTCTCCTTTTTAAGATGGGTTTCATTGTATAGCCCTGACTGGCCTGGTGACCACCTTGCCTTGTTTAGAAATACATTTATAAAAAACTACATAATTATACATTTTCCTTTTTTTTTTTTTTTTTTGGTGGAGGATGACACAGGAATAATTATACATTTTCCAGAATACTGTTTGATATTTCAATGTAAGTATATAGTATGTAATGACCAAATCAGGGTAATTAACATATTTATGTGTTGAGAACATTTAAAATTATTCTAGCAGGGGCTGGAGAGGTGGCTCAGCAGTTAAGAGCACTAACTGTTCTTGCAGAGGACCCGGGTTTGATTCCCAGCACCCACGTGGCAGCTAAGAACCGTCTTTGACTCCAGTTCCAGGGGAACCTTGGCACCCTCTTCTGACCTCCGTGGCATTACATGACATGGGTGCACAAACCTACATGCAGGCAGTATACTCACACATTAAAAAATAATAATAATAAATAAAATTCTAGCTATTTAAGTATATAATAAATTATTGCTAACTATAGTCACTCGGCTCTTTTTTTAGGGAGGGGTCTTTTTTGATACAGGGTCTTCACTTAAACCAGGCTAGCCTTGAACTCGTAGAGATCTACCTGCCTCTGCCTCTGCCTCCCAAGTGCTGGGGTTAAAGGTGAGCACCACTGCCCCAGCTGTCACTCTTCTCTTAAAAATTGCTAGAGTTTATTCCCCTTCACTGAAATTTTCTTCCTCTTACCCAGGCCCTCAACCCCCCAGTCTCTGGTAACTACCACTCCACTGTGTACATCTCCAAGATGAGCTTTTTTTGCCTCTTTTAAGATGTGTGTGTGTGTCTGTGTGTTTTCTTTACCCATTCATCTATTGATGAACCCTTAGGTTGTTTCTCTTTCTTGGGTTTTATGAATAAATAGGGCTGTACTACTACTCTTCAGTAGTGCAATTGCTAGAGTATATGGCAGTTATTTATGTTTTCAGTTTTTAAAGTGCTTAAAGGTTGTCTTTCCATTATATCCATCAAAGAGAAAACTCTTAGGCCTAAATGTGTTACCTGCTCTGTTTTGCTCTAGGTACACAGGCAATGATATGTCATTTTTAGCTTTTTGAGGTACCACCATACTGTTTTCTGTAATGACTATAATTTACATTTCTATCAACAGTATATAAGAGTTTCTCTTTACTGGGTGTGGTGACACATGCCTGTAATCTCAGCAATCAGGAGGTTCAGGAGTTTAAAACCATCTTTGGCTACAAAACAGGGGTCTGAGCTGGAGAGATGGCTTAACAGTTAAGAGCACTGACTGTTCTTCCAGAGGACCGGGGTTCGATTCCCAGCACCCACATGGTGGCTAAGAACCGTCTTTAACTCCAGTTCCAGGGGAATCTGACTCCCTCTTCTGACTTCCGTGGCATTGTACGACACGGGTGTACCAACCTACATGCAGACGGTACACTCATACACATAAAAAATAAACGACGAATGGTATCCCTCATCTGTGGATGCTAGTGCCAATTACCCAGTTCTAAGTATTTCTTGTGTAGGGCCCCCTGAGCTTTTGTACAAAGCAGTTGGGCGTAATGCATTTTGGAAACAACAACAGAAAAGACTGCATCAAAGAACTGACTGAAACAGTGAACTTCTGCTCAAAACAGTCAACTTCCCCATGGACAATATTGAGAAAGACTAAGAGATGAAAAGCATGTTTGGCCGGGCGTGGTGGCGCACGCCTTTAATCCTAGCACTTGGGAGGCAGAGGCAGGCGGATCTTTGTGAGTTCAAGGCCAGCCTGGTCTACAGAGTGAGTTCCAGAAAAACTGGGG